>OZ005656.1:230693378-231160878 GCA_963930645.1 Salticus scenicus | reverse complement strand
GGGTCCGAATGTTTGTGGGGAATTTAATTGGAATTTTAATAATTTTTGCGGATAAATCTGGGAAGTTTTGAATTTAGTCTACCGAAATAGTTTACAGTGTTGCCAATTGCAGAGATTTGCTCCTACATGTAGGGTCTTTTCCATTTTTTTTTTTTTTTTTTTTTTTTAAGCATGAAATATTTTTTCGTAGAATCCCCTTCTGCCCAGGACGTCCTCAGGATATCCTAAGGCTAAGGGAGAAAGTAAATCCTATATACATTCTCAGCACTAAATTACTTTACGCAGATTTAAAACTTTCCTACATCTAGTGCGTATTTTTTTTTTTCTTTTTGTGTATGGGACTTTTTTCAAAAATGAGCTTCATTTAAAGAAAAATTTGGGCTTAAATAAAAAAAAAAAAAAATAAAATAAAATAAAAAAAATTTCAGTAGAAATTGAGTTGGGGATTTTTTGGGAAAAAAAAACCCTAAATTAGGGAAATTTGAAATCCTGTTTGGGGAAATTGACTGCCGACTATCTGACAACACTAGTCACAGGGTCCTGAAACGTTTTAAAAACTGTAATTTGTGGCACAAAATACAGTTCTGAGGCACAATATATGTCCATAGGATTTGAGATATTAATCCATAGAATTTGGGTGTGCATTTGCGCCTCCCGTTGCGAAAAGGTTAAGAAATCAATTAATTATAATTCCAGTTTTTAACTATCGGAAACTAAGTTTAATTGCCTCATAATGAAATCTAAATTTATGGGAACATAGAAATTTTTCATTGGTAGGAGAAGCTTCATTAAATAAAAAACACAATGAATCCCTAAAAATAAATCAAATAGTTAAAAATCAATTGAATTTGAAAAATATACTAAATGAATGCATTTAATTTTTCAAAATTTCTATACAATCAAACTTTAAGAACTTAAATATATTTGATAAATTTAAACTGATATTGTTAATACTCTAATGTTATTAAAGAATTCGGAATGTTTAAAAGTTTATACTGGAAAGTAAATACTAATTTAAAATTACGCAGAGAAAATCTCGTTAATTATTTGTTATAAGATAAGGAAAATAAATTTTCGTGCGTTCATTTTTCAGAGATGTAAAGTTACAAGAAACTTTTAAATTAATGCCTAAGTTCATTTTGCATTTAGTTATTAAATAATTACCATTCATTTCACAGGCTTGGTAAAAGGTCGCACTAAAAGTATTTTATTTTTATAATTTTTATGAAAATTAATAAATATAAGCTTGCACTTTGCTTTTTAAAAAATAAAAATGGTTTATTATGAATACGAAGGAATAATTTTTTTGCTAATCTAAAATCAAAATTTGTCAGTGTACGTGTTTACATTATAATATATACAAGTTTCACAGCGTTCCTAAAATTTTACGGTCATTTTGTTAAATTTCACCTCTATTTCAAAACAATATATATATATATTACATAGTGCTTTAGCATTAAAACATTAAGCAATAATCTGGTATGTTACTCACACGACTTTCTCTTACCCTGAAGTTTAATACTATTAATACAGGTTGCTGATTAAGAGGTAAAATAACGAGTACTTTTATGTAAACCTATGTTAAACAATTTAAATTTGGCTTCGGAAGAGTTTTATATGATAATTAGTTCGGTGTGAGGGGGAGGGGGGGACTACCGCCCCACTCAACCCCCGTTTCAATAATGCACCTACACTTATATAGAATTTAATTCTGTTATTAAAATTAGAAGTTTATTTAAAATTATACAGACAATTTTCACACTCAACATTCATTGAAACTTATCAATCTTGATCAAACTTTTCCATCAACTAACTTATATTAACTTCAAAATACAACATTTGGATCTCTTAAAATTATTTGTTTTTAAGTTACTCTAAGAGTAGTATAACACTAAATATCCAAAAAAAGTTTAATTTATTCTCAAAATTACATTAATTTTGTTGTTGTTGTTGTTAAAAATGAAAAAATATATATAATTTATTTTAAATTATCGCAGATCGAGTGTTCAACCATTCGTTTTAAAGGTATTGGGGAGCTCTTTTGAAAGATACACATCATGAAAATTTACTCCCCTCGAGGGGGGACCTCACCCCCCCCCCCCAGGGGAGGAGGTGAGGCTCCTACATACACAAAAAAATTTCCCAGTTGAATATCTCTATTACAAAATATATATATCCGTTTCATTTGGTTTAGTGCAGTCTATAGCTGTTAAACTGTACTTACCTGCAATTTCCCCGTAGACGAAATGTATTTGAATACTTTTCAATGTCCCTGCACACGAACCATTAGCTTCATCTCAACGAAAAGCTTCCTGTAGCATTCCTATATGATACACATTTAGAATACCAAGTT
Source organism: Salticus scenicus (assembly GCA_963930645.1). NCBI lineage: Eukaryota > Metazoa > Arthropoda > Arachnida > Araneae > Salticidae > Salticus > Salticus scenicus. The sequence continues at coordinate 231,158,525 of OZ005656.1, read as the reverse complement.
TGGAATTTCTGCTACTATTTGTTCTGACACACAGAAATACACAAAGACATACATACACAAAGACCATTCGCTAAAAACATGATTTTTGTATTCAGGGAACCTCAGAATATGTAAATATAACAAAAACTCACGTTCGAAAATTTGACCCTAAAACAATACTTTTTCGGACCTATGGGTAAGACAAAGTATTGAGTTTTTTTTTTTTTTTTTTTTTTTTTTTACTAATTTTATGTTCGAATACGAAAATTTCATGCAAATATTTAACCTTCAAACAGTTAAATATCTATATATATATAAATAAATAAGTAAATAATACTTATCAATCAATCCACTAAGTAATGCACAAGTATTTTTGAAATATATTATGAAATTTACTAATTTGAAATCTGAAAGGAATTAAAAATTCAGTCCCATGCAGCATTGAATAATTAAATTGTTTAATTTGATTTTTTTTTTTTTTTTTTTTGTCATTAGTTTTCAAAATATTTCAATATACTTAAAATTGATACACTTCTATGCATATATATATATATATATATATATATATATATACTAGCTGACCCGACAAACGTTGTTTTGTCATATAAATTATTTCTAGAGAATATTTTGCTAGAAAAAAAAACAAACTTATTGTAAGTGTGTAAGGATGTGGTATATAAGTGAAACAGGTATGGAGCGCTGTGAACGGTGACTGTGAATTCCGATTATAACGTAAAAGACATAATTACCGAAATTTTCGCTACTTGCTTCTTGCTACTTGCTACTTGTTATTTAAAACCTCCGCTGAATGTCGAACAGCACAAAATTTTATTTCATACGGCAAATATTTCAATTTATTAGAGAATCTCTGATAGCAACGAATTTCACATAAAAATTCCGTCTTTTTTGAATAAGCTGTAACAATCTGGACCGATTTGATGAAATTTTTTATCAAAAAGTTATTACAATATCTAACATCATTACATGTACATTTATCACAATTCAATCAATCGATGCATGTGAGTATGTGTATCGTATGAGCGAAGTGAAATATAGAGTTCGTATTAAATAAAAACTTAAACTCGTTTTAATTAATGGTGAAAAAGTTGAAACTCAATTTATTTTATAACAGGTATATTTTTTTAATCTAAAAAACTTAATTTAAGGTAATGCCATTGGATGTACAATATTTTTGGTCAATCCTTGAGGAGAAACTTGATAGAACATTATATAAAATACTCACTCCAATTCCGCACTAAATTTGCAAAATGTATAGTTTTTCATGCACATTTCAAAACTCTTCAAACACTAATTACATCTTCATGTAATATTTCAATTAGGACAAAATTTTTTGTATAACAATAAAAACACGAAGTTACAAAGTATTTTCCTGAATTTGATCGCAGCAACAACTGTCGGGACAAACTGGAATTACAATAGAATATACGCAAGCGAGGTGTGACGTCACTGACCGTCAGTGGATGCAAGAAAAAGATTTCCTGTGTTAATCTCCCATTGGATTTTTTATAAAAAATTATTAAAAATCGAGGAAAATTATTTATCGATTCTAATCCCAGTATTTGGGTATAGATATGTATTATTTATCATATGCATGTATTAGATTGAGTTATTTTGCTCTCAAATTGACAAAATTTTAATTTTAAATTTCAAAACTTTGTCTTCTTTGGCGTTTTTTCTATCTGGCGGTCAAAAACGTAATACGAAAATATACATGCCAGATGTATATTTTCGTAATATGCATTGTACGAAATTGTTTCATATTACTCATTACTCTCTTAATATAAGTTGTTGAAATAACCATTATTTTTCAAAGAAATTAAATACGTTCGCCAGATGATATGGCGATATTTTTTTTTTCTGCCAAGGATGGCAGAGTTTTGAGATTAAAAATTCAAATTTTATCAATTTTACAGCAAAAACAACTCAATCTAACGCATGCACATGATAACTAATACATATCTATACCCAAATATGGGGATTAAAATCGGGAAATAATTTTCCTCGATATTTAGTAATTTTTTACAAAAAATCCAATTGGCGAATAACATAGGAAATATTTTTCTTGCATCCACGGACGGCCAGGGACGTCATCACTTCGCTTGCGTATTATTGAATATTCGATACTACGATCGTAGCGCAGTCTGCCTGATCCAATGTGAAACATTCCAAAATCAACAACAATTTATAAGTGATAAATTAATTAAATAAACAATTTAAATTGGACCGAATTGTAAATCTAAACCATTCTCGAATCCACCTGAAGACACACAAAAAATTTCATTAAACTCGGTCCAGCCGTTTAGGAGGAGTTCAGTGACATACACACGCACAAAAGAAATATATATATAAAGATAAATACAAAGGCATAGCTTTAGTATAGACCTCCCCCCCCCCTTGTAGACTTTAAACATTTTTGGCCATTTTTGCGATGAATTAACATGGCTATCTCAATTGCGTAACTGACGATCTTGGTGAGAAACGTCCGTACTACTTCGGTGCCAAATTTCAAATTTTCATAAACTAAAGCTGTTCCATAAAAAAAAAAAAAGAAAAAAAAAAAGAAAAACTGTTTAATGATATATTCAAAATAAAAATAAAAAATTCTAATAAATTCGAAATTATTACTATTTACAATTAAGGTGAAAACATAAAAGAACCTTTATAAGTTACATATAAACTATCAATTAAAACGAAAAATTTTGTTTTACTGTAGAAAAAAAAAGTACTACTAAATTAAATAAAAATTTTAAGCTAATACCAAGTATCTCTACGAAAATATTTATTTACACCCGAATATTTTCATAGTATATTAATTTTTTTTTTCTGATTTTTATTGTTTATCACGCGAAATTAAAAATATTTTATTTCCGGTAAAAGTAAATAAACATGAATTTTGTTTATTTTGGCATCAAATATATTTTTCTTTTTAATCATTTTAAAGTTAAATGAAGTTTTTATTTAATATCTTTTGATCCAATTATCCGATTGAACTGAATTGTAAATCTAAACCATTCTCGAATCCACCTGAAGACGCACAAAAAATTTCATTAAACTCGCTCCAGCCGTTTAGGAGGAGTTCAGTGACATACACACGCACAAAAGAAATATATATATAAAGATATATATAGGCTAAGTTTCATTACTTTAAGATAGTTATTTCTAACAGCGATTTTCAACTTCCAACATCGTCTTAAATGGTCACATAATTCCTACAATGCTGTTAAAAGTATATATGGAGTTAAAGAATAGTATCTTCTAGATGTACCTCATGAGAAAATCTTGCAAAATTTTTTTCATGATAGAAGGATTTTTATTTATAAATTTATTTTTTTTTTTTTTTATTTATTTATTTTGTTAATATTTATTACCTAACATTCAGATAATTTTTATTACCTGAATGATAAATGATCAGCATTTAATTAATTACATAAATAGACAGTATTTATTAGCTAAAATAAAATATGTAAAACACAATACTTCACACGTTAAAATCCAAGTCAAAAGACTTGGTTTAAAAGTTTAAAATATAAAAGATTAAAAGAACATCACGACGTTTCGTCCAAGCATTTTGGCTTGTGGACATCTTCAGGTTTAGTTCTCTTACTGTTAGCGTCTTGATCCTTTCATATGTGTAGAATGGGTTGCCATACGTTTGCCAATTCTTTAGAATGTGTATAATTGGTAGCGCGTTTATCGTATTTTATTATCTTTTTTCTTGTATTTCAAGTTTAATCAGACTGGAGGGGGCTGCTATAATTTCAGCTTGATTCCATAAAGGTTCAGCATTTTTATTTTCTAATAAAAAGTCTGATTAAACTTGAAATACAAGAAAAAATACAGATAATAAAATATGATAAAGGCGCCATCAATTATACACATTCTAGAGAATTGGCGAAAGTATGGCAACCCATTCTATACATATTAAAGGATCAAGACGCTAACAGTAAGAGAACCAAACCTGATGATGTCCACAAGCAACAATGCTTGGACAAAACGTCGTGATGTTCTTTTTATCTTTTATATTTTAAACTTTTAAACTAAGTCTTTTGACTTGGATTTTAACTTGTGAAGTACTGTGTTTTATATATTTTATCAATTTAATCTACACACGTGTAAAAACAATTACTCATCAAATATAACTAAAATAAATAAATAAATTTAAATTTTTAGACTTCTATGATATATTATGAAAAAAAACTTTGTAAACAAGCAAAATAAATTCGAAAAAAGCTTTATCTTTATTTATTTATTTTTTTATTTATTTATTCATTTATTTATTTTATTTATTTATTTATTCATTCATTCGTTTTTTTATTTATTTATTTTGTATTTCATATTGTTTTGTTATAATGTTCTTTTTCATCATCATTTAACGTTGGTATTGCAATGGGTATGATATTTAAAATTTTCTGACTGCCGATGAAAATAATAAATCGATCAACAAGGAAGAATAAAATCTGTAGAACATAATACGTCGCGTCTAATATTTTTACTGTTAAGCCTATAAAGCTGTTTAACACAACACTTGCATTCCTTTCTCGTCAATGCTAATTAGACTAATTGACAATAGAGCAAATTATATGATTAAAAAATTATCAATGAATAACAAAGCATACGTGTATGCATAAATCTATGCATAGGATAATACTTAATGTCCCGCATATCATCAAAATTCAGTTATTTATTCTGACATATAATCATTATAGAGAATCCTTCTTTAGCCTTTAATCAATGTATGAAGAAACAAATAATTTGACACTAGAAAAGTTTGTGAGGAGTTTCTGTAGCACAATTCTCATAAATTTCATTAATAAATCCTTAGCTTTTGACGTTCAGGTTTTTTACTGTTGAAAGACCATGCATGATAAACAACACCAATTGTTATTTTATTTTAAATATTTTATTTTATTTTATTTACTATTGTAAATGATTTATTTTTTCACTGTAAATTTTATAAATGACATTTTTCTATAAAATAAACGTATAAAATTGAATAAAAATAAATGATATATTTATTATCTTGGACTTTTATAAGAACATATGCTTAAACTAGCATGTTGTGGCCACCACAATACTTTCGTCTATATTTTCCTATATAAATTCACGCAGTTCAAATGATTTACAAAAACTATTATTTATTAAAATTATCGACCATGATGAATGCAGGCGATTTTCGTCTTAGAGGAAAGTAACACTAAAATATCCAAATAAACACATTTTAACTAACATCTTAAAAAGTGCGTTTTTATAATGGTTATCATAATGGTTCAAATATAGCATTCCCGTTCTCCGGAAAAACTGCACTATAGCAGTGTAACCTCTTGGTAGATATACATCCAAACTGAATAGGCATAATGTCTCATAATGGCTTTCTCACATATCAAGTGTTGTTTGATTATACGCATTAGAACCTGAAATATAGTCTTCCCTTAAACTGGGGAAATCGCTGTATAGAAGCACCACCTTTTGAGCAATTTGTATCAAAAGTTGATTCGCAGTAACATATCTCAAAGTGCTTTCACATAGAAATTTTTATGCAATTGTGCGCAGTAGTTCCTGAGATATGATCCCTCCTAAAAATATGAAAGTCACTGCGCAGCAGCGCCACTTCTTCTGTAGTCCCCCCCCTTAAATTGATAGTCACTAACATATGTCAAGATGCATCTACATATAAATTTATATGCATTTTTATGTAATAGTTCCAGAGATATAGTATCTTCTTAAATTGTGGAATTCGCTGCATTGCAGCGCTACCTGTTGAGTGGTTCACACCAAAAGTTGATAGCCACTAACTTATATCAAGTTGCATTTACTTGTGAATTTATATTTTGTTTTATGCAGTAGCTCTTGAAATGATCTTACATTGAATTGTAGAAATCACTTCAAGGCAGCGCCACCTATTCAGCTGTTGACACCAAAATTAGATAGGCACTAATTTATATCAGGTTGCATCTATATATGAATTTAAATGCATTTTTGTGCATTAGTTCCTGAGATATAGCCCTCCCTTAAATTGTGGAAATTGCTGCATTGCAGCGTCACCTGTTGAGCGGTTGACACAAAAAGTTCATAGGCACTAACTTAGGTCAAGGTGCATCTACATATAAATTTATATATATTTCTCAGCAGTAATTTTGAAGATACAGTCGCTACAAAATTTTTGTCTCTCTCTCTCAGACACACACACAGGGACAGACGGACAGGAAGACATTTTCTAAATAGGGTCAAATCGTGTTCTAGACCTCTCAAAACGTGTAAATCCGTCGAAAACCGGGAGTCGAATTTTTTTACGAATCCAATACTTTCTTCAATTGAATATAGAAGAAAGTAAAAATAAAAATGGTTTAGTAAATACTAGAAAAATTAATAATAATATCTTGAAAAATTACGCTTTATACTTTGTTCCTAAAAGAATAAGAAAAATCAATATTATCAGTAATAACAAAAATAGAATCATAGGATGAGGGCATACCAGTCACTGGTGTCGATAATTAATGCATCAGCATATTTTATAGTCCGCAGCATTAATAATTTAGATTCTTTTACAATGCTTCCACTCGCACGGATAAGAAATGCTAAAGGAATTTCAGTTTTACTTGCTGTAAGACATTTTTGAAAATACGATAAAATTATTGATCATTTTCTCACAAAAAATATAAAAGCGAAAAAAGAAATGAAAGCTACTTTAAAATAAGAATAATTCTTTTAGAACGTTTTTAATTTGGACTTTTTGTAAGTTTGTGTAATATGTGTCCACAGACTCAGGAAAGATGCTAGATTTTTTTTTTTTTTTTTTTTTTTTTTTTTTTTTTTTGTGAAAATATAAAAATTTCTATTTACCAATCAACTAATTAAACAAAAGTAGAGATATATATATATATATATTTTAACAAACGAATAACAAATACCTACTATGCAAAAATGAAATAAGTTTAATGAGTCATGCATAAAATAAATAAATAAAAATAAAATTAGATAGTTAAATCATTGTTAATGCAATATATATATATATATATATATATATATGGCAGCGCTATTACAGTAAGTACTAAATTACTCAAGCGAGGGAGATAATTTAAGAAGCATTATTAGGAATTTTTTAAAGATATATATATATATATATATATATATATATATTGGAAATTGAAATGTTTATGTAAATGGCAATCTTTAAATTTTTATTAGATGCTTGCACTTTTTTATGCATTTTCAATTAATCAAGTGTTTGTGTTACAGCAATAAGTGGTATATTTTAATAATGTATATATGTACATTATAATGATATTTTAATAAGTACTGTTTAAATATATATTAACAGAAAATTAATTAATTTTTGTTTCTGTTAAACTTTATTTTTTTAATACTTAAAAAGCGTTGGTGTATATATATATATATATATATATATATATATTGAATAAGTAGTATCTATTCTTTCATAATTACTCTTGTACTGATACGGAATTTCTGGATACTTAAGCAAGTCTCAATAATCAATAAAAATAAAAACATATTTAAAAAATATATAGATAATTATTTTTATAATCATTAAGAAATAAACAAAATTAATATGTTAATTATTGATTAGAAATTTCTCTGTTGATAAACGAAACCATTGGCGAAAATTTGTAAACACATTCGGTAACACCTGGTAATTATAGTGTTCAATTAGAGAATATTTCTGGGCTATAAAGAAATCAGTTAATTATAATTCCAAGTTGTAACTTTCGCAAACTCGGATTAATTTAAATTCCTTCATACTGAAGTTTTAATTTATTCGAATATGGAAATGGTTAATTAGTTCGGAAACTTCATTAAACAAGAAATACAGCGAATTTCCCAAAATAAATCAAATAGTTAAAAGATTATTGAATTAGAAATAAACGCATTTCTCTTTTAAAATTTCTATACATTCAAGCTTTACGAATTTTAATGTATTTGATGAATTTAAATGATTAGCTGACATTTTCAATGCTGAAGTATTACTGAAGAATTCAGAATGTCTGAAATTTTATACCGTAAAGAAAATATTGATTTAAAATTGCGTCAAGTAAAACTTTGATTAATGGTTCGTTATAAAGGAAGAAAAATAAATTTAGGTACGTTCATTTTTCTGAGCTGCAAGTTCATAGAAAACTTTATAAATTAGTGTCTAAGTTTGTGTTATTTGAAGCTATTAAACAAATATCATCCTTTTCATATATTTGATAATGCTCATGGTGTACGCATAATATTTTTATCATATTTACGAAAATAGATAAAAAGAAGTATAAACTTTGCTGGTCTTAAGAGTTTAATATGAATAAGCATGAATACTTTTATACTTATCTAACTTCAAACAAGATACACAGCAAACTCCTCAAAATAAATCAAATATTTCAAAGTTTATTGAATTAGAAATCATGTTAAATGAATGCGTTTCTATTTCAAACTTTTTATATATTCAAGCTTTACCAGTTTATATGTATTTGATAAATTCAGACAGATATTTTTAATATTGAAAAGTATTGAAGACGTCAGATTACTTAAAATTTTATATTGTAAAGAAAATATCGATTTAAAATTGCATCAAGTAAAACTTTGATTCATGTTCGTTAGTAAGTAAAAAAAAAAAAAAAAAAAAAATTACGTACGTTCATTTTTCTGAGCTGCAAGTTCATAGAAAACTTTATAAATTAGTGTCTAAGGTTATTTGAAGTTATTAAACAACTATCATCTTTTTCATATGCTTGATAATGCTCATGGTGTACGCATAATATTTTTACCATACTTACGAAATTGGATAAAAAAGCATAAACTTTGCTGGTTTTAAGAGCTTAATACGAATAAGTATGAATACTTTTATACTTATCTAACTTCAAACAAGATACACAGCAAACTCCTCAAAATAAATCAAATATTTAAAAGTTTATTGAATTAGAAATCATGTTGAATGAATGCGTTTCTATTACAAACTTTTTATATATTCAAGTTTTACCAGTTTATACGTATTTGGTAAATTTAGACTGATATTTTTAATATTGAAAAGTATTGAAGACGTCAGATTACCTGAAATTTTATATTGTAAAGAAAATATCGATTTAAAATTGCATCAAGTAATACTTTGATTAGTGCTTCCTTATAAGGAAAGAAAAATAAATTTACGTATGTTCATTTTTCTGAGCTTCAAGTTTATACAAAACTTTTTACTAGATCATTTAATTAATCACCATTGAATTTCAGTAAAATTTATTACATTTTTTACTATATTTAGACTCTTGTGCTTTCCCTATAATAATAATAATAAATATAGATAAATAGGTAGATAGATCTTTGGTAAAAATAACAAAATACTCGCTTTTTTTTTTTTTTTTTTTTTTCGTCAAATCTAATATAGGTATTTCATAAATACAACAAATTATACAATAAGAAAGTTACTTATATAACTGACACAGACTATGGAAGATAAAACATCACTTTAAAGTTTTTCGCTTTCGGCATTAAAAAAAAAAAAAGAAGAAGAAGAAGGAAGAAAAGAAGAAAGAAGAAAAAACTAATAATTCCTCTAAATCTGCTTAATGCAATACTTGTAATATTTTTCTGTCAAGGCTAGTTAAGAAAATTGATAAGTACAGCAAATTATATGATAACAAAAATGTAAATAAAAATGACACAGAATATAAAAGACAAATCAACACTTAATGTCTCCGGATATCAAAATAATTCAATGATTTATGCTGACTTTTGATTTTTATCGCGGATCTTTCTACAGTCAGTGTAATAAAAAAAAATAATAATAATATGAAAAGGGAAAAATTCGTAAGAAATTTATGACGCATATTTCTCACAAATTTTATTTTGAAAACCTTAATTTTTTACTTTTAGACTTATTATTGTTGCAGTACAATGCATAATAAACAACACAATTTATTAATCAAGTGGAATATTTTATTTTTTTAATTTATTTTATTTAATTTTACAAAGAATTTATTATTATTGTTATTATACCATCAAATAACTAAATGATTTTGTACAAAGAAATAAGTAAAGTGAAATAAAAATGAATGATAAATTTATTAATTTGCATTTTTATATCAATATACATTTAAAATTTGTAAGTAATTTCGTAAATACAAGAAACAAATTTTTTTTACTTTAATGTCTTGAAAAATTACGTTAATCAGTATACAATTACAGTATATCATTGTTACAGTATATCGGTATATACTTAAGATTTGTAAATAATTTCATAAATACAAGAAACAAAATGTTTTTTATTTTAATATCTTGAAAAAATACATTAATCACTATACAATTACAGTATATCATTATTACATTACAGTAAATCAATATATACTTAAAATGTGTAAATAATTTCGGAAATGCAAGAAACAAAATATTTTTATATTCATGTCTTGAAAAATTACATTTTATAAAGCGTTCTTAAAGAATAAGAAAAATCAATATTATCTGTAACAACAAAAATAGAATTATATGATGGGGACATACGATCCGCTGGCTTTGGTAATTAATGCATCAGCATATTTTATAGCCCGCATCACTAATAAATTAGATTCTTAGAATGTCTTCACTAGCAAGGATAAGAAATACTAAAGGAATTCTTATTTTACTATAGCTCTAAGACATTTTTGAAAATACGGCAAAATTAACGATCACTTTGACACACAAAAAGAAATATTCAGTGAAAAAAAATTAAAAGAAAAGCTACTTGAAAATAAGAAAAAATGCTTTAGAATGTTTCATAATAGATTTTCTTTTGAATTTGTGTAATATGTGTCTAGGAGATCCAGAGAAGAAATTAGAATTTTATTTTTCGAAAACTTCAATTTTTGTATTTGTCAACCTACCTAATTAAGCAAAAATATTTGTAACAAAAGGGAAAAAAAGAAAAGAAAAGAAAAAAAGTCTACTGAGTACAAATTAATTAAGCAATACAGGGTCAAATATAAAATAAATAAATATGTCAATAATTATACATGTATAAATAAATAATAATAAATTTAGATAATTAATTCCTTGTCATTTCCTTTATAAATGTTTTGCCAAAATAAATAAATAAATACGAAAACACAGTGGTTTACACAAATATCAGGCCTTAAATACTCATTAGGCACCAGCACTTCTTTATACATTTTTAATCGTTCAAATATTTTGGTATATTAAAGGAACTTATCAACTTTTGACTAGACAACACTGAAGATTTCATATAAAACCTTATATTTTTATTTAATATTTATAAACTGAACTATATAATGTTTATTTTAGATAATTTGTTCCTTTTATCTTTAACCCTATAACGATCGTGAGCATGTTTTTGCGATTGTTTGTCCCCTAATAAACATATAGTCTTCGATCACATTTGATGAAACCATGGAAGCATCTGCGCAAGTGCTAACTCAACGAGTCCAATGCTAAAATAGGGGTGACAGTCATCTGACTCAGAGAAAATGAGCAATAACAGAGCGCGGAATTACTGGATATTTTACAAATTTCAACCTGTGGACAAGCTGGCATCCCTCCAACATTCTGGACTCGTCCTCACTGCTAGTTTTCGGATATGTAGCTGCACTGTATTTAAAATGTACATAACTTTAGATTTATTTTAAGCTTGTTTCTTTAAGTACAGGGTGATAATAATTGAATTTATGATTTCAAAACGCCATATTTTTAAAACTACCAATTAGATCGATTTGATATTTTACCAAAACAATTGTTAGGCAATGGAATTTTGTTTGGCAAAGGAAAAAAAAGAAGTTCCAAAATGTACCGTTAATCATTCGTAAGATGTTTGTTTCATGAAGCTCCTCTTTTTCTCTTGTCACCATCACTGTTTCTGCTATAAACACATATTTTTGTTTTTTTTTGCTAAAAACGTTTTAGTAAACCATTAAAGTCTATTGTTTCGTGTTATTCTATTCTATTGCTAACAACATTTCTGTGTATAATGAATCTATTTAGGCATTTCTTTTGAGATTACTTTGACAGCGCCATCTATAGGCACATTTTATAAATATTTTTTTTTTTTCTTCGCCAAACAAAATTCCATTGTCTCACGGTTGTTCTAGTAAAATATCAAGTCATTTTGACCGTTAGTTTTCAAAGTATAGCGTTTTGAAATCGTAACTTTAATTATAATCGCCCTGCCCTAACAACACACTTCTCCATAACGCATCCTGAAGATGTCCATAGGATGTCTGTAGATATCCTTTTCATCCAGAGAACATCTTAAGGATTTCATTTGGAGAAGATGTGCTGTTAGGGTGTATGAAAGGCCATATAAATGTCATGAGGTTCAAGCATAGGGAATATTAATACATTATAAAGAATTTACACTAGAAAAAACATCATTAAAATTTTTTCCCTCAGATGCTAAGATGGTTAACTTTCATACTGACAATGAGAATTTTTATATATGTACCAAATAACATTCTTCTTTTTTAATGATATTTCTGTATTTTAACAGAAATTCAAGTTAAAAAATTGTTGAAAAGATACAACAAATATATTTAAATAAGAAAAAAATATGTATGATAGATAATCAAATAATCTTATTTGAAACTCAGAAAATAACTTTAGCGTTAAATTGCATATTGTATTTTACCCACTCACCTTTCACTGGGAATGCAAATTTACGTTATTAATAAGCAGAATTTGTTATAGTTAAAAATCTTTTCTTCTCCCGTGCTGCAAGATAAACATCTTTCAAGCAATATGTTCAATAAATCGATTCACTAGATGATTTAAAACATTTTCTTCCAAGAATATTTGTTTTCATGTTAATCAACCACGCACAAAATATATTGCATTATACTAATAAGAAGCATATTGTCTGTTTATTTTCCTTTTTAAGCACAAAAGTTATATTTTATACAACTGAAAAAAGTTAAATATTTGTTTTTTGTTTGTTTACTTGCTTTTTGATTACTTTCTTTGGGGTTGTGTAAACATTGTCTTTGGAAACATAAGCGTGCATGTTTATTATAAGAATTCAATATTGTGGGAAAAGAAATTACAAAAAAGTAAACAACAATTCAATTATTTTTTAAATATATGAGTTTTAAGATACAGTTTTCGTAGAGATATTGAAAAACGCTAGAATATTTTTAATGCAAAATATCATTACCAATACAGTCATATTTACTCCAATTTATATATATATATATATATGTGTGTGAGTGTGTGTGTTTCTGTTTCCTCTAATGGAGTCAACTGCAGTTCCTTTCAAATTACATGCTTATATTTGTAAAGGAAGGTGCAGTGCAAAAGCCACAGATTCATATAAACTATGAAAACTCGAAGTAATAGACATAATTTGCGTCTATTCTTCAATTCCTTCAAGGTATTGCACAATTCTCTAATACGGTAAGATTATAAATGTATATTGTTAGGAATATTAGGTATGGTAACAGTATAATTGACTGCAAAAGTGGTTTTAGATCGTAAAAAATTAAAACATTGTGAACAAGTAATACAAATTTCACAAACACTTAACAATTATTTTAGTTCAAAAAAGGTAGATACAACCATTCATCAATTAAAAAAATAGAAACGAATTAAACCATAAAAGTAGCAAGGTATAGAACCTGCAACTGGAGCTCAGTTGTTCATTTTTGATTTTCCTCTAGTGAGATTACTTTATATCCAATTGGAACACTTTTGTATCATTTGTATTAAAGCAGATTTATAATAAATGATTAACTGCAATATAATTGGTACATAAAAATGAGTTTAGTTTATAAGGTTAAATATAAATTTAAATAGTTTTAAAGATAAACTATAATTACAATTTACAAAGTTAAATATAAAATTTTAAAGAAATTAAAGGTAAATTATAATAAATATGTATATAAACATCACAAGTGCTGTTTTAGTGCCAGTGGATTGCAACATTATTTAACATTATACGTTAGGTATATGATATTTTTCTAGAAAAAATAATTTGAGAGAGTTTTATTTTTTATTGATTTGAGCACGCTGTAGAATGTACTACTTAATAAATGTTGCAATGTATTCTTGGAATTATTTATAGAAAATAAATGAGTATATATTTTATTTCAAAGATTTGAAAGGGAAGGAAGCATCTCATTACTATAAAGCAATTTTGAGCGCTTTTAGCGTTCAGAAAGGGGCTCTGACGGCAATTGGAAATTGAAAGAGTCCGCCTCTAAATGTCAAGCCTCCCCCGTTGTTAATTGCATAAACATACAATATATATATGTATATATAAATTCTGACGGATAAAAATTCCACTCGATAAAGGACAGTTAGAAAACATTTTTTCTTTCTTTTTTTTTTTTTTTTTTTTTTTGTCAGTTCATATTGCTGTTCCTTTATTAACTTTACTGTTTAAACTTCTGGACTTGCGGATGCTACTGCGCCGTAAAAAAGTTCCTCGCGACAATGGACGCAGTGCCTTGATGTTAAGCGCATACCAATATCATCCAAACAAACGACCATGTTGGATATACTTTAAGAATTTGTTGTCATGGTGGTGGATTGTGTATTGAACATTACGCTGAGTGAAAGTTTGAAGGAGAAAAGCATTCGCTATAAAAAAAATATTAAGTTATTTATTTAAGACTGCTGTTTATAATAATGTCAGTTATTTAGTAGAGTTTGAGATTTAGCGAACGTAAGGTTGCAGCGCCTAGAATATATAGTGTGGCAAGCGCTTATAACCAAATGCTTAAAGTACTGCTAAAAAAATTCAGCCTCCCTAATAGCGCTACGATCAAAGTTTTTGCTAAAATCGTAAACATTGCATAACTTTTGCTTGGCTTTTCTCAGTTTCGTCTGCTCATTCAGGTGATCTAAGTACATAAATAACCAATAAATACATTAGTTTCGGTTTTTCAAGCAATAAAACCGATCACCTTGACCTCTGGTGAGAGGTTTAACTTTTAGGACACTGATTTCTTGGTCGCTTTCCGCTCCATGCATTCTAGCCGCTGTCGTAAGGTTGAATTTGTATATCAACTATGTTGTGAATAAAATACATTATAATATATACCTGAAACGTTCGCTAAATAAAATATTCATTGTTAATTAACAACATTTTCCAAATGAGCAACTATTTACCATGCAGATGACAATATCATCCACGTAAAGACATATATGTTACGGGACATATATGCTGAAATATATAGGTCATTAACATACTGAGAGAAAGAATGGTATTGTTTTTACTGTAAATACATAAAATAATCTGGTGTATCACTAACAAGACTTTCTCTTACCTTAAGAGAAAGATCAATGAGGCAAGATAATAAAGTTTAATCTATTTTAAAAATAATTTAAAATAAGTTTAGGAATAGTTTTATTTGACATATAAATCTGTGTGAAGGGGGCTACGCCCCCCTCAACCCCCCGTTCAGTTATATTACCTACATTTATAAAAAAAAAAAAAATCTATGCTGTCATAAAATTTCAAAATTTTATTCAAATTATTCAGATAATTTCACCAGCAATACGCTATGAAAATTACCAATCGACATTAAACTTTTCAAATGGCAACTTAATGTAAACTTCAAAACGGAAAATTAGAATCATTATTATTAGTATTATTATTTATTTATTTATTTGTTTGTTTATTTATGCTGATAACATACATACATATATATCAAATGTTAAAAGTTTGAGACAAATTTAAACCATAGTTTAAAATTATAATGATAATAATAATTAAAATATTAGGAATATTTTTTTCTTTAAAATTAATTGATGAAAAAAATTAAGCATTGCTTACAGATTACAAATTGCAGTTTAAAGTTGAATTGAAGTTGCAAAAGAAATGTTATTTTTACTATTGATAGAAAAAATTAAACAATTAAGAGGCTGAAATTATTTTCACGCTCAATTATAAAAACACCTTGCACTGAAAGCAACGTGAAAATTTTCATAGAGAAAAACTCACAATTACAATCTACCTACAAAATAAATATATAGATGAAAGTAATTGCGAATAGAGTCAAAACTCGTTAACGTGAATCTCAAGGGGGATAAAAAAAATTGTTCATGTTATCAGTAGTTCATGCTATCAGTAACTAATCTACATATAACAAAACTATTCTACATTTTGACTGGGATTGTGGAAACAGTTCATGTTAAAAGTAATTCACGTTAACGAGGTTTGACTGTATATTTATGGCCACAAGTATATTTTTCTTTAAAATCAACTGAAGAGATAAATTCATCGTTATTTATAAATTACAAATTTTAGTTTAATCATTTGATATTTCGCATTTATATCGAAAGAAATGTTGTTTTTGCTATTAATAAGTAAAACTATAGAAACAATTAAAAGCATGAATTACATGCTTACCCAATAATGAAAAAATAATGCTGTGGGGAAAAAAAAATAAATAAAAATTACTAAGAGAATGTACATGATTTTATTGTACTGACAGAAGAGAAAATAATTAATTTGAATTATCGCAGATATATATATATATATATATATATATATATATATTCACTAAAATTAACTGGAGCAATAAATTCATCATTATTTACAAAATACAACTTGCAATTTATTCACCTGACCTTTCTTAGTTATACTGCAAGCAATATTGTTTTTGCTGTTAATAAATAAAATTGCTAAAACAAATTCCTACCTTTCGCAAAACTTTAACTTAAACTGTTCCCAAACATTCTTCTCGATAAATCGATACTATAATGAGCTCCAGAAACTTAAAAACTTTTTCTCCTTTAGGAACTCTTTACTTTCTAATTAATCATGCAGAAAAAGCTCGCTCTATATTAATAAAGAAAACATTACGGCAAACATTTTTCGAGAACAACTTCTTTTTAACGATACATCAAAAGCATATATTTTATTTCTAGCATATCTTTTTTTAATAACTATAAAATACAAATTCTATGCATGAACCTTAACGATAAAAATATCTGTGCCCTATAGCAATTTCAAGATACAAATTAAGAAGTGTCTGAGACACTTGCACCTTCTTAGATCCTTTTCTAGAATACTAGATAACTTATTTCCTTGCTTTTATTTTCTTATCTCTAAAGGCTTTTCTTCCCCCACTTGTCACGGGGGAATTTTCTCTTTTCAGCACCCCCCGAGAGCCCTGAAGGCTTACAGCTGTTACAAGTTACCAGCCGTCAGATTACCTTTTCTTGGACAGCGCCATCTAGTGGGAATAGTCCTATCACGGGTTACATCGTCGTTTACAATCAAAGTCGTAGTAAGTACTTCTTAATTTTGTGTAACAGAAGTTATGTTATGATTCTTAATATGACATGCTCTAGATGTCCTCGGGTGCATTAATTTCAATTACATGGAGATTTTCTCGTTTCATAGTGAGTTTGAGTCGTAATTAATTTTATGTGTACTATTTTTAAACACGGAGAAATATTGTTTCAAGTTTGGATTTCGTTAATTAAAATATAGACGATGACTGCAATGTAAATTGTTATTATTTTCAGTATAATAATAAAAGTTTTTTGAAAAAGAATGAAATTGTAGTCTGAAGAAAAGAGCTAAACACGTGTAGTTCAGAGTGGAAATAACAATTGTAAGATAGAAAATTTAATTTACATTTAAAAAAAAAATCTGAATATATACATAATATAAGGTATTAATTTAAATGAATTAATAGCTTACTTATTATAATTTTCAAAATAGTGGAGAAAAGGCGACTTCATGTATGGATATTTATGCTTCTTTTGGTGAAATTAGGCATAATGTAAGAAGTGAAATACACCTAAAATCCTGCTTTAAATGTAATAAATAAAAAACTACATAAGTAAATATCTCAAAATGTAAATATTCGCAACAATTATTTCGGGTCGAAATAAAAGGACGACCTTTCGTCAGTCGAAATATGTAGGCACGAGTGCAACATCAAAGCAACAAAATGTGTTGTCTCTTTGAACTCGCTCATGCCTACATTTGTGACTATTTTATTCATGTTATTATTTCGACTGAAAAGATTGTTATGTGTTTATGAAATTTACAGCATTTAATTACAAAATATTTTATTTATTATTTAATGTAAAACACACAAAACCAAGCATCTTCGCACAACTACGTGTTTTGAGACGAACATATTTCTACCTTACACTGAAAAAATGTCTGTGACTGACATCAAGAAAATAAATTGGGACTTTACTAAAAATTGTTCCATGTCATCGTTATGATTTTCTTAAAATAAAAAGGTTCATCAAAAAAAAGAGGGAAGGAAGCAATATTATTTGCATACATTTTATTGTCTATAAGTTCATGGCTTATATCCAAAAAAGTTCATTTTTATTTAAAAATGCGAAGTGAAAAACGAAGCAACCAAATAAATAAAATGCGAACATAAATTAAAAAATTTTAAAATAGTCGAATTAAACATCTCACAAACCTTTATAAAAATGATATTTACTTAAACTTAAGGAATAGAGTAGCATCAAGCATACCAAATATTAATAAAATAAATATAAAAGTAAAATTAAAAATTAAAAATGTAATAATAATAATAAGATAGTAACTTTTGTGAAAATATCTATATTATTCTGCATCAATGTTTCTGAAAACTTTTGCTCTTTATGTACAGATCATAAATGATTGGGATTCCCATAGCACGTGGGAAGGGAATCGTCTTCCCCTGACCTCCCCCCCCTCCCCCTAAAGGAAGTTTCAGCCTTTGCTTGTTTTTTTCTATTTAGCTTTATCTTTATTTATTTATTATTATTATTATTTTTTTTTATTTATTTATTTTTTTTTTTTTTTTTTTTTTCTAGTCGATCTTTGTTCATTTTCAATTTCAACAGCCTTACTTTAAAGCTACGATTTTGGTAAAAAAACTAAATAAAAAATACAGGAAAGAATTTCTTGTTTTATAGGGAGTCAGTATTCACAAAATTTCTGGGGGAGCTAAGCCCCTTCAGAAAAGTTTCTGGGAGCTTAAGCCCTCGAGTCCCCACATTGTCGGCGCCACTGCCACCCTCTATGTTTGAATATTGTAGTTACACGCATAAAACATTTATGCATTTTATGAAATTTTGAAATTTATTTCAAATTATTCAGAGAATTACCACCTAAAACACTCTCTAAAACTAATTAGACAAATAATAAGTAGCCATGTATGCAGTCCAGACACGTTAATGTGACTACTAGACAAATATCACAATAACCGTCTTTCGCAACTCAGATCGCTGTGAGACGTGCAGGAAAAGAGAGTCAATGATGTTCTGGAAGGTACTCATGGGGATGTGGAACCATGTCAACTCCAATGTTGGGGGCAACTGCGCTTGATTGTTGTTCAGTTGAGGATCCAAGGCGTTATAAAAACTCAGTAAAGAATTAAACTAGCCCCACGGATTTTTCATATGGTTTAAGTCCGAGGCGTTTAGTAGCCAAAGAAGTACGATAAATTCATCATGGTGCTGTTAGAATTACGCGCGTGCATTTGGAGCAATATAACACGTTGCATTATCTTGCTGGTAGATGTCATCGTGCTGAAGAAAATCAATCGGCATGTAACAGAGAACATTGTAAGCAAAGACAAGTGCGAACTTCTATTGATCCATCATTTACATTAATAAAATCAGACTTTTGTCTGTAAATTTGTCAGAATAGAAAAATTTTGCGATATCTTCACGTTTCACACACCATGAAATCCGAAAATGACTTCAGAAAATTTTGCCTGTGTGTGTGTGTGTCATCGTGTCTGTATGTCGCTTTTTTTGTCCGGGCATCACTTGAGAACGGCTGGACGGAATTCAATGGCGATTTGAAGGAATTTAGGTCTTCACCCAACTTAAAATTATATCTATCAACTTTTCAGAAATTCCCCCCATTCCGCCCTGGGGGGTAAAAGACTAAAACACGTTTGTCCGGATATCACTAGAGAAATATTGAAAATTCCTGATTTTTGAGTGGACCTCTACCAAAAATGGAACAAATATATTGAAAAAAGGCTATGCGACTTCCTTAGGATATTTCCAAAAACACTTTTTTTTTTGGGGGGGGGGCACTACGAGGGGGCAAACTCGAGACACACCTTTTAGCGCTAAATTTGTCCTGAGAAATCTATGGGATCTGCGGTAACGAAATTTGGTACGCAAATTGTTTATATGTATCCCTTATTGTAACGGGATTTTACGAAATCCCCCCCCATTACCCCCTTGGTGTCGAGAGGGTTATAAACACGTGTAAAAACACGTTTTCCCTTTTGCATTCGCCTTAAATTATTTTGGATTGGCGAACTTTGGTGTGTGGATGTTGATTAGGTGTATGCATTATGTACTTTGTCGAGATTTCGCAATACTTCAAACTTAGCCACTGGAAAAGGGGGAGTAAGAAGCTGGTAAGTAGCTGCCGAAGGCTGTGGGAACACGGACACCTCACGTTGCAAGCGAGAAAAATCTCTACCGAGCACAGCGGGAACTTTAACTAAGGTTAATTAATAATGATATAGAATTTTGACAACTCATTTCAGTATTGTGTCCAGCGAAGCGGGCAAAATCTGCTAGTGTCTTATACAATGATAATTGAACCCGGAGATTGCTACAAAACCGTTCCACAGATCATAATGCTCCTTCTTCTAGCTTGGAGCCTCACAAAAATCATTGGAGGGTGTTTGCTTTCAGCCATTTCATGTCGTATACTCCAACATGTATCTGTTAGATGGAGCATAAAACGTTATTCATCGCTTTTGCCACTCAGTGGACGTCCAGTTAGAATATTGCCATGCAAATTTCAGCCTTCGTCGTCGATGAACAGAAGGCAGCATAGATGCTTTAACCAAGTATCTCCTGTGGAGGCCCATATGAAAACGTTCGCTGTAATATCATTGAGGAGGCACTTTTGGTAGCCCTTCGGTTCATTAAGTTGTTTAGTTGGTCAACGGTTATACGTCTGTTCGCCAGAACTCACCTCAGCAGACGTTGTTCGCCTCTATCATCTATGACCCGTGTTGCACCACATTTGCCATGTCACTGAATTCCGATAATCTATTTTGGACACTCATTTTTACAACTACAACACGCAAACAGTTTAAAAAATTAACCATTTCGACAATGATTTAGCTCTTAGCCCGAAAGTCAATGATCATGCCCTTTTGAACGTCAGACGTTTCTACATTATTACAACGATTGCAATGTTCTCTGCTTCCCTTCGACACACTTTATGTACCCTCCACTGCTAGTGCTCCCACCTTCTTTCTGTTATTGGTTATTTAAGGTTGACGTCGAAAATTGGCGATGATCACATTATTATGACTGGACATTGTATATAATCCATAAATTATATACATACCAAATACCGTAATTAAACTTAGCACAACACACACGAAAAAGAAAAAAAAAATGCGTGACACAACCATAGTTGCCGATCGTTATAATTTTTGGATACTGGTATATTATTTCAGTAATTTTTTATAAGCTTTTGTGCACTACTGGACTAAAATATGAGGTCAGGTCATTTGAAATGAAGTGACCAAAAGAATGCAGATTGAGGTTGAAAGTTTTTAAATGTTTTTATTACGTGTATTATTGCAGCCACAATCGTCAGTTACCATGTCAATAATAAAATGTAAATATGCTATAGTATGTTAATGACCTGTATTTTGAAACAAAACGAAATGATAAAATGGTAAGGCCACTATGCAAATTTTACGCCCGGTGGAAAATTTGAATATCACCGATGCTGTACCGTTTCCTGGTGCAGAGCCAAAATTACCGTTATAGCGTGTAGCATTCGTTATTGTTGGAGTTTGTCAAACATTGGTAGAGGCAAACCATTACCCGTGTACGAAAAAGAAAGAGGACTGGTTCTTGCATTTAATCATTATGTGTTAAGTTTTCATTTTATAGCTGATAAAATTAAATGGTCTGTCATTAAGATAATTTATTACTGTTATAAGTAATTGATATTGACTGTATTGAATAATGATTATTATAAAAAAATTCTTGAAGAATCCTGGAAATCGCTTTCATAAGCTATATACGATGGGCGCTAAGTTATTTAATTCCTCGACAAAAGAGACTTAGTATAAATAAAATGAACAATATAGATATGGTTTAATAGATGATATGGAACTTCCATATTCAAGCAAAACAGTACAGCGAATAATATCAACGAATCCTTATTTACGCTGTATGAAAATGAAAGGAATTTTTCTATTGGCGATATGTCGTAAAAAATGCCGTCTACATTTTTGAAAAAAATGTGTGGCAATTGGAGACAAATGGCAAAATGTTGCGTTCTCTAAAGAAAAAAAATCAAATGGACGGGCCAGATGGCTGTTAATACTATTGGCATGACATTTGCCGAGAACATAAGTTTTATTCAAAGCGTCCGTTCAAAGCGGAAAGCATGATAGTGTTTTCAGGCTTTGCTGCTGGAGGAGCCACTCTCATAATATTTATAAAATCAAGAACGACATCGCAGGATAATAAAGATTTTTTGGCCTATGATTTGCTGTACTTTAAAAAATTTAAACCTCGCTGCCAAACTTTAGCCGTAAATTTTACAATGAGACGTGAAATTTACGGCAATAAACGGTAAGTTACGGCAAATACGACAGGCAAAATATAAAAAGTAAGGTTCAGCCATAAATTTACAGCACAAGTACGACAACGAGGTTTCAGTTTTTTTACAGAGGGCTAGAAGCACTCTTTAGCACAAACAGAGGCTACTTACTACAACAAACAATTCCTTTGTTCATACCTTAACCGGAACAAAGGAATGGTTTCAGGCGAATGAAAAACGTGTTTTGGATTAGTCAGCTAAGAATCCTGAACTCAAACAAATTGAGAACTTATGGTATATTTTAGTTCGTAATATTTACGAAAATGAGAAATTTTGGATAAAGATGAACTGAAGAAAGCCAAAGAACATTTCTCGAAGGATAGACGTTTTAAAGAAGTTGCCAGAGAGTCTTAGACCTGAAGATTGATTAAGGGCATGAAAAAAGGGGAAGTTTCACTGAATATTAACTTCATTTTTGTCATCAGACTAATGTGGACTTATAATTCTGTTCAACATTTTCTGTATGTTCAGTTCAAAGACTCTTTTACCTGACTCTTTTTACTTACCCTGTATTTCGTAAATACTGTTAAGCATGATCCTTGTTTTCAGATGCTTTCTATCCACAATCATTTGCACAGTTTTACTTTAAAATTAATCTTTTTTTTTTTTTTTTTTTGCCTCATGCTTTTGTTTAGCACTGTTACAGTTTACTACGATTAAATAAGGTGAAAATTTCTAGAAAATAATCTGGTGTGTCACTCACACGACTTTCTCTTACCCTGAAATTTAATACTATAAAAACAAATTGGAGATTGAGGAGTAAGATGACGATTACTATTATGTAAATCTATGTTAAAACAATTCATATTAGGTTTCAGACCGGTTTATTTGACAAATAATTTTGTGTTAGGGGGCTGCCGTCCCCCCTGAACCCCTCTTTCGTTATTGTACCTACATTTATATAGAATTCAAATCTATTATCAAATTAAAAGTCCATTTAAAATTATTCAGACAACTTTCACACGCAGCATTCCTTGAAACTTATCAATCTTGATCAAACTTTTCTAGTAACAAACGTATTAAATTCAAAATACAACATTTGGATCGCCTAAAATTATTTGTTTTTAATTTACTCTAACTGACACAGACAAAGGTCAAGCGTTAAAAACTTGCGTTCTGTATTCAGGAAGCCTCAAAACGTTTAAATATACAAAAAACCAAGCAATGAATACTTAGATTATAAAAATACATTATTAATCATATGGCCATGAGGAATTAATTTAAAATCCTGAGCAGCTTTCCTGGACATGGTAAAACTTTATAGTAAAGCATTTCCACTAACAATAAAAAAGAATGTTTTTGCTTAAATATTGGCAGCCCTGTATATCTTCTGAAGATTATGTATACACTACATGGCACACATAAATATTATCATAAATTAATAACACACGGCACAACCAGAAATACACTTCCATCAATTTTCAAGTATTGTCACACTAAAATTTAGTTCTTTTGTGTAGCCCTGTAAACAAGCAGTGAATGATTTCCATACAATTTCCAAAGAATATATATTTGTTTTATTTGGTTTAGTGCAGTCTATAAATGTCAAACTCTACTTGCTTGAAATTTCCCCCATAAACGTAATGTATACGAATTCTCTTGGGTGTCCCTGTACACGAACCATTTGCCTGATCTCAACGAAAAGCTTAGTGTTGCATACCTATATGATACACAATTAGAATACCAAGTTTGGACTTTTTTCTATTATGTGTTCTTTAAATATGCTGATAACAGGCACACAAACACACAGACCAACCGCTAAAAACATGATTTTTGTATTCCGTGGTCTTAAGAACGTGTAAGTATAACAAAAACTCGATTTCGAAAATTTGACCCAAAAACAGTACTTTCTCTACCATGTACATGGATACGAGAAAGTAAAAATACCGGCATCCAAAAACAGGAACGGTCAGTAGTAACATATTTTTAAATGCACTTTGTGCTATTCTAAAACATAGTCTAGTATATCGAATCACTTTTGTGTGACTCTGTAAATGAAGGATAAATATTCTGATATCATATTTTATGTGAAACGTGCTTTTGTACGTTTAAATAGTATATGCCGATTTAATTTTATTTAATGTTGTTTTAATATTTTAAACTACACCTGCCATAAATTTTATCCGTAGATTAGCGTGTAACTAAAACGTCTCAGCTTCTTTTTTTCTTCAAAATGATTCCTTCATTACAACGTATAATTCAAAAAGAAAATTAAATTATATAATTCAATTTTAGACATTCAAATAGAATATATTTTTAATCAATTTCACAAATACATTAATAAATACATGCTGATGAGGGTGATAATACTGATATTGATGCTGATAATGTACATAAAAAAATGCTAATAATAAATTTAAGCGCAATTAAAAAGTAATAAGTGCATGACTTTTTAACTCCCATGCATTTAAAAATCAATTAAAAATACATTAGCCCTGATATACATTATTTCTTTATCCAAAGATTTTTTTTTTTTTCTTTCCTTGCTCAAGATTGTTTGATATTGCTTTAAAAGACGACATCCGATAAATTTCAGTTCAAGCTGTTTATAAAATATTTTTTTTTTCATATATGTAAAGATGTTGGGACGATGTTAGTTGTTGTTGCTGTAGGACATTACATGTATCATCAATCATCTTCTGAACTCACTTAAAAAAGATTTATTTTGAACTTTTTCAAATATGTTCAACACAATGCAAAATTTTACGAACATTCAGATTTATGTTAATATTTGACTTAATTTTTTTTTGTACTTTAACATTAAAACGTTGATAGCAGTGTCGAAAAGTATTTATAGTGGATTTCATTTTTTTTTTTTTTTTCCTTTTAAATAAGAAATAAATTGTGATTTATATGTATATAATATGTATATAATATGTAAATCCAGCGGTAATTCAAAAAATGAATTACAATAAAATGAAATAACTAAAACATTGTTCAGAAAAGAAATTAAGTAGTATTCCTTATTTGAAAAAGAGAGAAATGTATATATAAATATTTATACGTGTTGTGCAACATTTATTTTAGTGCATCATTGTAGAAAAAAAAAATAGTTGCAGTATAATAATAATAATAATACTTAATATAATTTGGTTTTTCAAACTGCTTTTTTTTTTTTTTTTTTTTTTCGTTTATTTGTTTTCATGAGCAGAAAGGTTTTTAAAAGATTTGTCTGAAGAGCCGTTTATATTTGGATTAATCTACACCACAAGGGTTTTACGTGTTCTTATTACAAAGACGTTTATTGTACACACACATGAGTCGTTCATTGTAAAAGTGGTGTAACACCATAATTTTCAAATATATAATATCTTTTTTTTTTTTTTTTTAGTCATATCTTTCATATTACAAAGGGGAAGCATCTTTATTAATTACATTAAAATTCCACAGATGGCGCCACCTTTTTTTTTTTTTTTTCAGGGAACTAAAACTTTTAAATATTCGTTATAAAAGTGAAGCCTCTGAATTAATTCAAATATGAATTATAATATGAATATAAATATATAAATATATAAATATGAATTATTTTAGACAATAAAAAGTAAGTAACACTGACTGACTACTTATAATTTTCCCAACACATAAAATAATGTTTATATTCAACAAAACTCGTTATTTCAAAATCCATCTACAAGGAGATAATTCACTTTTACGATGAAAGACGCATATAAAGACATAACATACATAAATGAATTATTTTTATTGATGTTTTGTTATTTGTTATAAACATGATAAATTATGTTTCCAAAAAGAGCGAGTATTTGTAACAGGGCCTTTTTGAAGATTTAATTCCAAAAGCACTAAAAGCTCAGTCTGGAAAGATGAAAACTTTCACTTCGTTTGGAAATCGCCATGTTCCCAAATAAGCATGTATTGAAATGAGTTGAGAAAATTGGCGAAGGAAATTTTAAATATCACTGCAGTTTTGCATGAAAAGAAAAAAGAAATGGGAAAGAAAGAAAGAAAACTCAACCGATATCATTTGGAAAATGTAAGAAAAAGAGTCAGGGTAAAGTGTCGAAAAGCAGTAAAGGTACGTTCCGAGGTTCTAAAATTGCAAATATAGCCAACTACTTCTCATATTAAGTGTACCGGTAAGTTTTACAAATGCTGTCCAGTATAAATTTGCGGTATCAGTCGTTTAATTCAACGTGATAGAACTTTCTGGAACACCTAATATTTCATGTCTTTCACTAAAATACGCCAAGAAAATGGTGTTGCAAAAGGAATAATCATAATTTTCTAAGCAAATACCATGAAGGGAAAAAACATTCAATAATTATTTCAGGTCGAGTTATTTAATCATAATTTTTCATCAGACAAAGAAAGTGCAACTAAAAGCAATAAACTGATTTAAATACTCGTCTTTTTTTTTATTTATATTTTAATTTATACAAGGTTTTGGAACCGTAAAAAACAACACATTTTTAAAAGTTATTCTTAGTATAACACATAACTGAAATGTTATATATATATATATATATATATATATATACATAGACACGTTTGAGGAAAATTTTGGCAACTTTGATGATTATTTTTGGTACCGAACATACTTAATTTTACATTTATATGTCGTTTAAAATATTAATATCAAAATCTTCACAATAAAAAAAATTTTAAAAATGTTTCAATAGCTATCAAATACAAAATATCTATACTAGCATATATATATATATATATATATATATATATATATAAACTAAATAACATGCATAATTAGAAACTGCATGTATAACTTAAAATAACTAATGTTAAAATATTTGCATTTCATAAATAATTTTTATATTAAATGTTTTTTTTTTTTTTTTTTTTTTCATTTAATTCATTGACGCATATTTAAATAAATAAAACTTCTACCACAGCTGTCGCCAAAAATCATAATTACTACAATTAATTTTTATCATTTACTCGATATACCGAATTTAATACATTAATTTTTTTTTTATGAGTTGTTAATGTTAAATATTTCTGAATTTATCACCAGAAAAAAAAAATCCTGAAACATTTTATTAGTATTAAAAAAAGAAAGAGTATGGAAAAAAAAAAACCCTGCTAAAATCGGAAATAAGTCTCGCAGTAAAAGTGACTAACGTTCACGACCAGTTTATATGCAATTTAATGGCTAAGTAAAAACTAGTAATTGCCTTGTTTTCGTTATTAGCTTCAAAAGATTAGCCATTTAATGATTCTTAATGAGATAATTAAAAGTTTTTATGGCTCCTTAAATCAAATGATAAATAAAAATTGACTTCTGTTACTGATTTCCAGTACTTCAAGAGTTATTGATGGCATCCTTTCATGAAATTATATTTTTTTAGAAAAAGAAAATAGATAAGAAAAAAAATCTTTATTTCTAGAAAATATAATGAAGAAAAAAATATATTTATTTTTTATTATTTAGTTCAAAATATTATAAGAAAAAATATAATTTCTTATAGAGCATAAAGGTTTTCTTTTGATTTTTACTTATTAATTTAGTTTTTTTATTAGTCTATCTGTATGTTGATCTGTATGTTGATATCTGTCTATTGATCAACATTGTAGTTTTAAAAAATACACTTTAATGACCCTCGTGATGTTTTTCCACAGGTTGAATTTGTACGAGTCTTAAATTAAAAAAAAAAAAAAAAAAAATCCTTAACTAATTTTTAGAGTTGTTAGGGTCTAAATTATGCAAATAGATTTTTTTAGTGCCTTATTACTTTCCTATCTCTGATAAGTTCCACCAGAGTTTAAAAGATTCTGCTCTCGAAGCTGATGAACATGAGGTGTCAGGTTCGATCCCCACGTCGATTTCGTCGATCTAGACGTTCAGATTTTCCGTGTTTTTTATATTATTTTTTTATTATTTTTATTTATTTTTTACGAAACTAGAGAGAATACGATCTAGGAAACCTTAAAAATACACTCACGGCCGACATCCCAACCATAGGTGATGTAGACAATTGACATGATCTCAGACACTAATACCAACCTCTGACAAGTTTAATTTTCTTGTTAGTACGACAGGTCGTACTGTTTCTTTGAGACAGCGATTTTGTGTTGTTACCATTTTACAGCCTATCGCCTTGAATGAACGTGCAAACATGTTTCATTCATTTATTTATTTAAAATATACAAACCTGAAAGTTTGTTATTGTATCTATCCAGATTTTTAGTTCGCTATATAATGCTATACCATTCAACCAATTTGGAAGGGGGAAAAAGGTTTGCTTATTAATAAGGGCAAAATTCAGCTAACGAGGTATTTTTTAATTCAATCGGATAATTGGTTCGAACGATGTTAAATAAAAAACCCATTTCATTTTTAGAGTTATTAATAAGAAAAAACAAATATATTCCAAAAATAAATAAAGAAAATAGTGAAAAAAGAAATATTATAAATTGATTAAATGAAGGAAAAGAAAATAATAATAATAAGACAAATAATTTACAAATCGTGATGAAGAAATGGTAACAGCTTTAATATCGGATTCCTTGGCGAAATTTAAAATTTCGTACCGAAACAGCTTGGATGTTTCTCGCCAAGGTCTTTACTTTCGCAATTGCTGTAGCTTTTTTAATTCATCGCCAAAATGGCAACAGAAATTTAAAAGCCATCAAGGGGTTCCTATGCTAAAGCTATACCAAAGAAATTTTAAGAAATGTATATAATAACAGATGCTAAGGAACAGTTACTGCGTACCTTTACATGGAAGAATATATTAAAATAAATCTGGCAATACTAAATTAAATTATATTCTGTACAGAATTTTATATCTATTTCTTTCTTACAAAACAAAAACAAGTCCTTTTGGCTCATTCAGAAGAGTAGGATTTTTTTTTTTTTTTTTTTTTTTTTTTTCTTTTTAATCAAGAAACCGCCATTTTCCTTCAGAATGATTATTATACAGATTTTAATTTAATAAAAAGCAGGATTTCTGTAAATATTACTAAATTTTAACTAAATATTCCATTCGGGTACCGATATTGCGCCAGCCTTGCTAGGTGTCGAAAAAGACAATTGCGTAAGATCCCCAATCCTTTGTCATTACCATATAAGGTTATAAAAAGTAAATGTAAAACAGAAATGTACATCTACATGTAGAAGTAGTTTATACCTGCTAGCCTTTATATTCTGCAATTCGGAGTCAGACACTGAAAAATAAAGATGTGTGATATATTAGCTAATCAAACTCACTAATTTGTGTTTATTCAAGCTTTTTATTAATTTCAAGTAACATGCGAAAATATTATGTTACGTATATATATATATATATATATATATATATATATATATTAGATATTTTTAAAACGTAGTAAAAACTGAGCAACAGAAGATTTAAGACCCTGAAACCACATATACCAATTAGAATAAAATTTACATATATATAGGGTTCCGGATCAAATATACTTACACTGAGAAAAAAAGATATACCACCTTTACCTAGAACGAATAAGTAACCATTTTCTGAATCCCTAAACTAGAATTATAGATTGTCGTGTTATGCGTATAAGGTAAGCAAATAACTTGGATAGACGAAATGATAAAAATTTCTTGTCTATATCATTCTAGATGGTGAAACAGTATTATGAATATTATGAATCCTTTGTATTGCGAGAAATTATCGCTTAATTTCCTAGAATTGAGCCATAAACCAAAATTATAGTTATTAAAACTCGCCTCTTGTGTTCACATTTATTTTCAGAGGTTTTTAAATAAAATTGACCCACGATAATATAGGAAAACGTTCTAGATTTCTAATAGAGGTTTACAGAACTCGCTGGCAAAGGGAATTAAAATTAATAAGGATGACATGAAACTATATTTACTAGGGTCACATAGTTTCTAGACACCAGTCACAGAATTGTTTTTTTTTTTTTTCTTTTTTTCCAGTGTAATATCTACAGTCGATTAAAAATAATCTGTTAGCGATACGTTGTCGATATTGGACAAAACTGGTTGCTTTATTCTTAGATTTTGACGACAATTTTTATTTTGCGCGTTCAACGCACGTACTTCTGCACACCAACAACAATGAAATGATGGCTTGTTGTATTTACTGTAGAGATATTATCTTGCTTCGTACATGAACGTGATTTTTTGAAGCGGCATCTCCAAATTAGTGTTGTGGTTTGTGAGGATTAAGGCCGATTGACAACACTTTTAGGCCTGAAGGGAAGTGTCCTCCTTTTGGGATCTTTCTAAGGGATCCTAGCCCATATTTACGCAAATTTCGGAGATAACCACGAGTGTGACCTGAGATCGAACCGGGTACCTCCCGTCTACCAGCTTTGAGCGCAGAACCATTCGACTTCTGGTGGGCCTCTATAAATTAGGAGCGCAAGGCTGGTAGATGGAATGTGCCGATTTCTGTCTCAGGTCGCGCCCGTTGACATAGCCTTTTGAAATTTTCGGTGGTTTTCACCGAAACTCGTGTAAGTACGAGCTAGGGATCCTTAGAAAGATCCCCACGGAGGGTACACCACACCATCAACAAACCATGCCTAGAACCCTCCTATAGTCAATCGTCGTTAATCCCCAAACTCCAACCAAATTAGGAACATTTGATTCGGAAACCTCAATGTGTATAATGCTCGTTAGAAATTAATTAAATAGAAATTCTTTTTCTATAATATTTGGCAATCAAAACGTAATGCAAAAATTTACACGCGAGATGTATATTTTCATAACATATATTGTAAGAAGTACTGTTTCATATTCTTGATTGCTTTCTTAATATACCTTATTAAAATAACCATGATTTCTTAAAGGAATTAAATATGTTTGCCAGATAATTTGGCGAATTTTTATTCACCAAGGATGATACCAGCAGCTCTGCCAACTTTTGCAGTTTACGAAATCTTATTTGTTTATTTGAATCAAAGTAGCTTTTGGCTATGTTTTGCAGATGCCAAAGTAAGATATATATTTTGAATAGAATTTGATTTTTGTATTGAATAAAGGTATCAATTTTTATCTAATTTTGCACCGACTTCAAAAGTTATGATTAATTGTGGTGTTTAGGTTGTTTGGCGAAGAAAATTATTTTATACTTTTAGGTGCAATTTACAGTTTCATTTTATGTCAATTTTCTTTTATTTATAGTTGTTTGAGTAGTAGTTGCTTTTGCAGTCGGTTCTATTTTTTTACAAAAAGATTTTATTTTTTTTTATTTCCTGTGAAAATTTATTCATCAGAAGATGTTCGACAGTGGTTTCACAAATCACAACCAGCAAAAAAAGTGACGCAAATTAAAAAAAAAAATTGTAATTTCGAGTTTATGTCACTGAAAAATATATGAAATACCCTCAAAGTTAACAAAAAACGTTACATCTCTATCTAGAAAATTATCCACTCGAGAGACAGTTGTGTTAGTTTTTTCTAGTAATCATGTTGATGTTTGTTAAATATTGCATTTTTAACTTGTGTCACTTTTTTTGCCATTATCGGATATGAGGGAAAAAAATATCTTTTGTATGAACATACATTAAATTAAAAAGGCTTTAGTAATGTAAAGAACGGATACGCTGAATTCCTAACAAAAAATTCTGATAGGCACGTATTGAACTTTACAGTGAATACGTGTCGCTACGCTGGAATGTGCGCAGCGTAAAGTTCAAACAAAGATCAAAATATGCATTGCGGCTGACGGACAAAAGTTTCAACATCGAAATAAAGGTTTATTGATTTGTTTACAGTGTAAAATAAGAGCTGCGAACAAACAGATGCACATTCAAACATCTTGTCTTTAACATTTATATCTACAAGGTGTCTTTCCGTACTAAATCAACGATGCTGTATAACTTTGTAATTTACTTTTTCTCTCGCCCCTTGCACTGTTTTCAAGATAGAAAAGCTAACTCTGCTATCTTCCCATCAGGTAGCGTTTTAAGCGTTCGCATCTTGTAACGCATGACCATTTTACGATACTAACACACTAATTTTACGAGCGTAGCTGCAGCCGTTTAGCAGTTAGAGTGAGAACGGTCTTTTGTAAGTACCCTGTAATTTGTTTAGATCTTAATGAAATCCTAATGAGACCTATTTCAGGCCAAAATCTTTATGACAAAAAAAAAAAAAAAGAAAGAAAGAAAGAAAAATGTATTAAAATGAAAGCATCTCTTACGAAGTTATAAGCTAACAAACCTCAACAGCAGCAACAACAAAAATCATGGTTTAAATTGAGATCCTCCTGCTTTATGAAGGCGGTTTAAAACGTCTATGCGTTAATCGACGTGACCGCTTACAATAACCATACTTTTAATTTTACATAGCATAAATGTCACCCGCTACACTACAACGTATGCAATGTCGTTCAAGTGTGCACAAAATAGGAAATTACGGACAAACAAATGCACGTTTTAAGCGTTCTATTTTTAGCATTAATATCTACAAACTGTCTTCTCGTACTAAATCTATGATGCTCTGCAACTTTGTAATTCACTTTTTTTCCCTATCGTGAACCGTTTTCGAGATAGGAACGCTAACTTCGCAGTTTTCACCATGTGGCACTGTAGGCGGTTGAATCGCGTAGCGCATGGCCACTTTGTTATACATCTTTTATTACTGCAGTTGCAGCCGTTCAGCAGTTAAAAGAGTCGGGACTAATTTTTTGAGCACCCTGTATTTTCTATTGATCGTAAAGGTATTTCAATGGGACCTATTTTAGACCAACACCTTTACAACAAAATAAAAAGTATCAAAATCGGAGCATCCGTTCAAAAGTTGTTATCCAACAAACAAAAAAAAAAAAAAAAAAAAGGAAAAAAAAAAAAGAAAACATACCGTTTGAATTGAGAACCTCCTCTTTTTTCAAGTCGGTAAAAAAGTTTTACAAGTGTGTTTCATTAAACTGTAATCCACAAAGAATTGTTTCAAAATATATTAACATATCATACGGAGGTCTGTCGATTTGAGCATCATGATCATTTCAATTTTATCTTTATCGAAATCTATTTCTGTACTCCCATTACTTTTTAACTTTATACAAAATATCTGATTCAAGCGTTGCAGTAGGGAGAAGGAAAGAGGGGGGGGGTGTCGTCGAGACGTTGGTCCTAGGCTGGTCGAAATGATCACCGTTGTAAATCATTAAAAAGGCTCTAGCCCGTATTTATGCAAATTTCGGAGAAAATCACGAAAACATCGAACGGCTTAGCTAACGACCATGGCTCTGGTTCAAATCCGATATTTTCCTTCTACCAGCTACAGAAGCTAAATCTCTCGGTCAATTATGATACATATCTGATTCAGTTTAATGTTTTTCATGTCTCAATTTCAGAATAGTCTTAAGAAAATAGGTTCTTCTGAATATATATATATATATATATATAACCAGACAGCACATCGCCTTCCCAAGATATCTTCAAGATGTGTTCTGGATGAAAAGACATCCCAGAAACCTCCTTAAGATGTACTGTGGATAAGTTAACCCTAACTGTACTGTTAGGGATATATTTATGTGGTGCCCGCGTACCCGCATTTACGCGGGTTTCGGAGAAAACCACGGAAATCTCCGAACAGCTAGGTCGATAAGGGCGGCATGGGATCAAACCCCGTTTGTTTGAAAAGTATGCGCAAAAGAATAAAACAAGAAAACAGGGTTGTCACTCGCACATCAATGAATTTTTCGCCTATTAGTAACTTTTTTATATATTTTAATTTTAACGAATTTGGTTATATTAGTTATAACATCCTGTTATATGATAAATATTCTTAAAAGATTTATATGTACATATATAGACGAATTGATAGGTAGATAGATTTATAGATATGATTTTTGTACAAAAAATCTGCATCAAAGAATGTATAGTTCACATTTAAAAGAGAAGATGGCAGCACTAAATTTAAAGTAAAAGAAAAATATCCAGTTTTAAGAAATAAGGTTTTGATTATACGTGGATCCTACGCCTTAGTGGAATGCCCTCCTTGGGAATCTTCCTAAGGGGTCATTGGCGGAATTAGGCGAGTTCTGGGAGAGACCACGGAAAAATCCAAGCGACTGAGTGGACGTCGTGACCTAGAATCGAACCCTGCACTCCGCGTCTACTAGCTTTGAAAACACAGAAAACCATCCGAAATAAAAAAATAATGCTTTTTTATATTGTTTTTATTTAAATACATTTTATGACGCAGTATATTTGATTTATCTATTAATCTACGAAAATAATAATAAGAAGAAATCATGAAACACTTAAAACTGTAATGTAGTTCATAAGATTTCGCAAAAAACTAAGTGAAACATACAGATCTTTAAAATTAAAAAAAATATTCTGCGTCAACTGTCAGATGAAAGATTCATATGTTAACGGAAAAGGTTACCACTTGGAAAATTTAGCGAGAAATTGCAAGAATCAGATGGATTATAACTAGGAGAAACTGAAAATACCCTAACGTAAACTTTTTCAAAAATTCATTTTATTTATTTATTTATTTTCTTTTTTTTTCATTGTGTTCTTTATTATCATTATTATTATTATTTATGCTTTATTTTATAACTTGCGTATACCATCATTCATAATTTCTATATAATTTTAATTTCCCCTTCAAAAAATATAACAAAAAGTGCTGTGAAGGTTTAAGGTCCATTGTTTAACTTTCAGACCAAGGCCTAGGTGAAATGCCCTCCATAATATATTTTTTTAAGGGATCTTAGACCGTATTAACATGAGTTTCGGAGAAAAGTGTGGAAAATTCTGAGTGGCTGTACCGACAAGCAAACCTGGATTCGAACCCAAGATATCCCGTCTACTAGTTTTGAGAGCAAAATCATTCGTGGGGAGCGAGAGTAAGGTAATGTACTATAAATAAAAACTAGCTCGCACTAATGAAAGAATACAAATGATTGTTTAAGGCTGTTTGACTAGAATCATATGCCTATAAATGTAATGCCATTCGTGGAGATCTTTCTAAGAGGTCCTATCACATATTAACGTAAATTTCGGAGAGAATGACGGAAAACTTCGGCTAGGGGCTAGGGCGCCACCAGCGGCCAAGTGATTCTGCGCTCAAATTTGGTAGATGGGAAGTGCCGAATTCGATCCGAAATCGCGCACATCTATCTAGCTGTTCGGAGTTTACCGCGGTTTTCTCCGAAACTCGTGTAAATACAGGCTGGGATCCCTCAGAAAGACACCCGCTGTGAGCATTCAACCTATAGACTCAGGACACTAGCGTATTCAATCAGCCTTAAAACCTACAACCTACCGAACGGCTAGGTCGGTGAACATGACCCAGGATCGAACCCAGAATTTCTCATCTACGAGATTTCAGCGCAGGACCACTGACCGACCACTGTTAGGCGAAACATACAAATAAAGCGTTCTTCACTTATTGATATATCATAGTATCAATTCAAGCTTAATGTTATGCATTATATTTATTTGTAATGCGGATAAGTATGATGTACTTTTTAACAATAACTGAATTTATAAAGAAAATAAAAATAACTTCTGTATCGAAAATCTGTTTGAATAGTTCACAATTCTAAAAACAGATGGCAGCACTAAAATTGAAACGATATTCAAAAATCAAAGTGCTACTTTTTTATCTTAACTTATTGTCAATAGATGGCGACACTAAAAATTATACAATATTTTTTTTTTTTAGCTTATATTATTTTCAGACTTTATTAAAGCACTGCTTTTCACAATTTACTGTCGATCTAAATTCTGTTATAAGATTTATATAAAAGTTGATCAAATGTTTGTGTGAATCCTAATATAATTTTAAATTATTTAAAAAAGCAAATTTTCAAACACATGCTCTCTGTTGTCAATTTGTCCCACTTAAAAATTTCTTGTCAGAAATTCATAAGTTAAAATATCACCTGCTTTATGCTTCTTGTTATAAAAGCAGCTATGAAATATGTGTTGTTTACATTTAGTACAAGACAAATACTGTAAGTTAATAATAAGTTTTATTTTTACTCTGGAGATGGCAGCACTATAAATTTATCTTCATAAAGGATAAGTTTGTTTTTAAATAAAAGAATACGATGAAATATTTAAAAACGCGTGTGTGTGTAGCATAAACAATTATTTCTGCAAAAGATTTTATACCAATCTTTATGAAAACATACACACACACACACACACACACACACACACACACACATATATATATATATATATTTCATATTTAGCATTTTGAATAACTTATTCATATTTATTTGAATGTATGTTCTTGTGTATATATATATATATATAAATCAGATATTATGTACAGATGGTAGGGCAACGCGTATGATGGCATAATAAATTTATATATTAATAATAGTTCAATATATTAATAATAATAATAATAACAATAATAAGAGAAACATGATTTATAAAAATTAATACAAGCAACCTATTAATCTGTCGGTTGAAAAGATACAAACTTTGACACAAAGGATTACCACTCCTATAATTTGACCTGAATTTGCAATAACCAGAGAGATAATTTTGAGTAAATTTACAAATTAAACAAGGAGACTGTTTTTCAAAAATTACTTCAGTGATTTTTTAATTTTGTAAAAACAGGATATATATATATATACACATATTTATGTACACATATTGATAGATAGATAGAGAGAGATAGAGGTGAAATTAGATAGAGATGAAATTACAGATAGAGATGAAATTGGTTAAGAAATGCTCATAACAAAAAATTTTATTAAAACTATTTGTTCATTTATATTCTTCCATATCTCGGAATCACAAAAGTAAATCAGAAAAGTGGTGTGGTGTTGGGATTAAGGACGATTATCTACATTTGTGATTCAGATCTGTATCGGATATCCTTTGTCATGGTCTATACAAAGGATTCACGTCAGTTTCAGAGAAAACCACGAACATTTTCAAAACACAGGCTGCTAAGCGTGACTTGGAATCGAAAAGGCTCTTCTCTTCTTTCAGCGCAGAGAGCAGATGTAAACGAGAAAGAAATTTAATCTTAAAGTATTCATGGCAACAAGTATTTAAAAATGTCCAATAATGTTTCTGAATCTTATAGATTAAAAAATAAATAAAAATAACAATAAAAGTCTGAAATACGGCGCAATATTTATTTACTTGTTCGCTTAGTCACTAATTTACTTTATTTTATTTCGTTGTATTATATGATTTTACTTTTATTTAAATATATTTATTTTGATATCGTTACATTTTTTTACATTAAGTTATTTTGGCTTTTAGAGGCAAAGGATGAGCCACTCGAAAGTATAAGGGTTTCTGCATCGGAAACTAAAGTGACGGTGACCGGTTTGCGTCCTGGAACAACTTATGTCTTCCGTGTCCATTCTGAAAACGCCCTTGGAAGAAGTGCTCCGAGCCAAGAATTAATAGTTACAACTGAAGAAGAAGGTAATAATAATTATTATTTTATTATATTTATTGTATTATATTTATTATTTATTTATTCTTGTTAACAACTAAAGTATAAGCTGTTTGGATTTTATATTTACGCACTTCATTTTATATTATATTTATTTATGTATCAATTTATCTACGTATATACAGTCAGCAGTAAAAATATTGAAGCGCTAGCAATAATTCGTATTTGAAAGCTCTGCCCCTAATACTGTTTTGTTAAGTAAATATTTATCGAGTCCTGATCTTAGTCTTTATACTGTTTATAAAATAGTATATTTATGATAAAAATTAGCATTCAAACTAATATATATATATATATATGGACGTGGGCTTCAATGATTTTGCTGCCCACTGGATATAGAGTGTTTTAAAAACCTTAACTTAAATCTTGACCTTATTCTTTAAGTATTAAACTCTTGACCTTATAATACCTTAAATCTAGACTTTAAACATGTATATTTATGATACAGTATATTTATTATAAAAATTAGCATTCAAACTAAAATAAATAAAATAAATAAATAAAATACGGATGTGTGCTCCAATGATTTTGCTGCCCACTGTATATAGAGTGCTTTAAAAACCTTAACTTAAATCTTAACCTTATTCTTTAAGTGTTGAACACTTGACCTTATAATACCTTAAATCATGACTTTAAACATGTATAACAA
Source organism: Salticus scenicus (assembly GCA_963930645.1). NCBI lineage: Eukaryota > Metazoa > Arthropoda > Arachnida > Araneae > Salticidae > Salticus > Salticus scenicus. The sequence goes on along the minus strand of OZ005656.1, from coordinate 231,119,975 downwards.
CTATAAGGTTGGTTTCGAAAAGTAAAAAAAATATATAATTAAAAAAAAAAAAAAAAAAATGAAGGGATTTAACTTTAATTAAAAATTCAAATTTTTTATAGCCTTCAAATATTAATCGCTTATTTTTAAAAATATACATAAATGAAAATGTGCTACATATCCCCATAAGTATATACACAACATTACAGCATGATATTTTTAAAATCCTACAGACAGGTTTAAAAAAATTTTGTTTACCAGCTAGTAAAATTTATATATAAAACAAAATGAAGAATTCAATTCAAGAATTACAAAATTTATAATTTTTATAGTCCGTGTCTCATACAAAAATAAAAAAATAAATAAAAATATCCTATAAAGGAAAAGCAACGTATATCCCCCTAAATATGTATACAAAATTTTAGCATGGTATTTTTGTAAATCCTACAGATATATTTCAAACACGTTGTTGATGAATTAATAACTAATTAAAAAAGGAATGCAAATGCATTGGATATAATTTATGTTAGCATGTGCTACTCGTAATTTGTTGTACCGGGTGATCCAAAAGTCAGGACAAACTTTAAAAATGAATAATTCGAAAACGAATCACAATAAAAAGATACGGTTTTCACGAAACGGATGAAAAAGAAACCGGGTTTTGTGTGGCAACGAAAAAAAAATTAGTTCTGTTGGCGACCAACAGATGGCGCTATAGTGTTTATTTCACCAAAAGATGATTTACAAATGAAAAAGTGTTGATAACTTACAAGTCAGCTTAATTACTGTTAATTAGTACTACTACAATAACTGCTCAATGTGTTGTCCATCATTCAGAAGTACAGCTGTGAGACGATTCACCACACCGTTCACAGCATTTAGTAGCATTTCTTGCGTTATGGCAGACACATTTTGGCGGATGTCATCTTTCAGTGCTGCTAGTGATTCCCGTTGGTCGCGGTACACTTTTGACTTGAAGAATCCCCCCAGCCAAAAGTCACAGGGTGTCAGATCAGGAGATCTTGGAGGCCATGCGTGATCAAAGTAGCGACTGAGAATGCGATATGTCGATGCATGTAAGCTTTGACAACCATTACCTGCCACAGTTGCTCCATTTTATATCGTTTGTTGCTTTGGATAATACTACATCAGAAATCCGACAGCGCCATCTGTTGGTCGCCAACAGAGCTATTTTTTTTTTTTTTTTTTTTTTTTTTTGTTGCCACACAAAACCCGGCTTTTTTTCCATCCGTTTGGTGCAAACCGTATCTTTGTATCTTGATTCGTTTTCGAATTATTCATTTTTAAAGTTTGTCCTGACTTTTGGATCACCCTGTATAATCCTTAAATCGAGTTCTGCTGCTACCTTTTTTTTTTTTTTTTTTTTTTTTTTTTTTGTACCCGTCGCAGAACTTACGTCGAGGCATTGTAATTTAATTTTTCTGGACTTATTTGTCTCATTATGTGTCAAGACTTCTTATGCTACAATGCAGAAATTCTGCACACCAATTTATTAAAGTATAAAGCACGTATCTTTTCATTGTGAATCGCTAAAGAAAGAATGAATGAATAAGGAAGTGCGATCGATTTCATACATTGACAAAACTTTCCTAATCTTGATTGATTAGATTATCAAGGAAATACAATTTGGATATTATGGAAGTGTGGATGTCATAGCTGTAGTTTTTATGTTTATCAAACACTTTATTACTGTCATATTTCTTGACCATGGGATATTTATATAACAGATCTATCGTATTGTCTGAATATAATGTAAACAAATAACAAAAAGAGGAAAGAAAGAAAAAAGAAAAGAAAAATATCGAATAGACTTATTCGTGGCAGAAATATGTTTTTAAAATACGCTAACGATAAAAATTAAAAAAAAACAAGATGTTTTCTCGTTTTCTTCTTTAGCGCATACTTTTTTAAACATATGGACATCTGAATATAAAATTTGGATGGAAAGTTCATTAGCAAATCATTAATCGAGTTTTACGTAACTTTACACCATGGTATTTTGAATGTATTGTATTATAACTCATGGTATTGCATTATAACTCACGGTATTTTAAATGACCATAAGCGTAAAAATCGTATAAAATTTAATTTACGGAAGAAATGTCAAAAGTATTTTTTCATAAAAATGGAAAGCATATACAGGGATGGAAATTTGACGAAGAACTTATATCGGTATTTATGAAACAAATTTTTATTCTTCTTAAACCAATAGATTTATAAGTAGACAAAAAATTTAAGCAAATACCGGTACGAGTTTGTACCGGTACCAAATGTCAACCCCCTTATACCGCACTTATGTCTCCCTACATGGCACTAGACGCTACATCTAGTCGTTTTCATTCCTGAAAGTTTTTTATAGAGTGCTGTTTCTGGTTTTGCTTAACATCTTACTCGATCTTTACGTATGTTAAATTCCCATATCACCTCAAGAATCTACTATCAATCTTACAAAAACTATAAGAAATTTAAACAGTAAATAACATATTACACATTTTTAAGATCCATTTTTTTTTTTTTTTAAATCTCTACATATCAATGATACACTGAAGTACTTAATCACTAAATTCTCCTTAATTACTATGATGAGGTGATATGTATAATTTTTATCGCATCCCTTTAAAAAAATTCTTAAACAATTAAAAAAAAAAGAGTTATAAAGATATTTTTTTGTCTGTTTCATAATTCGGTAGATAAAGAGTTAAGAAAGTTAGTGTAATACTCAAAATTACATCTCCTAGCTCAGATCACCCTGTGAGGTTGTTTTCCCAGCAAAGGCCAATGACGAAACGCTTACGTAGAAGCGTTCGTCATAAAAAATCTACGTGACTTCGCACCCAGTGAGATTTAGTAATAAACTTTGTCAGTCTGTAGCAGTCTGTCTTTCAGAAAGGATCACAGAGTCTCGTCTGCGTGTTTATTATTTGAAATGTTTTAACATATAAAATGTAGTGTGGCTATGACAGCGCTATTCATACTATTATTTAAAATGCGATCCATCTACTCTGTACACATTGTGTTTAGTGTCGTCATTAAACTATGTCATGCCCTACAATCGTTGGAGAATTACTGTGTCCTATTCTTCTTAGTCGTCGCTTCAAATTAAATTTGGTTCCATGAAAAAACAAATAGTAAATCTTTTGTTTATTTTTCGTGCTCTACCAAGAAAAACTAGCTCCCAGCAACATAGTAGTACTTTTTAAACTGATATTATATATATATATATATATATATATATATATATTTATTTATTTATTTATTTATTTATTTATATATATACATATATATTTATATATATACATATATATATACATATTTTTTTTTTCAGAATAGAAAACAAAATGAGAAAAGTGTTAAGGATGCATAAGATATCGGAAGTCACACACATGTCTCCAAATGTGAAATTCAAATCGAATTTTTCTTCCTGTACAATCGGCAGCAAAAGTATCCGAGCACTAGCAAAAATTCCTGCATAAAAAAAGTACACTTAATACAGTTTTGTTAAACAAATCCTTGTCGAATCCTGTTCCTAGTCAGTCTAAGAACATAATTCGACAAGGATTTATTTAAGAAAACAGTATTAAGTGTACTTTTTTACATAGGAATTTTGGCTCGGATACTTTTGCTGCCGACTGTATTTACTTTTCTTTTCTTCTTTTCTCAAAAATCGCAATTTATGAGAAAATGATTAATATTTTCCTTCTTTTCCCTCCTTTTCTTTGTTACAAAAGAATAATTATATTTTTTCCAAAAATCTCTTACTGGAAAAATAGGAAAGTGTATACAGGAAGAAAATTGCGGTTTTAATTTAACATTTGGAGGCAGTGTATCTTAACGTAACTCTAATGCATCGATAACGCCATTTCTCATTCAGCTTTCTTTTCTAAAATTGTTTAAAATTTTTCGAAAGCTTACTTTTGAGAAAAAATGGATTAATATCTGTTTAAAAATTACTGTTTTTGTTAAGATTATTCACAAACTTCGATTAATAATTCAGTAACAAATATGTCATCCAAATTTTATATTCCCATATTAATTTGTTTAAAAGTTATGTGCAAAAGAAGAAAATGAGAAAATAGGTTGCTCCTTTAATCTTTCTTGCAAGTATATTATTCAGAGTTTAGCTCACGTATTATTAAATCAAAATTTACGCATCCAGCTCATATTGTATAGCTTATTTATGAGTTATATCAAAATAGGGTCTGACCTAAATTAAGTTTTTCAAAATTTTCTTCTGAATATGAAAAACATATAAAGGGTAGGTGCTCCAGTGATTGGCATGCTCCAGTAATTCACATCTATCCTGAAATAATTAATAAATAAGAAAATCATATTTTTTACATATAAGAATTTTAACATTTTATGTCAAACACTGGAGCATAGGGTGCTAATAACTGATAAAATAAGTAACTAGCAGTGTCAAACACTGGAACATAGGGGCCAATTACTGATAACATGAAAAACTGGCAGTGTCGATTACTGGAACATTGAGTGGGTGTCAAATAAAAATTCATAAAAAAAATAAAAGTTATCAAACTTATATATTTTAACATATATGTGGTTCTCAATATCTTTCATACCATAAGTACTAACTTAAGATTTCTAAAAATATCTTCTGGTGACTAGAACATTAAAAACATCAGAGATTGCTCTAAAAGTGTCAATCACTGGTGCACTTACCCTATATATTTCTTTTGAAATTTAAAAGTACGGCCAAAATGAGTTGTCCAAGTAGCCTTATCCTTAGTAATCATCAAGAATTATTTTTATTTATTTAAATTTGTGTGTATGTATTACTGGAAGGAGAACCTCTGTAATGATATTTTTCAATCACGGGGAACGAAGTTGTTTATATGGAAATTATGTTTTTTTAAATCTACATTTTTTTATGCTAAATTCAATATACATTTACTAATGTTACAATAGTATAATTATTGCAACATTATTTCTTTAACAATTTTTGATTTAAATATATATATATATATATATATATATATATATATATATATATATATATATATATATATATATATATACATATATATATCGATTTTATTTATTTATTTATTTTTAGGGGAGGGGGGGAGGATGATATTTCAAGCTTTCGAAATGTGATTCCTGCAACAGCATTTTGAATTTAAAACCATGTTACTGCCAGAAATTTGAGGAAATGTTAGTGTGTGTGGAGGGGGGACGATATTTTAGAAATTCATCTTTAATAACACGTTCTTTGAATTTAGTAACAGTAATAATAATAATAATAAATTGACAATAACGGACTCCATAGTTGTCATGTCCCAAGGGCCCCTGTATAAAATCAATATAGTATGTGTGAACATCTACTAAGAACAAGTAAAATTATGTACTTTCACACAATGCTTTCCTTTTCTTTATATATATATATATACATACTTGCCAACCATCTCATGAACGGTACAATTTTTAGTGCCCGCCTTTTTTTTCACACCAGTCATTTTTTAGAGTAATTTTATTCTTATTTGATCGTAACAACATTTGGACAGAATCTCTCTAAAAATAATGTGGTGTGAAAAAAGGGGCGTGTTTTCAAGGGGCGTTAACAATTGTACGGTTCATAATTAGATGGTTGGCAAGTATGTATATATATATATATATATATATATATATATATATATTCCTAAAAAATGGAATCGAGATAACACTAAAATTATATAATTCTTAAGAAAATAAATAAAAAATTCTTCTTCTTCTTCTTCTTCTTCTTCTTTTGAAAATTCTTAGAACAAATGAGATATTTTCTTTTCTTTTAATATTCTTTTATATCATCATATAACTGAATGAATAAATGTTTATTTTAGCACCAGCAAATTCGCCCCAAGACGTCCGTGTTATCCCTCTCAGTTCAACCATGATCAAAGTCACATGGAAAGTAAGTAACACATATATGCGAGGGTGAATAACTATAAATTCTTTGCATTTCGAATGCTTAAAACTGAAAAAAAAAAAAAAAAAAAAAAAAAAAAAAAAAAAACGAAATAGAAAACCTTCAAATATTGATAGAAAGTAATTTTTTAATAAATAGTGTGTTATTTAAAATAAAAAGTACAAGACTTTGAATAAACACCATAAAATGCAATAAACTCGCCACAATTGTTTCGGGTCGAAAAAACACAGGACCCTTCGTGTGTTTTTGACACGTAAAAATGACGAATGGCCGTGCGTTTTTTCGACCCGAAACAATTGTTGCGACTTTTTTTTTTTTTTTTTTTTTTTTTTTTTTTTTTAATTCAAAGTTTTTTACTTTTACTTTAAAACGCCAGTTTTGTGGTCCTCTTTTATTATTTTTGCTTCTTCTTTGAGCTTCTAGCGCCAAGTAAGTAGATTTGCTAGTGTTTCCTTTCTCTTTTTATTGTTTTAATTGACGAAGGGTCGTGTGTTTTTTCGACCCGAAACAATTGTTGCGAGTTTATTGCATTTTATGGCGTTTATTCAAAGTTTTGTACTTTTTTCTTTAAAACGCCATTTCTGTGGTGCTTTCTTATTATTGGTGTGTTATTTGCCTAAAAACTAGTTGCAAATTTCTTTTAATGGCAGTATTATTATCAGATAAATATTTAAGTAACTGAAGTACGAAAGGAAGGATTTATCTTATAATTCTTGACTCAAAGGAATTAGTCTCTCCCACACTCTCTGAAATGGATATTCAAATTTTACGAAATATTCTTTAATTTTCACGAAACCGTTTCCAGGGAAATACTCCGAACGAATATTTCGTTTAACTGAGAAAATTACTTTCGTCACTTGTTTGAACATACGAATTTCGTCAAAAGTAAAGATACATTGTTTCATCCGACTTTCGTGATACAGAATAAAACACAAATTCTATAATTATAAAATTACCTGCAAGCTCGTTGCTTTAGACGTTAAATCCTAATTATATTTAATGAAAATATAAATAAAACAGAGTAACCAAATAAAAGTCATTTGGACATTTATTTGACAGCTTTGAGATCTATAGTTACAATGATTTATGTCTCAATTGATCCATATTTTTACAGAAATTCACAGAAACAAGCGCACACAACATTTTGTAGACATAGGACATCACAAACACCCATGTCCGCACCGGGATTCGAAACCGAGACCTGGGAATCCAGTAGGCAGGCCCTACCGACCGAACCACCAGGCCAGGAAAGAAAAGTCTTTGTAACGTAAAGTGGAAACAACACAGGGAAAAAACCAATATGGCAGTAATGAAAGCTAGCAGATGCTATTGTGAGTAAACAGTTTCGTCAAATATTTGAGAGTTCAGATTTCCTCAAAAATCACGTGATCGCTTGACAAAATGGTTGTCAAAAACAACGAAATTAAGCCCGGGGATGTCTGAATCGTCCAAATTAAGTATATTATTTCTGAGAGTGCATAGACCTATTTTAGTTCACCATCATACTATAGATATGGGAAGTTTGGGTATTCGTAAAAATTTTTGACCTCAGGTTTTTTTTTTTTTTTTTTTTTTTTTTTTTTTTTTTAACGTTTTTACGCTTTTTGATGCTTAAATGATCCGAAAATTACAAAGTCGATGTAGCATCCTTTCGTAGGTTGCACAATTTGTCAGTTTGCTATTCTGTGTAAACAGTATCAAAAGAAATAATAATTATAGTACAGTGGTCGGACGAGTTCTAAAAATTCACTTATAATAATAGCAACAACCTTGCTTATTTTCAACTTTCTAATTTCAAAATTTCGTAAATAATTCTACATTTACAATTTTCTTATCATATGAGAATAGAGCGAAATTTCGCATAAACGAGCACTGTAAGAAAACATTTTCATTTTAGAAATACAGCATCAGTGAATATCATTGCCAATGAACATTCTATTTTGAAAACATTGTAAGTAATTAGAAATTTACAATTTAATTAGCAAGGATGAATAAGTCAAAATTTGGCTTTGACGTGCATTTTGAAGATTTTTTTTTTTCATTAAAAATAGTATGGAATTGCATTAAAACTAAAATACGAAATTAACCCTAACAAAATTAATTAGCAGATTAGGATAAGGAAAATGTTTCGAATCGATGGAAGGGTAGCCTAGTTTGTAGGGTATTCCAGTCTGGACCATGTTGAGTGATCAGGCGAGTTCATTTTTCTTAACATGGTTATATTGTGACATATAGTAGAAATTAATAAGAACAAATATATGATAATAATCCACACTCACACACAAGCTGTATGATTGGCAAAACGCAGCCGTTTGTTAAAAACAAAATAAAGAATAACAAAAGGACATTATTTAAAAAGAAAAGCTACAAAAAAGACACGTAAAAGCTTCTGACAGAATTGCAATGCAGATTTATGGCCAGTAATTGAAAAAGTCAAAAAGGGACCACACAAACAGAGCCCTTCAGGCAACCGCCATGAAGCCCCTGCTAAGTCTTAAGTAATGCATTAAGAAATCTAGAAGTAAGCAGATTGGTGCAAACCTGGTCCAACCAGAGAAACAGCCAATAAAGACATTACAAAATTAGACCTAAACACCCAATAAAAAAAATCTGGTGTGAGGACACCACACGACTTCCATTACCCACTATTACAGGTATTATATGCATTTTTGAGAGATACTGTGATTATAAAACATAAAAGTGACCTAAAGAGAAAATCGTTAGAGCCGTTTTTGAGATACCAACTTTTGAAAAAAATCAATTATTGACCGGAAAACAATAATTACATACAAAAGCATATTTAAAAGTGAGTTAAAATAGCGAGTTTGAAAAAAATCCATAAAGCCGTTTTTAAAGGAACACGTTTGCAAGACCTGAAATTGAGCTATTTATACAGGACGCCTATCAATTTTCCTGAACTAACCAACTGTATCATTCGAAAGGACACAATAGAGTGTTTATATAGCAAGTTTGAAGAAAATCGTTAGAGCCGTTTTTGAGATACGTCTTACGGTCCCACTTCCGGTTTCCGATATCCCACTTCCGGTTTTTCAATTTTCACCAAAATTTGGAAATTTCATCTGTACACCAGACGTATTTCAATTCCAAAGTTTCGTAGCTCTATCTTTATTAGTTTCTGAGCTATAATAGCCAGAAGATTCTCCACATACATACACACACACATACATACACACTGACCAATTGCCAAAAACCACTTTTTTGGACTCAGGGGACCTTAAAACGTGTAAATCAGGTGAAAACCCGATATCGAATTTTCAGACCGAATTCAATACTTCCACTACCTACGGTAGTACGGTAATGGAAGTAAAAATACAATAAGAGACATCCTCAAAAAATTATAATGAGAGACCTCAAGGAAAAGGATAAAATTGTTCTAAAGGATTTTGTCGATTGTCTTCATGTTGCAAACATGTAACGTAATTCTGTGCACTGTCTCATCGTTATGACTTAAGTCATCTCCGCTTGAAATAAGAAATTGCTCACCACTTGAGCATATACTATTAAAAAGACCGAGCCTTGGCCATGATGAAATATAATAAAAATGTGTCCGAGTGCATTTATTAAGTGCCAATAATGTATGGATTTGCCAAAGAAAAATATATAAAAGAATCGTCCCATGTGATGATCCACCTATGCCCTGACTGCATTACTCCCCATCGTCTAGTAATCTGGTGAGAAAACTTATTTTTAATTCATTGGTTTGTAAGTTTCAAATTTTTGCAAAAACACATTTAAGTATATACCTGACTCTAAATACTCATCTTTATCTTATTTTCGATGCAATTAATACAATTGGGATTAAAAGTGATTATTGAAATCTCATATGCGTTATGCATTACATTAAATTTTGAAGATTATCTTTTAGCAATTATTCAAACATAGAAATTTAATAAAGAAATTAATTAAAAGTATATGAATTGAAAATTATTTGATAAGAGTGATTTTATTTATTATAAGTTTATTTACTTGATTAGATTAATTTCTGGGCATTTCACAGCGCATGCCCGAATATCAATATGATATTCAAAATGTACTACAATCTAGAATCCGCCTTAAGGCCACGGATGGAAGGGTAGGTAAATTGTACTTGTATCCACCCAACACTGTATCCGCCTATGACAATACGTTTTTCTTACGAAACCAAAGTTATATTTATTGATTTTTTTTTCCGACAGAGTGAAAATAATGCCTGGACCGGGAGTCGAACCCCGGATCTTTGACTTATAAGATAAAGGCTCTACCAATTAAACTATCCAGGCCGATATGATTTTCTTCCACAGTTGATTGTGTGATTTTAATCAAAGTTATAATTGCCAAAATTATATTTACAGAAATGTCTTTATTCTTACTTACTAAATCAAGAAGCATATGTTGAAAAAATATCACAAATAACAAAAAATAGTCAATAGAAGTTTTCTTTCTTCAGAATTAAAGTTGCTAATCAGTCAGATTCCCTTTTTCTACTTTCCCACGTAATCCTATGAGATTTTTATCGCTTCATTATAAAAGGATAGCTCATTGCAAAATGATTTTTTTCATTTTCTCTTCTTTTAATTCTGTTCTTTAAACGTGTCCCCTTTTATCGTTCTGAAGAAAAATTTTTAAATAAATTTAAATAGTTTATTTCATTTAGAACATATAAGGCTCTAATTTTCAACCCATAAAATAAAACTTTTACTTTTTATCCCTATAACACAAATGAAAACAATCTATTAAATTGAAAACATACTACATTTTTTATATTTGTTTTATTGATAATATTCCTAAAGTCAGGGTTGATAAGAATTTAATTTGTTATTTTATATGTTGTAAATATTCTTGTAAAATCTGGTATTAGTATAGTAAAATAAATAAAATATTTATTTTGATAAAAAGAGTATATCTTTATGCAAATAAATACTGTTCATACATAATTTTTCACGCACTGCATTCTCGCATCTTTCTATTTTATGCGATCGGTAGTTATAATCAGTTGATAAATGTTAAAATGTTAATTGTAAAAAAAAAAAAGACATTTTTCATTATGTATATCTGTATACTACTGAAACATAATTAGTACGAATAAATTATTTTTCGGAAAATTTACAGAAACTATGTTATTTTTCAGGCTCCTGCATCTCCTACTGCAGGATACCTTCTAGGATATTACGTAGGATATCGAGACTTATCATCAAGTGATCCTTATGTTTATAAAACTGTAGATTTATCAAAACTCCAAAGAGTGAGTGAAGCTTTAATATCAAACCTTAAGAGAAATACAAAATATGCCATAACAGTCCAAGGATATAATAGCAAAGGTGCAGGTCCAGCATCAAAAGAAGTCGTCGTCCAGACATTACAACACGGTAAGAAGTTATAATTTTATATAGTCTGTTTATTTGTCCAGTTTAAAATTAAATATAGTAAATTTCAACATTTTCTAAAAATAAGTCACAAATAGTGTTTTATCCTTAAATTTTTATGTACTTGCTCTCATCTGGAACGATAAGTTTGTGAATTTCATCGTTTGAAATTTCGTTTAAAAGCGATAGCAGCCGCAAGATCGTTAAAAAGGCCAGATAAAATAGAGGTAGCGGTCCTATTTTTTCAGAATCGGTACCATTAGATAGGAGCATCTTTTCTGAATCCAGGAATACAATTCGCTAATCGATGTGATAATTAGAATTTTTTTAAACTCACTAAACTAATATTTCTAATGGTAACAATTGATTTTTCAATGCATCATCCCGGACGAATGTCTAAGAAAATAAATTATACAAAACCCTTTAGTGTTAAAATTTTCACGTGACGTAAATAAAAAAATCTAAGTTACAAATTAACTTTTAATCTATTAATCTATTGTTGTCGCCAACAAAGTTTCCTTGGCGAGATTTTGTAATGTTAAAAAGCTATCGATGCGAAATTAGAAGAGGAGTTTATGTACGAGTTATAAGGAGTTACATGAGTTATTTATAAATAAGTTTGAATTTGACTCTTTTTTTTAATCCAAAACATATTCGAAATATTTTAAAAATATATTTTTTTTAATAAAAAAAAAAAAAAGAAAGAAAAGAAAAGAAAGAAAGAAAGAAAAAGAAAAGTAAAGAAAAATATGAAATTCGCCTTAATACCTTAAACTTTAATACATTAATACGTTAATGCCTTCACCATAATGCAATAAAATTTGCAAAATCATAACTTCGAAAAGTTTTAGTGATACGATACATTAAGAATTTCGATTTTAAAAGTTTTTTTTTTTTAAATAGCTTATTTTATAATTATTATTTTTGTTTTTGATGTTGTTGTTGTTGTTGATGATGATGATAATGATGATGATGTATTAAAATTGTGAAATATTTAATGCATGTACCTAGATTTCTAAACACACAAATTATTATGGATTAATAATGGAAGCTTTAATTTCAAGTGTCTTTTAATACGATTCGTTTTTTGGTCTTTTCGTACTAGTTCTTTTAAATAATAACTGTGACTAATTCAAATCTACTAGAAGATTATAAAATAATATCTGTGGTATTTATCGGCTCAAAGCCAAGTAACTACTTCTTGTTTCAATAAGATTTTTATTATAATTATTATTATTATTATTATTATTATTATTATTTTAAGTTTAAAATAGATTAAAGAATCAGTTCTTACCTGATTTTATCCAAAGGATCTCAGTAATGGATAATAATATGTTCAGTGAAGCTGCATCTACAAGAGAACTAAAACCTTTTAATTATTTTCATAATATTCGATTTTTAATATTTATACACTGAGAAAAAATATACCACCTTCCTCTAGATGGAATAAGTGGCCATTTTCTAAATTTATTAACCCAAAATATAGATTTCCGAGCTATGAGCATAAGGCACGCCAATAAACTGAACAGACGAAATGGTCGAGAATTTTTAGTTTACACATTTCTAGATGGTGAAACAATATTTTGAATATTCCGAATATTCTGAATCTTTTGTACTGCGAGAAATTCTCGCTTGATTTTCTGGAATTGGGTAATAAGCCCAGATTATATTTCCTGAAATCCGCCTCTTGTAGTCTCATTTAGTTGCAAATATTTTTAAATAACTTTACCCCCGATAATATAGGCAAACGCTCTAGAATTCAAATAGGGGCTTCTAGAACTCACTTCCCAAAGGGACTAGAATTTATAAGGATGACATGGAACTATTTTTTCTAGAGCCACAAATTAGATTCTAGATGTCAGTTACAGAATTTTTTCTCAGTGTATATGATTTTCAGGAAAATTTCATAAATAAAATCATTGGAAAATTTCCATCTATGTCTTTCTCTTTCTTTCTCTCTTACCCCCCCCCCCCTCCCTCTCTCTCTTTTTTAGTAAAAGAGATTTAAATCTTAGATATTTACATTATTATTCAAATTTTGTAACATATTTTTTTTTAATGTTCATACTATTTATGAAGAATGGAAAATCTAAAAATATGTATAATTTTAGCTTTCAAGAATTTATTTAGAATAACATTTTGAAATTGTACCTTAATATAACTTTGATTTCAGTCAATAGATGTCACTACAACCGTCCTATCAAACAGTCAATTACAGTTTTTTTCCCTTTTAAATAAAAAAGATGTAAATCTCTGATATTTGTCATATAATTTCAATTTTAGAAAATCTATTTTTTCCGTTGGTATGTTAAAGATTTTCAGAATTAAATCAAATTACTGTTATTTAAGAAATCAAATTTATGTAATTAAACTACCATGTAACCATACATAACAGAAATTCCATAATTAATAAACGTATCTGCAAAATAAGCAAAGAAATAATAATAATAATAATAACGTTCATATGAGGAGCAAATCTCTTTCGATTTCGATGGCGATACCGCCGTCCTGCCGAATACTCAACCGAGATGCTGGCTGAAAAAACTTCCAAATATAGTTCTAATTATGAGATTTTTAGCATGCGTTTTAACACAAAAAATTATTATTATTATTATTATTATTTTCATTTTCTTTAAGCGGATGTATTAAATTCAAGTGTATTAAATTAAATTTTTGAAGTCGAAATCTCTGTATAGCAGCTGGATTTATGCTTCGATTTTGATCAAACGAAACTGTGTTGACCAATCATATAACACCTACGTCCCTGTCGTTCCGTTTCGACAAAATTCTAATTCTTGAGGTAGACAGTTTTTTCTGTCGTATGTGGAGACTGCAGGAGTAGTAGAGAACACATCTAAAGAAGGAAATCTGAACCCAAACGATATTTCACGAGCACTGTTCTCCCCCCAACACTTTTCCAGTTTTTCGACTTCATTTTTGGCTCTAAATTCAGATAAAAAAATTTCAAAAATAGAGACATCAGCATATTCCGGTTTCTTTTAAAGTGAAATATTTACGTTTGTAATTTTCTATAGACAAAATTTCAACAGAGTTTTTTAGCTGAATATTATTTCGTTCTGTTCCAATTCAGATACCCTTTTGTTCATTGTCGAAATTACCTATTCCAAACAATATTTTTCCAATTTTTCTATTTCTTATTCTTCAGACAAAATAAGTTGCTCTTTTTTTTTTTTTTTTTTAACCAAGTGTTTTCCATATTGTTGCGTACTCGTGGTTTGTTAGTTGTATCTGAATGAAAGGCGAAGCTTGCAGAGGCTAAAAAGCTTATTTACAGAAAATTCGAGAATATTACAGATTTATAAATCAAGTATCAACTGCAGTTTCATCAGTAAACACATCTTAAATAACAGTTATCAACATTAAATTCACAGTATAAATTATACTATAGCATTAACATACAGTAATAAGCTGTATTCAAACAGCAAAAGAGATCTTAGTAAGGAGCACGTAGCAGAATGACGGTTGGCGTGAAACTGACTGACTTGACTGTGATGCGATTCCTTAAATACTATCGTAGAATTTTGAGAATGTTCCAGTAACTTCTCAACGAATTAAGTTAGACTTAGATATTAAAGATATCGATAATAAGGATTTTCCCGCCAATGTCGCCAAAAATTCGCAAAGGAACGAAAAAGTCGCCAAACTTGGCGCCGAGGCCATTACTCACCTTTGTGAAGCTTTTTAACAAGTTTTTAAAGAAAAATGAGCTATTTTAACGTGGAAACAAGCTGAAAATGTAGAAAATAAACATTTTATAAGCTGACTAAGCCTCTTTGAGTGAATACGCATAAAAACAATTACTAATATTTACAAATTCGTAACATTATTAACTTCTTCAAACGATGTTTCAAATTTCGCAATTGATTCTCTCTCTCTCTCTCTCTCTCTCCTTTTTTTTTTTTTTTTTTTTTTTTTTTTTTTGTGTGTGTGTGTGTTAGTTTTCTTTAATCAAAATTTCTTACAAATTCAGTTCTTTATTTTATTGAAAATAGAAGAAAATAAAATCATATGTTCCAGTTAAAACTCATTTCACATACAAAGTGATGTTGGCGATTCGCTGAAAGCAAATCTTGTAAACAAAAAAAAAAAAATAAAATAAAAAATATCTGAAGTGACTCCATTTGACTTTCTGAACATTAAGTAGTTAACAGTTGTCTACATAAATTAAAGTAACGGAAGTCGTTAAATTACCAAAAGAGAAAATTGTAATAGGATATTTGAGTATTTTTCTCCAAATAGTTTTTTTTTTATTTTTTTTTTTTTAGTGCTATTGCATTTCAAATAATTTGAGCCCAGGTCATAATGATAAAGAATTATTCGTTCTGTCTCTGTAAAAACCTATAAATGTTACATTCACAAAAATCTATATGGTTCGTGTGACGGTAACATATAACATTTATATAAATTTTCAGCTCAATCAAATAAGACATTTAAACGTTATTGTTGTTTAAGTAATTTGATCCTTTAAGCCATAATGATAAAGAATTTTTCTTTGCGTCCCCATATATATCTTAATTTGTGTAAGACATTTCGAGGAATTAAATTTAAGTTTTTGTGCAGTAGATGGCAGCACCATAAAACTATGGTGCCTGAAATTCCCTTACAAATTGTTATACACTTGATATTGGTGTTGGAAGATATTTATTTTTTAAATATTTTAATTTTTAAATAAAATGAAATTTGATGGTTATAACTATATAAATTTTAGAACATAAAACATACATTTCAGATAACCTGAAATTTTGTGCAAATATCTTTTAAAACTATCACTATCTATAAAATATATACTTAAGAGTTGCATGAAATGCAGTTTTAATTATCAATTTATGGGCATTAATTAAATTAAAAATATTATAGAATAAAACAAAAAGCAAAAAATTATAATTAAATATAAAAATTAGAAAAAAAAAAGTACTAATATTAGAGAAACATATTTTCCCTTTACATTTAAAATTGTTTATTTGACAAGTATTTTCAATAAATGTTACTAGATGGCAGCACTACAAACAAAATTTAAAGAAAGTAGGTTATTAATTCTGTAGAAAAGTACTTTTAAAATCTAAATTATGTACATAGCGTTTAATAATCACAATACTTATTTGATTAATCTTTCAAAGATATTAAAAAATGCATGTATTTCACACTGAAAGGTATTTAAATAATAAAAGGAAATAGAATATTAGGAAATATTTTGAGAATACGGAATGACTTCCAATACTTTCGTTTATTTTATTTTAATAGGAAATATTCTGGTTAAACACTCAAAAGTGGTCGATGGGAATGGTTAGGTTCAATACGAAAATCTGTCTATCGACCTAGACATTCAGAATTTTTCGTCGTTTTCTCCGAAACGCATGTGCATACGGGCTAGGACCCCTTAGAAAGCCCCTTCCCTCTCTCATGGAGGGCATATTGCTCAGCCCTTGGACCCTTGTGCCGTCAATTGGCCTTTATCTAAAGACCAACACCACCAATAGGTTACATTCAATAGATAAAGTAAAGCATTTAGGCTTAAAACAAAAGACGAAAACACTGCTCAGTACTTTTAATTAAAAATTTTTAATGTTTAGAAACGATTAGAAGTAAAGTAAACTTTAACTAACAATACAAAAGTTTGTTCACATTTCAGAATTCAGCATATTTATAAATTGTTGGCAATAGTGTTAAGGATAACTGACAACAGGAAAATCCCAGACTTTAGTGAGGTGCCTCCGTGGGGATCATTCTAAGGTGTCCTAGCCCGTACTTACGCCAGTTTCAAATAAAACCACACGGAAAACTCCAAAATGTTACGTCAAGGAGTGAAACCTGTGATCGAACCCAGCTTTTTAAGTCTTCTAGCTTTAAGAACAGAACTTCTCGTGATACAATTATTCTTAATTCGAAATATTAAGAAACAAATATATTTTCGTGTATCTGAAATCTCTTTTATTAAGAATATATAAAAATAAATAATAAAATAAGAATATATTGTATTTTAGCTCTCACACTACTTTTATAAATATATAAAACCCAGCTAGTTTTAAAAACATTTTTTTTTTTTTTTTTTTTTTAATCGGGGGTGGGGTGGGGAGAGGGGGCATGTATTAATTTCATAATTTCCTGTTTAAATATTGTACCTACAGTCATAAAACATTTAAGGCTATTATTATACATTTAAAATGTATTTCAATTTATAAAGAGATATTTTATCCATACCAATCTTTCAAACATGTCGATTTTAGTCAAATTTTTTGATCGGCATCGACATATGATCTTCAAAATACAAATATGAATTTTCTGCAATTATGCATCTTAAAGTTATGCTGACAGCAGTCAGATAAACCAAATAGTGCACAAAATAAACTTGATTTTTAGTTTCTTGGGACCTAAAAACGTGAAATGTTAGCAAGAATTTAGCTTCAAATTTATAGAGAAATCAATTTTCCGCGTTTAGAAAATTTTATACACCTTAATGTTAATTTTCTTAACCAATTGGAATCTATTGAAAACTAAGCATTAAATACACTTGATGTGTATGGCCACACGGATCCACGCAATCCGCGTTTGTAATGATCGATAGATGACGCTCTCTGAACTGCAGTTGTTAGTAAATAAAATAGCCACGTGTATTATTATTGTTCTTTCTCCGCCATTTCATCATGGAAAATCGATTGCATAATATGATGATATGCAGTGGTGTGATGATTTCACCTTAGCCCACCAGAGGGCGAGCATTTCATCACAATCGCGGATAGGCGACTTCCTAACGTCGGTGTTATTTTAACTTCTCTTCTCTAATACCTTCTTGTTATTTCTGTTGCTTTTAATCTTTCTTGTTTGTAAAAAATAAAAATAAAATAAAAATCACAAAAGTTATTTTAAATATCTACCAAAAAGATAATTGCGCTCTTGTTCTTAATGCTATACTTAAACTCCCTTTTATCTTTTTTGTTAATTATTCGTAATGCTATACTTAAACTCTTTTTTTTTTTTTTTTTTTTTTTTTTTTTTTTGTTGTTTGTTACGTGTTCGTAATGCTGTACTTAAACTTTCTTTCTTGTAACTTTTATGTTATGTGTTTGTGAGGCTTTTCTTATATCGTTATTAATCTGCTATTCTTTCTGTTTGAGCTTAGAATTTAGTTTCTTAGTATGTAACGTTCCTGCTGGTCCCCTTATATATATATATATATATATATATATATATATATATATATATATATAATTATTATTATTATTATTTTAATTATTTTTTTATAAGACATCACGAACTAATGACAACTCTGCGTCTAGCATCTGGTCGCCGAGGAGTGCGGGTTATCACTATACCCCAGGTACTCGGCATTCAACTCTCGAAACTATTAGCCAAACGTTACAATTAAAATTTAGTGGTGCATATTGAATTAAAAAAAAATAATAATAATCATAATCATAATCATAAATTTGACAACAGTGACCACAGGTGTGAAATTAAATAGTACTGGTGAATGATTAAACAATATATATATATTATTCCCTTCAAAAATCAGATTTTTTATTTATGTGTTAATTTCCTTTCTCGATACTTAAGAATATTTAAAATATTATTATTCATCTCATTAAATTTCTCATTTAAAATTGCAGACTATAGAATGAGAAATCGAAACTTTGAATCAGTTTAAAAGCCAATAACCTTCAAGTAATCGATAGGGGAATGTTATCGTCAATCACTCATTTTGGTAATCGGTAATATCACTTTTATTCGTGCTTTTTTCACATATTCTTTTGGCATTGGGCCATTTTTTTTTTTATTATTTTTTTTTAAGAGAGAATTTTTAATATCTTCTTTTTTGCTGTGAAACATTTTGATCCTAAAAATCTAACTTTTCTTCTTTTTCTTCTTCTTTTTTTTTTTTTTTTTTTTTTTTATTATTATTATACGTTGACTTAATCAGCGAATAGTTAAGTGAAAGTGCAAGTATGAAATAGAACGATAAACATCGTCTAGATTATACGGAATACAGTAAAATTGTAATAGAATAATTTTAGAGATAAAGTAAGAAATAGATATGTAAACTAAACTTTTGAAAAACAAATAAAGAAAGAACGAAGAAAGGAAAAGATACTGAACCTGCAATTAATAGATAAATAAAAACTTTGTAAACTGATTATTAAAAAAAAGTCTCTTAAGTAATACATGCTAATTGTAAAAAGTGTTCCTATTGATAATCTGAATGAATTTCTTCACAAATGACAGTATTATTATGGCCAAAAGCATTTTTTTTTTTTAGTTTTTATTTTGATTTTAGAAGTCTCGTCGGCCTAGCCTTTCAAAGTTCACCGTGGTTTTCTCCAAAACTCGCGTAAATATAGGCTAGGTTCCCTTAAAAAGACCCCCAATGGAAGGTATCCCACCCAGACCTAGGATTCAAGTATTGTCAATAGGCCAAATACCAACAAATTTTTTAGAAGATGTATACTGTTTTTGTCATAATTATCTAGTTAGAAATTTTATTAATCTACTTATTAATACTTTAATTTCATCCTAAATTAAAACTAATTCGAAAAATCATATTATTTATTTTATAATCCACTTAAAAATTATGTGAATCATTGTTTTGATTAGCAATTTATTAATTTAGCACATAGGGGAAAAAAAAAAATCTAATTTGTGCTAAAAACTCTACGACGTCAAATACAAAACATTTATATTCAAATGTAATTTATTACTTATTCATTTTCTTGTTAATATATATATCTCCGACTTGTATGCTTGTATCGAAGTCCACGTCAGTCCTTATCATAGGCCAAGAGATTTTTCTCAAGCTATAAATTATCCCCTCTTTTAGCACGGAACAGCTGTTTATCTATTAATAATAAGACGCTCCTTTATAAAATGTATTTGCGTCCCATCCTCACGTTTGCCAGTCCAGTTTGGTTTTTTTTCAGTAAAAACTAACATTAATATTCTAATTCAAAGATTAAATTCCATCATCTAACAAATTCTAGACCTTCCGTACTATGTGCGGAATTTTCAAATTTACAGGAAAATTGATGTCCCGAAACTAAACGACTTCATTCAGCATTTGAATATTAACTTTCATCTTGACTTACAGGCTACTGAAAATAGTGCCGTGAATTCAATTGAAAAATATGATCTGATTGATGTTAATCGTAAAAGACATCTTGCTGAGCTATTTCCTAATGCTTTTATATATTTTCTTAACAATTTAACTTTTAAAAAAATAAAGAAATTAATTAAAATTAATTAAAATTAAAATTTATTTTATGTAAATTTTCAGTCTTCTTTAGTATCCAATGTCGTTTGTAGATGGCAGCACCACAGATTTTCCTTTAGGTTCCCTTTTCCAGCTCTTTCTGTCGGTCTTAAATTATATCGTTCCCACCAGATGGCAGCATCAAAGCTCGGCTGACCATTACTTATCCACAAATTCCATCTTACTTAGGATTTTTGAATCTACCCTAGGAAAAAAAATATTATTTTATGTTATGAGTTCAATGTATGTTTTAGCCATGTTCCGTTATGCCACTCAACCTCCCACTTTTGTTCTTCTTCTGAACCGTCAGTGAATATGTTTCTTTAGTTTTCATAGATGTCATGCGTGGGATTATGCGGATCCTTGTGGTCCAGAGGCGCTTCAGCTTTTCCTTTCTTTGATTCGAATCGACTCTATTCTTCGAAGTGATTAGGTAACCGTTGCGATTAAAAATTAGTGGTGATTATTGAATACAAAATCTGACAGATCTGGCAACGCTGACGCAAACACAGTTCTAACTTCAATCGATCAGATTTCCTCTAAACACTTTCCCCTTCCAGCAGCTTTCAGAGAAGCTTACATTCAACTATATCGATTAAATTGTTCAGAAAATATCAAAACTTTTGTTTGCAACAGATCTTTAAACTTCAGGTTTCTGAAAAAAGAGGTTTCGCGAATCGCTTTTCTACCAAGCTTTTAATTCCCTTTTGATCATATTTAAATGCATGTTTTTATAACTTAATATAGATAATAATTGCATGTTTATTTGTTTCATAAAATTTACAGTTTTCTTTTATTTGTAATTTGATTCAAAAATAAACATTAACATCTTCGCGACCGCTGACGTAGATTCATATCACTTGAAAATCTGAAACTCCACCAGTGGGCGTTTCTTTTGAAATTTGTGCGTTATTTAATAACAGGAGACTTGGCGTTTGAATATTAAAACCCGAATAAACTACTAAGTCAGAAGCGCCAATTTGCACTGAAGACGGTACGCTGAAGGCTAACGAAACAGCTGTATGCATCTCAAATATTTTTCATTGGCGTTTCTGACTTAGTAGTTTATGTGTGTTATTTGTTTCTTAAAAATTTACACAATATTCATATTTGTATAATCAATATACTATGGATAAAAATACTTTGATTAGAAAGAGAATAATTATAATGCATATCCATTTGTCATATAAATGTGACTACAGAAAATTTTTGTTCTGAAAAATTGTAACTTATGAGTATAACGCCCACAAGCGGACCTTACTGCCAAAAAGACAAAAACATGCGGTCGCGAAAGTGTTAATAAAGAAATTCTTGTAATTAAAAATGAAAGAAGCTTCTTCTTCAAATCGCATAAAACATCATAAATCAGCTTCAGAAACAACTGTAAGTTTCCAAATACTTATGTGCTTTAATCATAGATGAAGTACATCGCTTCGTTTGTGTTCACCTTTACATGCTTTTTTTGTTTCCATTAATTTGTACACACAACTTTGCCTGCCAATTATTCTAATTTATTCTATAGTAAAGTTAGGACCCGTCGTCCTTTTTTCACACCACTATTTTTAAGAGTAATTTCCTTCTTATGTAGGTATTGCATAAAATTACTCTAGAAATAAAGCGGTGTGAATGAAAGGCGGATCCTAACTCTTTTACTGAATAAATTAGAATAATTGGGAGATCTACATAACAAACACTTTATTTGTGGGTCTTTTATGCGAAAAGGGGAAGCTCCTTTCATTTTTAACTACAATATTTTTTTTTATTATTATTATGGTAATTTTTTAATCAAAATATAAATGAGTGCATATTATAAAGTTACGATGCAAATAATCTTACAATTATTTTTTATATGATCAATAAAATATAAAATTATATATATATATATATATAAATGTGATCAAAAGGTGCATGCGTGCTAACATTCTAATTAATATTCCATAAAACTAATAGTTAACGCCCCTTTTTCCACACCACTCAATTTTCTCAAAATGTAATTCCGATTAAATTAGTAGAAATGTAAAAACATTCCAGTATAAATAAAAAAAAAGGCGCGTACTAGCAATTTTACGGAATAGTATTTAGAATGTTGTCAGGTATGTAAATTGAGAGGAGACAATGGACGGAGACTTTTTTTTTTTATTTTATTTTTTTTTTTTTTAGGAAATGTGAAATTTAATGATATATTGCAAAAAAAATTTGAATTTCTTCTGAGGTAGATATAGATATGGTTTATTGTAAGCTTCTTCGACAGCTGCTAAAATGCGCATGTTTTAGAGGAAAATGATCGACTGTAGTTAGAACGATGTTTGTGATATCGCATAATTCAAAATTTTCCAACAGTTTGATTTTGTATTTTTCAGATGTTTCAACCCTTGTATCATGCCATTAAATCTCGATATTCTAATGAGATTCATGCAGAGCTGCAAACATCCTAATTAATAATCCAGAGGATTGTTAGTAGCCGCGTTTTCTTTTCTTTCTTTTTTTTTTTTTTTCACACCCGTCTTTTTTTAGGGAACTTTTCTTCTTATTTAAGTAAATACATTTAAAGAGAATTACTATAGAAATACCATACTTTTTTAGTGTAATTTTCTTCTTATTTCATCCTAATTACGTTTAAAGAGAATTACTATAAATATTATGACTTAATTTTTTACAGTAATTCTCTTTAAATGTATTTACGATGAAATAAGGAAAAAAGAAAAATACTCTAAAAAAAGATTGGTGTGAATAAAAAAATAATAATAAGACAGGTAGTAATAATCCACTTTATTACGTTGGCAGCTATGTTCATATCATCTTGTAGTTTTTTTTTTTTTCGAAGCATTTTTAGCCCCGCCTTTATTTCGTACCACTTTTATTTGTAAGATAATTTTTTATCGTAGTTATATATAACTTCGATAAAATAAGGAAAAAAATATTCTTTAAAAGTATGTTATTTCATATCATTTTATTTATAGGATAACTTTCTCTAATATATAACTACGATAAAATAAGAAAAATTACTCTTAAAAAAAAAAAAAAAAAATACACTGGAATAAATTAAAATGTTGGCAACTCTGTACATACCATTGAGTGTACCTATTTTAAATTAAAATAGATAAATTTCAATTGGCAATGAAAATAAAAATTTGTTTATGTTTCAGATCCACCAAAAGCACCTTTATTGAAAATTGTGAACACATCAGAATTTTCCATTGAATTGGAGTGGACTATATCAGAAATGTCTCCCATAACAGGCAAGTCCTATTTTTTTTTTTTTTTTTTTTTTTTTTTTGTGGTTTGCTATTTCGCTTAAAATATATATTGCAGGGATGGAACACTGGCGCAGAACTCATATCACTAGTAAATGATTTTATTGTTAGAATCTTTCTGTAAACAAATATCAGTGTGAGTTCTGCGGCAGTGTTCCATCCCTGATATCGACTTGAAAAAATTAATAACAGGGCTGTCACAGACTTTTTTTCCGTTCCACTATTTCCAAGCAATACAATTTATAATATATTTATACAGGTAATTTTTCATTACACCTATGGTGGCTCCTCATTTTAACTTTTTTTTTTCTTAAATTCCCTTATTTTTCTTGCTCTACTTATTTTTTATTTCATTTTACTTAAAATTTTTCTCTTTTTTACTTAAAACTTTTATCTTGTAGGTTTTCCAACCTTTTTTGGTGAGGATTATCTCCTGGTCACCTCGACCAATGAGAGTGCAGGATTCCATCCAATCATTAAAAGCCTTCAGTTTTAACTTTCCCAGTCTCTAACTTATCTCACTTAATATATTTTTTTACTTTCCTTTTTTTTTTTTTTCTCATTTATCTGATTTCCAGTCCTTTTAATTACCAGTCAACTTTCGGGGGTTGATGCGTGTCGAGTGCACAGGTGCTACCCAGAAAAACTGTTAGTCGTCGTTTTCATTACACCTGCAAAAATATATTACAAATTTTATTTCCGGAGAGTTGTGGTACGAAAAGAATGTTGACAATGGCGTCTGTTGTAGCCCTGCAATAATGTAGCGTAATTAGTGCATTAACTGATATTTTCTTCTTATTTGTTTCAATTTCCTTTATTGTATCTGAACATGTTATTTCCTATCATTTTTAAGGAGATAAATAATTTACCTGAAGTTTGAGTTTAAACTTTTACCAAGTAAATTTGCAAAATACATAAATTAAAAGTTAACAATAATATTTGATATAAACAGTTGCAGAAAAAATATACATAAACTTTGCGAGATAATATACCCCCAAAGATTTTCCATAGGTTCAAACCTTGTTATTGACTTGGCCATGGCAAAACATTAATCTCCTCTTGAGTAAAACATTCCTGGGTAGATTTAAACGTATAACAAGAGGCATTGTCCTGACGAAATATCCAATTTGCACCAATAAAAGAAGTCAAATGGTATCAAGTGATCACACACCATAGCTTGACATTACGCAGACTCCATACGTCCTGAAATTCTCTGTAAATTGCACAATCCGTCATGACTAAATGCAGGCCTGGCAACGTTCCTATAACTTTTTCTTTATTTTATTATCCATTATAAATGCTGGAAATAACCATTATAAATTTTATTATCCATTATAAAAGTTTTGACAAATAAAATCATACATATTATAATTTTTACTTTATTTGTCACCAGTAACGTCAATAAGGAATTTTTCTTGAATATTTTTAACTATATTGTGCTAAAATATTATCTTATAAAGTATTGTTTTAAGATTGTGGTGACAATATAATAAAATAAGTGTTAAATTTTAGGAACGCTGCGAGGTTTGCTAAAGCATACTTGCTAAAATACTAATTAATATTCCGTAGTATTGTTAGCTCCGCCTTCTTTTTCACGCCAGTATCTTTTTAGAGTATTTTTCTTTTTATTTAATCGCAATTGCATTTGGTGAATATTACTTTAAAACTTTAGTGGTGTGAAAAAAAGGGCGGGACTAACAACACTACGGAATATTAATTAGGATGTTGGCAAGTATGGCTAAAGGTTTCCCAAACCATTCTAAGATTCTAAGATTCTAAGACGGAAGGAGGCCGCTCACCACTATGCAGTGGTTTTGAGCGTTTTTAACATTTAGAGAGGGGCTCCAAAGCCACTGTGGAGATTCAGAAGAGCCCGTCTCCAAAGGTTAAGCCTCCCCCGTTGTTTATTGCATAGCAAATAACAAAAGAAAGAAAAAAAAATTACAAAGGTCGCCAGAGCAGAGCTCTCCCGCGAGAAAAGGCGACAAATTTGCATGAAAGTGAAGAGGACCGGAGCCAAGTGGTAGTTTATTTACAAAGATCATTCAGGTAATGTACAAATTTCACAGTCTTTATACAATGTTCTCGCAGTCTTTATATCAAGCCCAAACACCCTATGAACAATGTTGGTTGATAGCTTCCCAAACCATTATTGATCCTCCTACCATTTGTCAGCTGATGCTTGTTTCGATTCATTCTTCAAATCCTAACAATACTATTTATAGCCAAATGATTCGCCAAGATTTTTTTTTTTCCATCTGAAAATATCAATTATTTCCATTTATAGTCACACAACATAGCATTTTTTAGATCATTATATGTCTTCATTATTTATGAATTTTCGATACACTCGGTGTTTTAAATAGTTTCATAAATTTTGTATTACTGTTTGATTTAAGATTCCTCCAAACTGTAATGTGCGAGGTTCTTTTGTTGAAAATTTTCTAAATTTTTATGAGTAGAAAAAGCTTGTTTAGTTGATAATCAAAATCTTTCTTGATCTTCCTTGCTGTTAAAATCCCTTTTTCTTTCAGATTATTTAATTTTATTTGAGTCATCTTTTTTTTCGAATTTTAACTTTTTGAACGGCATTTTTAGAACGCTTCATTAACTTAGCTATTTCTCTCATATTTACCAGCACCCTTTTAAAACAAAATTTTTCTCACATCGGTCTTTGCAAGTCATTATCCTGCGGCATCTTGAAATATATCATGAGTAGCACAATTTAAATCAGCACCTTTGTTTATCGAAATGCTTTCTCGAAATACAAACGTGTGAGTTTTATAATAACTGTGATGCGATGTACAATATTCTAAACTTCTCAGTTAGACTTAAAATTACTTAAAAGTCACTTTTTTTATATTAAAGAAAATTAGTAAATTTTAATAAAATGTTACTTAAGACTTTGCCGGCTCTAAAACTCTATAGCGCTCTAAACATTGTTGCCAAATTGAGTAACTTTTAATTCAAATACCACCAATAATATTAAGGAGTGACATTTAATATATAAAATCGATGAACAATATTCAAAGTGATTAGGCAACCCTTACAGTTCAAATTTAGTGGTGAATATTGAATAAAAAAAGTCCTTGAATTTAGAAAGATTGCACAGAGGTGTAAATTTAAATAGGACCAGAAAAAGGTTAAATTTTAGTGTATGGAAAATGTTTCACGGTCGGTTTTAAGTACACTCGCTTTAAATTTGTATATTGTGTCTCCTTCTTCAAAAGTTCACCAATTCGTTAGCAGAGCCTGATTAAGGGGGAAGCACACATTATTTATACTTACATTGTTATTTTTTAACAAATACTTTCCTCCTATAATAAACACAAAATTCTCATTAAAAATTATTTCAAAAGAATTCTGGTGTCTAATAACGGTGAGTAAATTGGATTGTTTCACACCGTTCATTTTTTATAAAAAAAATATTTCCTCGTCAAAGTGTGGAATTTCTATGACATGAAGTAAAAAATAATTGTAAAAATATTCCGGTGAGAGCGGAGATAATGTGTGCTTCCCCCTTAATTAGGCTCTGTTCGTTAGTGATCTTATAATTTCTTAACGCAATGTATAGTATTTACATATATATAGATAGGTAGATATAATAAGCAGTGTATATTTGTCTCAGCGACTACTGAATGTAAGGTAGGTTGAAACATAAATGTTTCAGAACACACATTTTATCAGTCGTTGTTGAATATGGGGTTAAACAGCAGGTGCCATATGATGAACTTATATTAATTAAGCATAAAATTCACTTCGATATTGTTTCTGAGAACTTTTTAATTGTCCATGTTTTTTTCTTCGGGTGAAACAAATTACTGATTCATCATGTCAATGGTCATGCCAAGGTATGCTGTTTTCCAAATGACTAATTATTCGACAAATGTACTGCAGGTCATAAACTGGCCGATGCTGACTGTATTATAACATACCTGCCAACCATCTCATTAATAAGCGTAAAACTGTTAACACCCCCTTGAAAGAACGCCCCCTTTTTCACACCACTTTATTTTTAGAGGATTTTCTCCAAATGTTGTTATGATTAAAGAAGAAATGAATCATTCTAAAAAATGACTGGTGTGAAAAAAAAGGCGGGGATTAAAAGTATTACGCTTCATAATGAGATGGTTGGTAAGTATAAGTATGGGGACGATTTCATAGGCATGTCTGGGACTGTTTGTTGTGGTAAAACACAACATGAAATATGAGAACAATCTATCATTGTGGACCAGTCGTACACTTTCATGACGCTTTACTTTCCAACCGGGAATACAGTTTTCCAGCAGAACAACGATTCATGGCAAACGACTAAAATCGTGTTTCAAGCATCTAAGGAATATGCTGACAAATTCGGGTTGATATCCTGGCCTACTAACCCATAACGTGCCAACTAACGTTCTCTATAGTTGTCTATGTCATAGGGCACTTTGCGATGTCATGAATTAACAGTTCACAGCTGAAAAACCGTGAGTAACACATTCAATTCAAAAATGCATACGGAAGATATTTCTTATTTACAGAAATTTGTATTTTGTACAGTGTAACCCCGTTTTTTGTGCCTAGCATTGAGGACGATTTCAAAGGCTTGGAGGGGTGTCAAATTCCCCGATGTTCAAATTTGGTAAACACCCACTCATTTAGGGTTCCTTTATCGCTGTTTTCTCTCAACCATAAGAATCATCACCCCTATTTTAACACTAGATACGTTGAGTCAGAATTTGTGCAGAGGTTCCCATGGTCACAAGAAACATGATTAGAGAATAAGTACTTGAATTGAAAACAAATTTTTTAATTATCCATGTAAATATTCACCTGCATTCTAAAAGCCTTTTTTTTATAACATGATTAATCTGAGTGGCTTTATTATAGAAAATGCAGCATATTTATTTTTTATACAAAGTAATTTCTTTTCATAGTTAACATTTATATTGAATGATTTAAAGAAAAACATTTTTTTCTTCATATACTAATATAATGTGTTTCTTCAAAAGATTGTTTGCATATTTAAATGATAATCATAATTGAATTTCAATATAATTTTCAGTTCCGTAGAGAAATAGTTAACTTTCTCTATCGATTTATATAGGAAATCAATAATTAATTCTAGATTTGATGGAGGAAATATTATATTAATGGAATTTCCATTTACTGAGTTCATTTTACTTTTTCACTAAAGATATTGAAAGATCAAATGACTGATCCTAGGCAGACGTTTCATTCTTTGGTAATAATGCATAAAACATGAAACTCTAAATGCTTGAAACATGACGTTACTTTCAACGAACAAAAATGTTTTCTTTAATAAACATCAACTGTATTTTATTACTTCTCTCGCAGATACATTTCCATTCGGATATATCTAGTTTCTCACGATGGATGAAAATAATCTCCTGATTTATATTTAACAAACCTTTTTAACATGTATTTGGGATTGTATGCAGTATATATATATATATATATATATATATATATATATATATAGATATTATAGTTTTACAAATAATATCTTACCTAATTATCTTAATCTACCTTTATTTTTTATTTAATTTTCTACTATGAAAAACGCAGCCATTAGATAATTTTCATAAACTCAGTGTAGTATCGCTTTCGTAAAAAAGAAAGGTAAATTATAATTTTCGTCATAAATTCTAAATATGCTTATTAAAGAACATTATTTTATCGAAAATAATCTCATGTGGCACAAACACTACTTTCTCTTACCCTATATTATTGAAAATATACACTACTGGACATTAAAATTGCTACACCAAGAAGGAATAATAATAACGGAATGAAATTTGTTGGACACATACATTATAGTAGGAAGAGCAATTGATTAAAATTTCAGGAAATTTGGAGTAATATGTACTGAGAAAACAGTACATAAAGCAGTGACCTCTGTGTGCAATAACAGCACTTATCTGCATAGGCATAGAATCGAACAGCGATTGGATGACATGTACGGCTAGAGAACTTCATGAAGTGCTTCATCGATGAATTGTGGCATCGTGTTAAAACTTTATGAAGTGCTCTACCCGTACGTGTCATCCAATCACTGTTCGATTCAATGCCTAGGCAGATATGTGCTGTTATTTCTCACAGAGGTCGCTGCTTTATGTACTGTTTTCTCAGTACATATTAGTCCAAATTTTCTGAAATTTTAATCAATTGTTCTTCCTACTATAATGTATGTATCCAACAAATTTCATTCCGTTATTATTATTCCTTCTTGGTGTAGCAATTTTAATGGCCAGTAGTATATATATAATTTGAATTATTTAGTGCCATTGTAACATTCAGCAGATAAAAGATAGATGAAGATACCAACATAAAATAAATTGAGATTTATTTCGATTAAAATTAGTCACGGTGTTAATTTAATTTGAGTACCAATGATTAGTAAAAGCAAGTTTAAGTACTTACGCATAAGAGAAATGACACTAACATAACACATAAGCCTAACGATGAGAGAATTTGCAAAAACTTTGAATTATTAGTAACAGTCATCATGAGAAAAAAGAGAAAGGATAAAATCACCAAAGAGTTCTATTAAAAGGAAAAAAAAAAGATGGAATTCACGAATTGAAAATTGGAATTTTAAATGCTGAAAAATAGAAATGTACTCATCAAGAAACTCGCATTTCTATCTGCATATGCAAGATTTCGTAAAACTGTACAGCTAATTCCAGCAAATATACAGCTCAAGTCTCTATCTTGCAACAAAACAAAAAAGAAAATTGAAGTAAAATAAAAAAGGAAATTAAACTAATCAATAACACAAACCAATATATATATATATATATATATATATATATATATTATTATTATTATTATTACAGCTTAGGGTATAACATATGGCATTGCACCTTAAATTTTACATTGTATCAATACTGAGTTTGGCTTAAATGCATGATATTCGTTTTTGAATCTTGATGATGAAAGTCATAGTGACATACAAATTAATCAGCCGCTAAAAACAAGATTTTCGTATTTGAAGGACCTCAAAACAAGTAAATATTATAAAATCCAAATATCTAAAATTTGTCCTCAAAACAATACCTTCTCTGCCATTATATATGAAAATGCAATTAGTTGAAAAAAAAAAATCATTACTAGTGCTCGACAAAATTGAAACTTTGTAACACTTAACATATTTTAATAATTTATAAAAATATTTTTCTTTGTTTTTCTTCTTAAAAAAAAAAAAAAAAAAAAAAAAAAAAAAAATGTCGAAACATCGAGTTTCCTTAACCCATTATCTGCCAAAACTTTTAAAATCCGTTTTCCTCTTAGTTATTCATATTTACAAGTTTGAACAAAAGTTTAAAGTAAATTGTAAACAATTAAGTATGTTACTTTATGAGTTACAGATTGTCTCAATTTTTCGAGAATTACACAATACACTATTTAACCCATTTGTAGTCGCTAGTTGGTCGATTCGCCGCCCATCCCTTCAGTTTTTATTCAACAGCCACCAAAAATTTTCAGAAGTGGCATTTGATATACATAAAGGCGAAAAGACTCGAATAATCGCCAATTATGTATATCAAATGCCACTTCTAAAAACTTTTGGCGGCTGATGAATAAACACTGAAGAAATGGGAGGTGAATCGACCAACTAGCGACTACTAACGTGTTCAAATATTGTTTTAACAATAAAAATTCGATGCCCACCCCCACCCCCAAAAAAAATGGATAATGGTAACTAATGGGTTAATTTAGGTGGAATATATATATATATATATATATATATATATATATATTCATACTTTATTCTGCAAAACAATTTGTATACCTTCGCCATCATCAATAACATCGCCATCATCGTACCTTCTTTGTATCATTCAAATATTTTAAACTGTCGGAAAACTACATCAGACGGGAAAAAAGCAGTGTAACAGTTTCACCTATTGGCTGATATGCACCAAATTTATATCACTTTGATTTTTGATTAAGGCCATAAAATATAGTGCACTTATAAAACATAGAAGCTGAAATACAGCTTTACCTTAAATTGGAAAATTGCAGCACAGAGCTCCCCCTATCGATCATTATCTTCCCAAATTTAGTCAGCCTAATTTTTCATAAAAGCCACTACTTATATTTATTGATGCAGTTGTGCGATACAGAAGCTGAGTCCTTTGTATAAACGAGGAATATTGGAGCGCATTAGCCCCATCTCTTGATATACTCTAAATATGATTTAGAATATATTTACATAATGTTGCTCTCACATATTATGTTTTGTGGAACTATATAATATAGAAGTTGAAATATGGATTCATTTATTAACCCCTTGGGTACATTTGACGTCTGAGACACGTCATTCACTTTTTTTGTTTTTTATTTTTGTTTTGCAATTCTAATTACTTGAAGACATCTTAATACTACATATGTCACCAATATTTTAGAAATAAATAAATTCTTACGTAAAATGTACTGCTTTTACATACTACTCCAAGCAACCAAAAATTATATCCATTCCACATGCAAATATTTTTTCAAATAAATCCGTACCCAAGGGGTTAAAAGTTCTTCATCCATTAAAGAAATTTTAAGCGCTATTAGTAGATATTAACCAATTTTCTAATGTTTTATACAATGTTTTTTTCTTATTAAAAATGCATTTTTTTTTTTTTTTTTCATTTTAGTGATTTATATTTTAAAAATTCGTGTATTTCGGCCTAGATAGTGATAATATTTGGGCTATACTAATTGATAAATTTCTTAACTTGAGTTTATATGAACTTAATATAACAAAAAAGTATCCATTTTTATCATTTTCCAAACGGAGAAAGAAAAAAAAAACATTTATAAGCCTAGAATGTGTTTAGATGAATTCATTTAGTTAAAAGTATAGATTAGTAATTTCTAATTACTGATTGAAAATTTTTAATTTTCTTATTTTATGAGTTTTTCATTCTACAATACTAAATACATCGATTATTTAAAATACGTTTTTGAGAAATCTAGGCATTTATGATATTTTAGTTAATATTAATTTATAATTTTCTTACATTCCGTTTCACATAATTTTCACATAATAATAAAATCTCAATTTAAAATAGTACATTTACAAAGCTTTATTTTCAATTTTTATTTTAAAATAATTGGTGCATTAAAAAATTTTATCACATCAATTGCTTTTAATGTAAACAAATTTGAACCATTTTACTTGAATAAATTAAAAGTAATTCACAGCACATTATTTTCCATTTAAATTAATGAAAATGAAGAAACTTCTTTTTCCTTTTTTTTTCTTTCTTTCTTTCTCTCTCTTTTTTTTTTTTTTTTTTTTATGAAAAAGCAATTAGGTGAACTTTCAGCAGACTTTCTTTTCTAAAGAAGAAAACATAATTGCTTTAATTTCTTTTAATGTATCCTAAAAACTTTAACAGCTATAATTTTTTTTTTTTTAAGTAGTTTGTAAAATTGGTTAATTAAATTGAAAATATAAAAGTAAATTCAATTAGAAATTAATCAAGCGTTACAGCATAACATTTTCAAAGAATATAAATTGAAAAAAAAAAGTACACCAAAACACGTTAATTAATTTGCTGAAGCTTCATTTATCGAAAGTAATGAACAAGAATTACTTCTTGCTACATCTTTTTAAAATTTAATTTTAAAACAAACATTCTAAACGAAAATTGCGGTTTCGAGAAATTATAAAACAGCGAAAATACTTTTTTTCACCCTAACGTTTTCGCATTGGTTAAAGTTTTATTAATATATTTACAATGTTAATTGCAAGAAGACAATTTTAAAATATTATCTGAGGAAGCAACAAGCTAATTTTAAAAACATGTTTTTGCTATTAATTATGCTTGTGACTTTGAAGTGCACGAGTAAACAAAATTTAATATTCACTTTTCACTTTCAATTAAATCTTCTAAATATAAGAATATTTTAGTTATTGCTTCAAATATTATTCTGATAATTTGTTACATTTTTAAAAAGTTTTAATATCACCTTAGGTAAAACTTCGCACTTTAAGTAGCTAATAGATATTTGATGTTTATTATTATTTTTTTAATGGGATTTGTAGAAATACAAACTTCGATGATAATGATAATAATAATAATTTTAAAATCTCAATTTTAAAAAACAGAGTTTTTAAGCACATGTTGTTGTCGACTGATGCATGGTTTGGGCTTTTTCTTCAATCCATGCCAATAATTTGTATAACCAAATGCAACGTCAAGCTTAATATATATATATATATATATATTTTTTTTTTCACCCGAAAATATCAGTTATTTTCCTTCATTGTCCCACTATAACATGGAATTTGTAGATTATTTGAGTCTATATTCTTGATGATGTTTTATTTATTTATTTATTTTTTTATTCCAACAATTTCACACATTTTGTGTTATTATTTGATGTTAATAATATGACATCGGTGTTATGATTAATATGTGTTATTATTTTGTGTTGTGTTGATGGAACCCAACCCAATAACAACTAAACTGTTACGTGTGAAGTTCTTTTGCTGAAACGTTACGAAATTTATGAATCGAAAGAACGTTTTTAATTGATAATCTAAATCTTTCTCCATATTCCTCTGCTGTAAAAAAAAACTTTTTTTCTACCAGATCGCCTACTTTCATTTCAATACATTTTCCTAATTATTAGATTTTGAACGGCTGCTTTAGAACATTCCATTAACTTAGCTATTTCTCTTTCAAATTTACCAGCATTTTTATAAAACATTTTTTTTCTTACTTTGGCCTTTACAAGTCTTTCCCCCGCAGTATATTCAGATACAAATCTGCACCTTTACATCTTTGGAATACTTTCACAAAATACAAAACTTACGTTTTATAATGTTTCTGATGTGTCGTATAATATGCTAATTTCCTCAGATGGTCATATAATTTCTTAACTGTCATCTTATATAATTAAAAAAATTAGTAGAATTTTTAATCAAAATTAATAAAAATTAGTACTAGTTTTTAATAAAATGTAATTTTAATTTTAATGTATAGAAAATCTTTCAAGATTAGTTTTAAATGCACGCGCTTAATGTTTTTATAGTGTGCCTTTTACTTCAGAAGTTCACCAGTTCCTTAGGGATCTTATAATTTCTTAAAGCACTGTGTGGATATGCATAGAAATATTATATACATGTATAATATACAGAGTCGCTATAATTAAAGTTCACCTATTCAGAAGGCTGTAGAACTATGGCTTAAAAAAATAAAAAAAAATCTCTAATACGTAGTACAAGTGATGGGCTCTGCGAAAGTCGAAAAGAAAAATGTAAAACTTTTCGTCAATAGGTGGCGCTGCGCCAAAATTTAAAGTGAATTTTCATTTTCTTTCTTTCTTTCTTTCTTTCCTTTTCTTTTCTTTCTTTTTTTCTTTCTCTTTTTTTTTTTTTTTTTTTTTTTTTTTTGTAAAACATGGTTGGTAATTTTTGCAGATTCTTTCCCGCAATTTCGATAAATTCTAACGACATACACAAAAATTATTTTATTTTTTTACAAAACATCTGCAAAATTCGCTTAGGCATTGCCGTAGTGCCACCTGTTGACGAAAACTTCAACTATATTTTTTTTTTTTTTTCGTCAATAGGTGGCACCACGCCAATGTTTCAGGCGAGTTTTGCAGATTTTTTGTTAAAAACAAAATATTTTTTGCGGCTTTTTCCTGGATTAATTCAAATTGATAGAATTAATCTGCAAAAAATTAACAACTGTGGAATAAATTTTCCTTTATTTTTTTCATTTATTTATTATTATTATTATTATTATTATTTTATATATATAAAAGAAACCTGCAAAAATCGCCTTCGTTTGTATCGGCGCAACGGTGCCTGTTGAGAAAAGTTTTATTTTATTTTATTTTATTTTTTAAAATTTTCGCGCAGCGCATCACTTGTACTACGTACTATTTAAATTTTATATCATGCTGAACCAAAAACCGGCTCAAGAGCCTTCTGAATGAACGAACTTCAATAATTACAGCCCTGTATATACAAGGTCTGTCGTGGAGTTGTGACGTGGAGTTGTGTTGGCAGTGCCTGTTTCAGTGAACCCTTGTGTGAGTGCTCGGTCGAAATCAAGATGGAAAAAGCTTTCGAGCAGAATTGTTACAGTGTTGTGAGGATGATCCGACATTTTTGGACAATGTGGTAATTGGTGGTGAATCTTGGATCTTCTTGTACGACCAGAAACAAAAAGACAGAGCTCAGAGTGGCACACGATGTCATCCCCACACCCAAAAAAGGCAAGAATGAGCAAATCGCAGGTCAAAGCGATGCTCGTTTTTTTTTTTTTTTTTTTTTTTTTTTTAATTCCAAAGGAGTGGTCCATTTTGAATTTGTTCCACCTGGCCAACCATTCAACGCCAAATTCTATATCGAAGTACTGAAAAGGCTAAAGGAACGGATCAACCGCGTCAGGTGCGAGATCAAGAATTCCTAGAAGCTGCACCATGACAAAGCTCCCAGCTACACCTCCTTTATGTCGACCGACTACCTGACCAAGGCCGGCATCTCAACGCTCCGTTAGTCGCCTTACAGTCATGATTTGTCCACGCCCGACTTCTTTTTGTCCCCAATGCGGCTATCACGAGTTTACTAAATGTCATCCCTGTGACGGACTTACAGGACACATATAAAACATGGAAATCGCATTGGAACAAGTGTGTGGAAGCAAGAAGGATGTGTTTCGAAGAATATTGAGTAATTGTACGAATCAGTTCAATAATTTTTTTTAAAATAAAAATGGGCGCATTACTTTCGGGACAGACCTTGTGTGTATATATATATATATATATATATATATATATATATATATAGAGAGAGAGAGAGAGAGGGAGAGAGAGAGAGAGACAGATATAGATAGATACATAGACAGATATAGATAGATAGGTAGACAAATATAAATACGTATAGATATAGACATATCAAACAGTATGTATTTGACTCAGCGATTGCTGAATAAAAGATAGGTTTTAATACAAATGTTTCAGAGCACAAATTTTATCAGATTCTGTTGAATACGGGGCTTTATAGAAGGCACTCTTTGATAGACTTCCATTAATTTAGCATAAAAATCATTCACGTTGTCATTGTTTCTGTGAATTTTGTGATTTCACTACGGTTTCTTGTTCGGAAGAATCAAATTAATCATTCATCACGTCAATGGCCATGTCAGGATATGATTTTTTCCAAATGAATGATTTTTCGACAAATATCCTGCAAGTCATAAACAGGCCGAGAATAATTGTATTATAGTTTGAGGGCAACATCGTAGATATATTTGGGGCTGTTGGTTGTGATAAAACACCTCATGGAAAATGAAAAATAACTATCATTGAGGATCAGTTGTATCCTTTCACAGCGCTTCTTCCCAGAAATATACGTAGTTTTCCAGCGAAACAATTCCATATGTCAAAAGACTGGAGTCGTGCTTCAATAGTTGATATACACTAAATATGATTTAGCATAGATTTACATAATGTCCCTCTCACACAATATGTTTTGTGGAATTATTATCATCATCATCATCATCACGTGCTTAGGAAGTACCTACGGCTGTAGAGACAGCCGCTTACCTTCACCAGAGGAAGACAAAATACAGAAGGAGGGTTTGCAAGAGGATCGGAACAAGATCTGAGTGTTTTCCCAAGGAACCCTTGCGTGATGAGTTGATGCATTCAGCAGCATGACGGAAGAGAGAGGCAGAGCAGAGCCGATCTGAAAGCTGTGAGACATATGGCAACAGAGCAAGGAGCACTAAACCTATATATATATTTTTTTTTAATTAGATAATAGTGATAGGCCTAACCAGACTGTTAAGGAGTCATAATACTATACAATTTAGAATAATACAAAATAAAGAAAAATTTAAAAATTTAGCCTAGCAAGACTGTTAGGCAGTCAGAGAAAAATATTTACATTATTTACAATTAATATAATTAAATTATAATTTACAAATTACAAAAGAGATATTTACACTATTTACAGTAAGTTTAATAATTAAAAATATTAAAAACCCTACGTAAGGTAACTGGCTGGAAGATTGATCATCCGCGACTGTTAAACGACACAGTAGGTTGCAATTGTCAGGGGGTAGCCAAAAGTAGAAGAATAGGATGTATTCTATCTACGGGAAAAAGAATTTTGAGTGAGAATTCTGTGTTAACACCTGAAGGCTCTCGCTTTCTACGCTTGGAGACCGGGACAAATAAAACATAGAAGTTGAAGTAATGATTCATGCATTAAAACTTCTTCATCCATTAAATAAATTTTAAGTGCAATGCGCAATTAGTAGATATTAACAGATTTTAAAATGTTTTATACCATTTTTCTTCTTATTAAAAAATGCAAGTCTTTTGTATTTTAGTGATTTATAATTGAAAAGTTCGTGTAGTTCGTCCTAGACAGTGATAACGTATGGGTTATACTAATTTATAAATTCCTTTTTTTAAGTGGACTTTATTTTGACTTAACAATATAACTTATCAATTTCTACCCTTTTCCTAACGGAGAATAAAAGAAAACAGAGTTACATTTTATAAGCTCAGAATGGGTTTAGATTAATTCATTTAGTTAAAAGTGTAGATTAATACAATCTAATTATTTATTAAGAAATTTAATTTTTTTCTTATTTTATAAGTCTTTTATCCTACAGTACTAAATACTTTAATTAATTAAAACATATTTTTGACGAATCTAGACAATTATGATATTTTAGTTAATACTACTTTATAATTTTATTGCATTAAATTTTACATAAATTTCACGTAATAATTAAATATCAATTTTAAATAGTGCATTTACAAAGCTTTATATTCACTTTCTTTTTTTTTAATAATTGGCGAATTGAAACTTTTGTCACATCAATTGCTTTTAATATACACAAATTTTAAACATTTTACATGAATTAATTAAAAGTAATTCATAGAACATTATTTCCCATTTAAATTAATGAAAATTAAAAAACTTTTTTTTTTTTTTTTTTTTTTTTTAACGAAAGAGTAATTAAGTAAGCTTTCAATTCTTTTCTTTTCTGGAGAAGAAAACATAATTGCTTCAATTTCTTTTAACGTATCCTAAAAATTTTAACAGCTATAACCTTTTTTTTTTTTTTTTTTTTTTTTTAATGAAAAAAAAAGTGTAGCTTGTAAAATTAGTTAATTAAATTAAAAATATAAAAGTAAATTCAATTAGAAATTACTCAAGCGTTACAGCATAACATTTTCAAAGAATATAAATTGAAAATACAAAAAGTACACCAGAACACATTAATTAATTTGTTGAAGCTTCATTTATCACAAGTAATG
Source organism: Salticus scenicus (assembly GCA_963930645.1). Lineage (NCBI taxonomy): Eukaryota > Metazoa > Arthropoda > Arachnida > Araneae > Salticidae > Salticus > Salticus scenicus. The sequence goes on along the minus strand of OZ005656.1, from coordinate 231,080,879 downwards.
AACAAGAATTTTCTGAATTGTTACATCTTTTAAAAATTAGATTTAATTAAACACTCTGGATGAAAATTGCTGTTTCGAGAAATTTCAAAATAGCGAAAATACTTTTTTTTCACACCGACGGATTCGGTTAAAATTTTCGTTAATATACTTACGATGTTAGTTGCAAGAAAACAATTTTAAAATATTATCTGAGAAAGCAACAAGTTAATTTTAAAAACGTGTTTCTGCTTATTCATTATGCTTATGACTTTGAACTGCACGGGTAAACAAAATTTAACTTAATACTCAGTTTTCCATTTCCAATTAAATATTCTTATTTTATGAATATTTTCTTTACTGCTTCTAATATTACTCTGATAATTTGTTAAATTATTAAAATATTTTAACATCAGCATCGGTAAAACTTGTTACTTTAAACATCTAACAGGAGTTTTGTGTTTATTTATTTATTTATTTTTATTTTTTATTTTATTTTATTTTATGTATTTTTTTATTATTATTTATTTATTTATTTATTTATTTATTTACTTCTTGTGAAAATTATAAAAATACAAATTTCAATAATAAATTTCAATAATAGTAATAATAATAATAATAATAATAGTAATAATAAATCCATCATAATTTTAAAATCTCAGTGTTCGAAAAACATATTTTTAAGCATATATTGTTATCTATTGATTCATATTTTCTGCTCCTTCTTCCAATCATGCCAGTAGTTCCAAATGTATCGTCAAAATTAATTTCTTTTTCTTCTGAAAATATCATTTATTTCTATTCATTGTCCCAAAACATGGCATTTGTATCCCATTTCAGTCTTTACTATACACGGTGTTTCAAAAATCTTAGTGTTTTCAACAATTACAAGACTTTTATATTGCTATTTCATTTAAGTCTCTTCCAAACTGTTAGGTGTGAGGGTCTTTCCCTGAAACGTTTCGGAGTTTTACAGGCAGAAAAACTTTATTTCATTGATAATCAGAATCTTTAATTAATCTTCCCGTGTTGTAAAAATGCTTTTTTTTTTTTCTAAATTGTTTAATTTTATTTAAAACTTTTTTTTTTTACTTACTGCATTGTAAACAACAGTTTTAGAACATTCCATTAACCTACACTTTGCTCTTTCAGATTTACCAACGCCCCCCCCCCCCCCAAAAAAAAAAAAAAAAAAAAAAAAAAAAAAAAACTTCGGGCTTTTTATGTACTTTCCTCGCATCATCTTCAATTATATCGAGAATATCACAATTTAAATCTGGACGTTTTTGTTTCTCCAGACTACCTTCACAAAATACAAACGCCTAAGTTTTAAAACATCTCTGATGTGACGTACCATATGTTGATTTCCTCAGTTAGTCAAATAATTTCTTAACAATCGCCTTATTTAATTAAAAAATATAGCATATTTTTATATAGCATATATGTAATGCATATATATATATATATATATATATATATATATATATATATATATATATTTATTTATTTATTTATTTATTTATATAAATGTTAAACAGTGCGTATTTGACTTAGAGGCTGCTGAATAGGCAGGTTGAAGCAAACATGTTTCAGAACATTTCGCCAGACATTGTTGAATATGAGGCTAAACAACAGGTGCCCACTGATGGACTAATTAGCATAAAAGTCCTTTAAGTCGCCATTCTTTCTGAGAACTTTTGATTTGACCATGGTTTCGTGTTCGGATCGTGTTCGGATAAATCAAACTACTGATTTATCATGTAAATGGTCATACTAGAGTATACTGATTTCCATGTTAACAGTTTATTTTTGACAAATATACTACAAATAATAACAGGTTGAACTAAATTCTGTCCCTCTCCTATATATGCGAGCACTTCTCCAGATTCAGAATTCTTTTTGCACTGAAGACGGTATGCTTAAGGCTACCGAAACAGCTGTATGCATCTCAAATATTTTTCTTTTGCGTTTCTGATGGAGTAGTTTATTCGGGTTTTAAATATACTATAGGTCATAAATAGACCGAGGATAACTGTATTATAAGTCTGGGGATAACTTCATAGTGTATCTGGAGCAGTTGATTGTGGTAAAACACTCTATGAAATATGAGAACTATCTACAGTTGCGAACCAGTTGTACACTTTCATGGCACCTGACATTCCAACCGGTAATACAGTTTTTCAGTAGAACAATGGTTCATGTCAAAAGACTGGAATCGTGTTTCAATTGTTCAAGGAATATGGTGATAAATTATGGGTGATACCCTGCCTAACTATCCCACTAACGCGCCAACTAACGTGCTCTATAGTTGTCTATATCGTAGGGCATGTTTACGATTTTATGACTTGACAACTCGCAACTCAAAAACCGTGAGTGGTATATTCAATTAAAAAATGCCTAAAAGAATTTTCTTATTTACAAGAATTTGTATTTTGTATAGTGTAACGACGTTTCTCGCACCGAGCACTGAGAACGATTTCAATGGCTTGGTGGAGTGTCAGATTGAGATATGTTAAAATTTGTCAAATATATCACTCATTCTGGTTCCCTTGTCGCTGTTTTGACCACAAGGATTATCACCCCAATTTTAACACGAGACACGTTGAATTAGCACTTGCGCACAGACTCCCATGGCCACAAGAAACGTGGTTAAAGAAAACTATTTGGATTGAAAACAAATTTGTTAGATATCCATATAAATATTCACCTGCATTTTAAAAGGCCTCTTTTCTTTTAACATGATTAACCTGTGCGGTTTTATTATAAAAAACGCAGCTTATTTAATTCTTATGTAAAATAATTTCTTTTCATAGTTAACATTTATGTTGAATGATTTAAAGAAAAACATTTTTTCTTCATATACTAATATAATGTGTTACTTCAAAAAATTTTTGCATTTTTAAATAAAATTATTATTAAATTGCATTGAAATTTTCAGTTTCGTAGAGAAATAGTTAACTATGTTGGTCGTTTTATATAGAAAATCAATGATTAATTCCAGATTTGATGGAAGAAATGTTATATTAATAGAATTTCCATTAGCTGAGTTCATTTTACGTTCTCACTAAAGATAATGGAAGATCAAATGATTGAATCTAGGCAGACATTTCATTCTTTGGTAATAATGCATAAAACATGATGCTCTAAATGCTTGAAACATGAGTTTCTTTTCAAAGAACAAAAAATGTTTTGTTTAATAAACATCAACTGTATGTTATTACTTCGCTCGCAAATATGTTTCCTTTCGGATATATCTAGTTTCTCACGATGGATGAAAATAATCTCCTGATTTATATTTAACAAATCTTTTTAACATGAATTTTTGGATTATATGCAGTATATCTTTTTATTTTCAAAGTTTTACAAAGTATATCTCACATAATTATCTTTTTATCTTTTTTATTTACTTTTCTAGCACGAAAAACACAATTATATTATTTTCATAAATGCAGTGTTGTATCGCTTTAGTAAAAAAGAAAGATAAATAATAATTTTCGTCATAAGTTCTAAATATGCAAATAAAAGTACGTTATTATACAGAAAATAATCTGATGTGGTACTCACACTACTTTCTCTTTCTCTACATTACTGAAAATATATCATTACAACTTAATGAATAATATATGACGTTACTCCTAAAATTGTATGTTGTATGAATACCGAGTTCGGACTTCCTACCTCATATTTGTTTTTGTATCCTGATGATGACAGTCACAGAGATAGGCCAACTATTCAACTGCTAAAAATCAGATTTACGAATTTAGAGGACCTCGAAATATGCAAATATTACAAAATCTCAATTTCGAAATTATGACCTCAAAACTCTGCCATTTTACAGATAAGAGAAAGTAATTAGTTAAAAAAAAAAAAAAATTACGAATGTTTAATAAAATTGAAACTTTGTAACACTTAATATATTTTATTAATAATTAAAATTATTTTCTCGTTTCCTCTTCCACTACATTTTTTTTTTTTTTTTTTTTTTTTTTTTTTAAGGCAGCGAATATCGAAATACTAAATTTTCATAACATCTGTTAAAACTTCTTAAATCTATTTTTCAAATTTATAAGTTTGAGCGAAAGTTCAAAGCAAATTTTAAATATTTAAGTATATTATTTAGGAGTAACATATCATCTCATTTTTTGGACAATGGCGAAATACACTGTTTAAAGTATAATTTTAACAATAAAAATTCGACGTCCCTCAAAAAATGGATAATGGCAACTAATGGGTTAACTAAGATGAAATATTTTTTTCATCCTTTGCTCTGTAAAACAATTTGTATAATGTGGCCATCATAAAGCATTATTTTGTATGATTCAAATATTTTAAATAGTCGGGAAAATGCAGCAGACAGGAAAGGAGCTGCGTAACAACTTCACCTATTGGCCGATATGCACCCGGATTATGTCCGCTCAGTTTCTGACTAAGGACATGAAATGAAGTGCACTTATATACAATAGAGGCTGAAATACAACTTTTTATTAAATTGAAAAGTTATAGCGCTCCTTTCAATCGATATCTTCCCAAACTTAGGCAGCCTAGTTCCTCATAAAAGCCACTATTTATAACAAGTTTGATGAAGTCATGCGCAACAGAAGCTGAGCCCTTTCTACAAATGAGGAATATCAGAACACATTAGGACCATCTCACGATATACACTAAATAAGATTTAGCATAGATTAACATAATGTCCCTATCACATATTATATTTTGTGGAACTACATAATATAAAAGTTGAAATATAGATTCGTGTATTAAAAGTTCTTCATCCATTAAAGAAATTTTTCGTGCAATGCGAATTAATAGATATTAGCCAACTTTTAAATGTTTTATACCATTTTTCTTTTTATTAAATAATACAATATATATATATATATATTTTTTTTTTTTTTTCATTTTAGCGATTTATATTATTTGAGAAATTGATGTATTTCGGCCTGGACAGTGATGATGTTTCGGTTGCACTAATTTATAAATTCCTTACATTTAGTTTACATGATTTTGACATAATAATATAATATCAATTTTTTGTCATTTTCCTAACGTAAGGAAAAAAAAAAAAATTATATATTAACATAATAAACATAACATAACAAACATTTATAAGCCCAGAATGTGTTTAGATGAATTCATTTAGTTAAAAGTGTAGATTATTACAATCTAATTATTTATGAAGAAATTTATTTATTTATTTATTATGAGTCTTTGATTTTGTTGTGCTAAATAATTTAATAATTTAAAATAATTTAATAATTTAATAATTTAAAATAATTTAATAATTTAAAGATATTTATGCTATTTTAGTTAATACTAATTTTTAATTTTCTTACATTATGTTTTACATAATTTTCACATAATAATAAAATATCAATTTAAAATAGTACATTTACAAAGCTTTATTTACTCATTTCCTTCTTTTTAAATAATTAGTGAATTAAAACTTTTCCTAACATCAGTTGCTTTTAATGTATACAAATTTAAACCATTTTTACTTGAATAAATTAAAAGTAATTCATAGAACATTAATTTCCATGAAAATGAAGAACCTTTTTTTTTTTTTTTTTTTTTTTTTTTGTGTGTGTGTGTGTGTGTGTGAAAAAGCAATTAAGTGAGCTTTCAACGGTCTTTTCTTTTTTAAAGAAGAAAACATAATTGCTTTAATTTCTTTTCATGTATCATAAAAACTTTAACAGCTATAACATTTTTTTTTTTTTTTTTTATGAAAAAAAATGTATCTTGTAAAATTGGTTAATTAAATTAAAAATATAAAAGTAAATTGAATTAGAAATTAATCAAGCATTACAGCATAACATTTTTAAAGAATATAAAATGAAAAAAAAAAGTACACCAGAACACGTTAATTAATTTGCTGAAGCTTCATTTATCGCAAGTAATGAACAAGAATTTTCTAAATTGTTACTTCTTTGTAAAATTAGATTTAGTTTTAAAACAAACATTCTAGACTGAATTTACTGTTTCGAGAAATTTGAAAATAGCGAAAATACTTTTTTTGACACTGATGGATTCGCATTGGTTAAATTTTTAGTTAATATACTTATGATGTTAATTGAAGGAAAACAAATTTAAAATATTATCTGAGGAAGCACCAAGCTAATTTTAAAAACACATTCTTGCTATTCATTATGCTCGTGACTTTGAAGTGCACGCGTAAACAAAATTTAATATTCAGTCTTCATTTTCAATTAATTATTCTAACTATACGAATATTTTACTTATTGCTTGAAATATTGTTCTGATAATTTGTTATTAATGATAAAGTATTTTAATTTCATATAATGTAAAACTTGGCAGTATAAGTACCAAATAGGTATTTTATGTTTATTCATTTTATTTTTTATGGAAATTAGAGAAATACAAATTTAGATATTAATAATAATAATAATAATTCAATTATAACTTTAAATCTCAATGTTGGAAAACATATTTTTAAACGTGTGATATTATTTAGGGGAAGTTAGAGTTTAACTAAGTACTATTTACATATATGCTACTTGTTGACCCTTGAACGGATCCTGCCTAAATGGTAGCACCATTTCTACAGGTTTAGTGGTATTCAGAGGGGTGACTGTAGCATAATGGACTCATAATGTTAAATGCCAGTAATGATTTTGGGCCGCGGTAGCCCAGTCGGTAGAGCGCCGGCCTCGTAATTGGAAGATTGCGGGCTCGGTACTCGAGCCGGCCAAAGACCGTCGTATACACTAACGGTGGCTGGTGCACGTAAAATCTGTCGTGGCCGCAATGTCCTCCATGTTCCCATCAAAAATTATACCTCTGGGGGTCACCGAAGCGGGAGAGCCATCCCTTCCGTGGAGGATCAAAATTGTGATGGCATGTCTCCGGACCACCTCTAGGGGTGTGTCCCAGACCGTCGCCAATTGCCCATATGCACAGCACTAGTGCGACGTAAAACCCAACCAACCAACCAATCAGCCAGTAATGATTTCACTGCGTTTTTTATATAAGTATCGAATGTTCGAAGGCAACGAATACCGAATACCCAGAGTAAGCACAGAGGAAATGCGAAAAATAATAAAGCCAAAAAAATCAGTATTTCCAGAAAGAAGCCGTAATTAGATTAATCTGAGCTACGAAAATTTCTAATTCATTCTGTAGCATTTTTGGTATCCGATTTCTTTTCACAATACTGTTTTCATAGAGTAATTTTTCCCAGTATGTAACTACGATTAAACAAGAAGGACCTTTCCGAAAATGTGGTATAAATACGTGGAGGATAGCGTCAATATTACAAAATAAATTAGCAATGTTGGTAGCTCTGAACATATGAGCAGACATATTGCAGCACATAAGTTCATTTTCCGCTTCAAAAAGTAAAAATCTAATATGTCAAACTGATTTCTTTAAAGAAATATAAACTTTGATTTTGTAAATTATATATATATATGACACATATCCAATACAGAGAAAGAATTATTACTATTACTATTATTATTATTATTATTATCATTATTATCATTTTTACTATTTAGTATTAAAATCAACAAGAATAAATTGGGACTAAGCAAAATCGACTTAAAAACATCAAAAACATAAAATCGAGAGACGTATAAACAGTTTTTTTAAAACAATGAAAAATTCTGTCTACCATAATTTTAAAGTGGGAAGAATATAAATTTTTAATTGTCTTGAAACCACATAAAAAACAACGATTAATTTGGTTTTTAATTGCTGGAGGTCAAAATCCGCATAATAAGCAGCAAGGAAATCGGTTGTTAATCATCGCGAGACTTGCGCAAGACATTGTGCGCATGTTCAATATGCTATTGACCATTTCTTGACAGAAGTTCAAACTAAGAAACAGCATATTTCACAACCGATGGGAGTGCATCAGTGGTTACGTTGTGAATGTGTTGCGCAGTACGTGTCTTTAGTTTGTAATCGGACAGTTGAACACATTGTTTTTAAATAAACTCAGAGCCAGATATCACAAAATAAAGATAATATTACCTGATGTATAGTTTGTTGGAAAATTACGGCTGATATTTCAATCCTTTCCGAAAAGATTCTTGTGCAGTTGCTTCACTGATTTTACAATGTTTGGAAGATCGCCATCTTAAAAAAAAAAAGATACTAGCAGCTAAATCAGGTTCTTAAAAATTTGGAATGGCATGATAGCGTAAAATTTTTTCTCATAGCTTTCACCATTGACGGTAACGTTAAATAAACTTGCATGACAAATATCCTCGAAAACAACCCCCCTACAACAAACGATGACATCAACCTGCAACACAGAAGTACTACAGAATGAAGAAAAATTGGTTCAAGTGCGAAGAGATTTTCCGTTGTGCATATTATGCAATTTTGAGTATTAATATATCTTTGGAGATGTAAATGGGTTTTTCTTTTTAACAAAAATTCTCATGATCATTCATTGTCCACTTCCATGCGATCAAGAAATTCTAGAATAAAAGTTTCTCTTAGGTACTGGTCCATCAAAAAGCAATCTTTGGACATCTGTAATTTTGTATGGATAGTATGTAATGCATAATTGCCAACATCCTAATTAATATTCCGTAGTAGTGTCAGCCCCGCCCTTTTTTTCACACCAGTATATTTTTAGAGCGATGTTCTCCAAATGCAATTACGATTAAATAAGAAGAAAAATATTCTAAAAAGGTACTGGTAGGAAAAATAAGGCGGGGCTAACAATACTACGGAATATTAATTAGTGTGATGGCAAGTATGGTAATGCAGGATGTTGCGTACAGTTTTATTCACCCTGCTCACCTGCATACCCGATATTCGGGCAATTCTCCGTGCGCATGAACTTTTGCATACCACCACTCGTCTCTTCGTTGAATGATGTGGTCACATCTGCAGTCGACTTCGAAGCAAATAGTTTTCTCCCTCTGCTAGATTTCACTTCAAATGAACCTTTCTCTTCGAATTTCTTAATCCTTTCCACCAGTCCTTTCGTAGATATCACACCACGAGCTTTTTCATAATACTATTCGTAATTTCTTCAGGGCTATTGGAGCACAGTCATCGCTTTTGTTACGGATGAGCTTTACAAGCAGAACACGATCCTTCATTGTATAGTATTGATGAGCTTCTCACACGCAATATGAGGGAAAAACCATGTACCCCGCTTTTGTATAACCAAATGCAATGTGTCGACGCATCACAGGCCTTTTATTTTGACAGAAAACTACAAACTCGAAAAGACTTATTTATTCCAAAAAAATGTGTTCCGTGAAGAAAAACGAACATTATAATAAGAACAAAAGTGTATCTGTTTTCACCCTCCCAATTTTCCATTCCCTTTCTTTCAAGGGGTGAAGATCTATTATTAGAACTGTACCACGTGATTCCACACCTGTACGTTTTTCATCAGAATAGATTCCAGTTCAGTTAGTGTTTATGCTTTGTAATGTAGAGTGAGATTAATTCTCGCTCCTTTTATTTTATTTTACATTTATTTTTATTTTCCATTAAATGTACGTTTTAAACCCAAAGAACATGTCAAGATTAATTTCTTCGTTATATTAATAATACAATTACTTTACAGAGAAGAAATTAATAATGGTAATATAGAATAAAATATTCAGCTAAGTGGACAGCCGACTCCTCAGAACAGAAATGGTAAGCTCATCATTTTCATTACTTCTGTTTTTGAATAAATGATTATTTGCTATTCATTCTGTTTAATAAAGTGCTAAGAATGCGCCACCGAGTGCAGAAATAAATATTTATATTAGATTATGTGACAGAAGGATTATTAAATAGATGAAAAAAAAAAAAAACTAAACAATTTATTATTGTTACTATTGTTCTTAAATGAACATATTAAAGCTTACCTTAATTATAAATTATCTGGCTGTCCCGAAGATAAAGGGAAAAATATATAAAAGTAAATTAATATGAAAATAAAACACATATATTAAATTATATTACTATTTAACAAAATAAGTATTCAGTGTTTGAAATCATATTAAAAATATGAAATAAATGCATTCGTACATTTTTTTGAATTAAGAAAATTAAGAAACCCTGTTTTCTGAAAAATTGAAGAATTAATAATATCATAAAAACAAAACAAAATAAATTCTTCTCAAAGATATAGTATTCACTATAAATAAAAAGAAATCAGAAAATGGCATCCTTTAAGGAAAGTCCAACAATTGAGAAACTAAATTCTGAAAATTATTCAGTTTGGAAGTTTAAAATGCAAATGTATCTCATGAAGGATGAATTATATGAGGTTATTACAGATGACCCGCCAAATCCTATAACAGATGTATGGCGAAAAAAAGACAATAAAGCGCGAGCAATCATAAATTTGTTCATTGATGACGCTCAAATCATCCACATCAAACAATGCCAAACAGCTCTAGAAACATGGAATAAATTGCGTGATATCCACGAAAGAACGAACTTAAGTAGTAAATTATACTTATTGAGAAAATTATATAGCACGAAGCTAGAAGAAGGTGGCGATATGCAAATCCACATAAATAAAATGTTGGAAATCATAGATAAATTGAAATCAATTGGGGAAGAAATAAAATTCGCGCACATTTCTGCACTGTTACTATGCTCCGTACCCAAAAGTTATGAAACCTTGATTATAGCCCTTGAAGCTCGCCCTGAAAATGAACTCACACCTAACTATGTTAGCAGCAAATTGCTAGATGAATTCAATCGTCGAAAAGACGTCTCCGAAAACAATACAAATTCTTCTAAAGCTTTTCATATAAATAAAAAACAACAGTATAATAGTAATTTCAAAAAGGAAAATAAATACTGCACGTACTGCAGGAAAACAAACCACAATAAATCGGAGTGCTGGCATCTGAAAAACAAAAATGCTGATAACACTAAAAACAAACAATTTAGAAATAAATTCAGAACAACCAATTCCTCACAGTTAGTGACACACAATGATGAGTTGCCACACACACATACACAACAACAAAGCCATTCAAAACAAATGAAGCAAATAACATCACAAACAAAACAAATGGCTTTCACGACTCAAAACACAATGACGAACAACTTTATAATTGACAGTGGTTCCTCATCGCACATAAGCAACAATATAGACCTTTTCGTTAATTTAGATGAGTCACAAAAATCGCAAGTATGTGTAGCAAACGGTAACACCCTCACTTCACTTGGTTCAGGAGAAATAAAAATTGAATACCTAGATCCAAATAAACAAAAAAAGGAACTAACACTAAAGGATGTTTTATATGTTCCAGAATTAAAGGCAAACTTAATATCTGTACACAAAGCCACCCAAAATGGCTGTAAAGTCACATTCACTAAACAAAAGTGTTACATCTCTATGAAAAATGAAACAATTTTAGAGGGTACAAAAAATAACAACTTATATGAGTTAAACTTGCCCATGCCAATAAACAAACATGACACATACCTGATTGAAGAATGCCAAAACCCTAACTGTATTACTCTATGGCATAAACGCATGGGACATAAAAATTTCAACTCTATTAAAGAACTAAACAAAAATCAGTTAGTTCTGGGAATAAAAATCAATAACTGCAAACACGAGATAACATGCGAAACTTGCATCAAAACAAAACTGACTGACACCCCGTATCCAAAAATTGCAGAAAATAGGGGAAAACAAATACTAGAATTAGTACATAGCGATGTTTGCGGACCTATTCAGGTACCAACAATAGGTGGTAAATCATATTTCTTGACTTTTGTTGACGATTATTCTAGGTATACAATGATTTATTTTCTAAGTAAAAAGAGCGAAGTAATCGAGAAATTAAAAGAATACGTCAACTTTACCACAAACAAATTTGGAAAGAAACCAGAAACAATAAGGTCAGATAATGGTGGTGAGTACATGAGCAAAAATGTAGAAGAGTTTCTTAAAGAAAATGGTATTCACCATCAGCTCACCGTACCACATTGCCCAGCCCAAAATGGGGTTGCGGAAAGAAAGAATCGTACACTAATCGAAATGACACGTACACTTTTATCAGAAGCTAACTTAGACAAAAAATTGTGGGGAGAAGCTTTAAACACTGCCAATTACCTCCAAAACAGACTACCTACAAAAGCCACTACAAAAACTCCTTACGAATTATGGCATGGTAGCAAACCAAATTTAAATCACTTAAAAACTTTCGGCTGTAAAGCCTATGCTTACATTCATAAAAGTAAACGGGGTAAATTAGATGACAAAGCCCAAGAAGGCATTTTTGTCGGCTATGATAACAGCGCTAAAGCGTATAGAATCTACTTGAAAAATGACCACGTAATACTTGCAAGAACAGTTAAATTCATTGAAAATACTATAAACAATTCAGGAGAAAACAATGAAATAAAATTACTCTCAGAAAATAATACAAATGAACACTCCGACACAGAATCGCATATAGGGCGCGAAATTGTCAAAATTGACATAAGTTCACCAGATCAAAATATCACTAGTGAACACAACACAAATGACACCTTGAGAAGGTCAAATAGACACAATAAAGGTGTACCTCCCGAAAGGCTTTTTTACTTAACAGAAAATTTTGAGGCAAATGAACCTAAAGATTATAATGATTTTCTGAACATAACAAACCCACAAGAAAAACAGAACTGGTCAAACGCAATGCAGGAAGAAATGAATTCCTTAATTCAAAACAAAACATTCACATTGGTAGAACCTCCACCAGGAAGAAAAGTAATTGGGTCCAAATGGACTATAATAGTTTATATTGCTTATATTATTATATTATTCTATATTATGCTTTTCATTTTCTATTTCTATTTACTTTCTTTTTAAAATGATAACTTTTAAGTTTAAAATACCTTTGATTTCTACTTCCAACATAAAGCGCTAAATGCTTACTTATATTTTAAACAATAATAATAATAATACAAAGGTAATTAATTCCTTAATACTAAAATATTTAAATTTACAAAACCTTTGCTTTCACTTAGTTACTTAAAGACTAAACTACTGATCGTATAGTATTAGAAAAACAAACAATAAATCTATCAATGCGTTGTGTTCTTAAAAATAACTTTTATGTATTAAATTTTCTATCGCCAAACCCTAGTTCAGAAAAATGGGTAAAACAGTACCCGCAGTCAAGAGTATATAAAGAAAATAAACTAGTTTCTCTAGTGTAATTAATCTTACATGGTTATACATCATAAGGAAAACAAATACTAGGTAGATTATACATACAACAATTTTTATTAACTGGAATTATGAATTACAAAGTTACTAATTCCGTGCTCTAAACAGCAATTTTTATCTTAAACAAAGCCACTAACAATTTCCATAATAAAGACATGAACTGGTAATACCTTGTGGAAAACATTAATGCACAGGATTTACAATATATCGTACACAATACAACTCCAGCTATTACTTTTTCCTTTCTAAGAAAAAATGAACTTATACAATTAATTAAATGTAACTACCTACAAAAGGAAAGGTTAGAGGCATAAACTTACATAATTTGGGTTCAATAAGCTGCATCAGTTGAGTAATAAGTGGAGGAGATCACTTTTTCCAAAAGATAATGGCTTCCAAGCACAGCGGCCACGAAAATTCGCCTCGGTCATCCCAGCTGGCTGTTTTTCTGGTTCTATATCAGCCTGCCGGCCAGTCTCCGCTTCTATTCACTCCAGACTCTATTCAGCTAACATTCAGCGAGTCGATTTCCCCACGACACTAGCAGACATCAAGTGAATCCGCACATATCTCTACTCATTCTCTTTCGCCCACCACCAGACATCGAGAGGACCAAAAACAGGCAAGCCTCCAGCGAGCTCACATCAGCTTCTACTTAGCACTAGCAAGCGAACCAAACCAGCCTCCAATCTCCTCTCTCTGTCTCGTCAAAAGTTCTCTTCTCTATTTCAAACCGGGCGGGGAAGCAGTTGCCCCCCCCCCGCCTTGCACTACTCCTGATACGTCAGCAACCCACTACGCCGAATGAATGCGTAGAAAAACCACGAGGTACAGCTCGTGACTCCTCCCCTGTGATTCTCATATGGTAATTCACGGGGTGAAAAAGGGAACCCCCCAGCTTAGCAGCTGTTTTCTTCAGCCATGTGTTTCGAGGTCACGTTTCACGCTTCACTTCGATAAAAAGGGAAAAGAGAGAGAAAGGGTTTTTGAATACTAGTTTTCACTATACAGATGCAATATGCATTCCAGATCGATGGCATTTACAGCTGTTTCCCAAAGCAGCTTAACAAAATGAATGCTTTACTCGTGAAACTGGAACAAAGAATCTCATATTTTCTACATACTTTCTAGAATATATTTTGTTTACCCAAATTCCCCCATGGAATTCTTATCCTGATCACATACACAAAAGATGCATTCACACTCGGATTATCTATATACAAACTATTATTATTATTTTCCTAAGCATTTTTACATATTTCTTAACATGTATTTACATTTTTTATTTAATCACCCCCACCTGTTAAGCTATTTGTTTAATTGGAAAAGAAAAATTTCTTGAAAAGGAGGAAAAAGTTAATCATAGCACGAAAGATTAATTATACCTGTTAAAATATTTATTTAATTGCGAAAGATAATTTCTTGAAAAACGAAAAAGTTAATCACAGCACCAAAAGACTAAATATACGCTGTGATAGGACTTATAAGGTCAAATATGACTCCTCAGGCAAAATAGCCAAATATAAAGCAAGATTGGTAGCGAAGGGCTTCAGCCAAAAATATGGCGAAGACTTTCACGCAACTTTTGCCCCGGTGGTATCCCATCGCACAATTAGAGCTTTTTTAGCCAGTGCTGCTCACAGAAACAGACAGGTTCACCATATTGATATTAAAACTGCCTTCCTGCATGGAGACTTAGATGAAATAGTATACATGGAACAGCCTAAAGGCTATATTTTACCAGGAAACGAAAATAAAGTATGGAAATTAGAAAAAGCCCTTTATGGCCTTAAGCAAGCCGCCAGATCATGGCATTTGAAAATTGGTGAAACTCTAAAAGAATTCGGTTTTACACAAAGCACAGCAGATGCCTGCCTGTTTAGGAAAAATGAAACAAACCCCATACATATAATTATTTACGTGGACGACCTTTTAATATCAGGGTCGGACCAACAAATAGAAGAAACTATCGAGAAACTTAGTGAAAAATACGAGCTCAAAAATCTCGGGGAAATAAGTTACTACCTCGGCATCAACATACAAAAATCTAAACAAGGAGAATACTTTATAAACCAAACATCTAAAATTAAAGAACTCGTAGAAAAATTCAATCTTCAAAACGCTAAGCCCACAAATATACCTATGAATCCTCGCTATCTGGATAATGCCTCAGACGATAATCTACTAAACAACAATACAAAATACAGACAAGCCATCGGATCCCTATTATATATAGCTACTATCTCTAGACCTGACATTGCAGCAGCTGTCAATATTCTAAGTAGACGAAATGAGAAGCCCAGGCAGCAAGACTGGGATGCTGCGAAAAAGATCATATGTTATTTAAAAACCACTGAAAAATTGAATTTGGTTATAAGCGGAAAGGAAAAACCTATACTAACCTTTTACGCCGATGCCGATTGGGCCGGTGATAAATCTGATCGCAAATCGATGACAGGAAATCTATTCTTAGTAGGAAAAACACCAATCCAGTGGGCATCGAAAAAGCAAACGTGTGTGGCTCTATCTTCTGCAGAAGCAGAATTCATATCAGCCGCAAACGCTGGACAAGAGATATTATGGCTCACCAGGGTACTAGAGGACCTCGACATATCACAAGAATTACCCATAAGATTATTCGACGACAATCAGTCTACAATCAAAATGATCGAATCGCCCAAACACACAGCACATTCCAAGCACATTGACATTCGATACCACAGCGTGAAAAACCTGTGTGAGAAAGGGATTATTTCTCTACAATATCTGCAGAGTAAATTAATGACTGCAGATGTGTTGACAAAACCTACTCCTAAGCCAATCTTTCTGAAACACCGCGACAATTTGGAACTAAGACACTATTCCTCGTTTGAGGAGGGGTGACAGAAAACTACAAACTCGAAAAGACTTATTTATTCCAAAAAATGTGTTCCGTGAAGAAAAACGAACATTATAATAAGAACAAAAGTGTATCTGTTTCCACCCTCCCAATTTTCCATTTCCTTTCTTTCAAGGGGTGAAGATCTATTATTAGAACTGTACCACGTTGTAAAGGAGTTTCTTGACGCAGTCGTGATCTTTGGTTAGTGTAGATATCTGCAAGAGAAGTTGAATTAACAATATTTCAATAAGGAGTCCAATGGCAGTCATCAGGAAGTCTTTATTTTGTGAAAAGTCTTTTAAAACAAAATCAAGGATAAATATTCTTAGAATCTTAAAACACAAAGCGTTGGTTATTATAATAAAAATTCAATAACCCTAGTGAAACGTTGAGATTGTCTCATAAGATGGGGGAGAGAGCGAATGTAATTACGTTATTATTATACTATGATCTGGAGCAGTTCTGAGATCCTTACCCTAGAACAGATCCGAGATGTCTGAAGAAAAAGAGCCAAATTTTAGAAAAACAGCCAAATTATAGGGCTAAATATTTTCATTGTTTATCGGATAAAACAATGTTAATTTTTTGAATTTGCAATGACGGTTTATAATTGTAGTAACCCTTCAATCGCCAATATTTTGCCAAATTACCGTTAGACGAGAGAAAGAGACGGTTAAGAAATGCAGTCATCAATAATTGCGCAATCTAAAATAAATTACATCCTGTGTTGAAATAATATAAATTCTGACAATGAGTTTCCTTGTTTTATGACTATTTGAGAACACTTTTTATTTTATAATTACGTTTAATGTCAGAATTTCCGTTAGATATTATTATTTTGATTTTCTTTTTATCGCATAAAATAAATTACTTCTCTATTTAAAAGATAAACATGTTATTTATAATTTAGATATAAAACATATACAATTTAGATTTCTGAATGATGTGTGTTATTGTTTTATGTTAATAAATAGTGTAGGTCGTATGTATAATTAAAATTGTGTAATTTGTAATGACACCTAAAAAAAAAACAATTCTTTTTTCAAATGTCTGAACAAATTATGTGAATAAAATATCACACATGAAATTTAATTATTTTTATATTGCGAAAATGCATTACTTTATCATTAGATTTTGTTTTAAATAAAAACTCAATTAAAATTTAACTAAATATATGTGAACACCTTCACATATTTCTCCCCTTCGCCTAAAAAGAAAAAAAAAAATCGAAAGGTAATCAAAAATATCGCTCTCTCTCGCATCAAGACAAAAACATACTACAAATTTCAAAATAACTTTCTATATAAAATCAATAATACTTTAAAAATATTTTTCATATTACAAAGTGGCTAATAATGTAAAATTAAACATCAAATATATATAATACCAATAATTAATTAGAACTTGTTTGTACTGGACATAGTTATCTTTCATAAGAAGCAACAATGTATATTGAAATCATGACATTATAATTATAAAATAAGCAATGCAATGTAGTATTTATAATAATTCACAGCTCTATGACAATGCATTCTCAACAAATTTTTCTTGAAAATGTATGACAAATTGAAGGCAAGGAAAAAGGAAATCAATAATTACAAAATTAAAATATTTTACATCCTGTGTTGAAATAATATAAATTCTGACAATGAGTTTCCTTGTTTTATGACTATTTGAGAACACTTTTTATTTTATAATTACGTTTAATGTCAGAATTTCCGTTAGATATTATTATTTTGATTTTCTTTTTATCGCATAAAATAAATTACTTCTCTATTTAAAAGATAAACATGTTATTTATAATTTAGATATAAAACATATACAATTTAGATTTCTGAATGATGTGTGTTATTGTTTTATGTTAATAAATAGTGTAGGTCGTATGTATAATTAAAATTGTGTAATTTGTAATGACACCTAAAAAAAAACAATTCTTTTTTCAAATGTCTGAACAAATTATGTGAATAAAATATCACACATGAAATTTAATTATTTTTATATTGCGAAAATGCATTACTTTATCATTAGATTTTGTTTTAAATAAAAACTCAATTAAAATTTAACTAAATATATGTGAACACCTTCACACACGTGATTCCACACCTGTACGTTTTTCATCAGAATAGATTCCAGTTCAGTTAGTGTTTATGCTTTGTAATGTAGAGTGAGATCAATTCTCGCTCCTTTTTTTTTATTTTACTTTTATTTTTATTTTCCATTAAATGTACGTTTTAAACCCAAAGAACATGTCAAGATTAATTTCTTCGTTATATTAATAATACAATAACTTTACAGAGAAGAAATTAATAATGGTAATATAGAATAAAATATTCAGCTAAGTGGACAGCCAACTCCTCAGAACAGAAATGGTAAGCTCATCATTTTCATTACTTCTGTTTTTGAATAAATGATTAATTGCTATTCATTCTGTTTAATAAAGCGCTAAGAATGCGCCACCGAGTGCAGAAATAAATATTTATATTATATTTTGCATATTACGACACTTAAAATGCCCTTTATAGCAGAAATTTCAGACTTTTTTTTCATATGCCATACAATTTCCCCTTCTTTGTGCATATTCATTTAAATATTCAGGCCAATTGGGACAATGGTTCTTTTTTTTTTTTTCTTTCTTTATTGTAATCACCCTGTATATATGCAATATATACATTGTGTGTGTGTCTGTGTTTACATTTCAAATTCATTATTTACAAGTACATGCAAAATTAATTTTAAACAATACATATACTTAAACATTTAATGTACTTTATTGATTTTACACACGGAGTTAAATGTTATTAACTAAAAACGAGGTAACAAAATTTGAAGTATTTATTCTTGCTTTTGATTAGTTTGAAACCTATTAACATATTTTTGTTTTTGATTGTTTTTTCTAATAAGAAATAATTCCGACTGATAATAGTTTTTTTCTTTATTTTTTACAAGTACATTTTCTTTATATGTTAATCAGAAAAGAATTTGGAAAGAGAATGTTTTTGTAATTAATGGGAAAAGCAAATAGCAGTAAAAAGCTACTGGTAAATGTAATGTTTATCTTCATTCCAGGAAGAGAAAAAAGAAAGAAAGAAATATATTTCAGTAAAAAAACAATTATAGGAAAAACAAAATGCTTTGAAAGATAGCCTCGGAAAAATATTTCTGTTTTAACCTCAACATAATTATTTACTGGGTACTTAGTATAGAAAAAAATGTACTGTTTTTTCTACTTTTTACTGATGATTCTGTAACAAAATGTTTGTTTAATAAAGTTGATGGTAAAGAAAGAAAATAAAAAAAATACATATATAGCATAAATTAATGCAAATTTTAGTTACTAAAATATGTGTGGCTTATTTGCTATACATTAACAAAATGTTTTTAATCTAACTCAAATTATAAAACAAATACTTGTAAATAATAATACTTCTAATACTTATAAAACAAACGTTGGCACTTCTATGAATAACTAATATTAGTATAGTTGCCAACATTTTAATTTATTTCAGAGCATTTTAAACATTGCCTTTATTTCGCACCACTTTATTTATAGACTATTTTTCTCCACTATATAACTACGATAAAAGGAGAAAAATTAACCATCACTGATTTTATTCTCTTCAGTCTTCTAGATGTCAGGTTGAGTAGATGCAGGTAAAATTGTACAAGGTTCCACTGTGTTACCTCTCTTCGATTCGATGAGAAAAAATAAGGTATTAAATAAAGGCGGGGATAAAAGTGCTCCGGAATAAATTAAAATGTTGGCAACTCTGCAAATATGTCTCAAAAGCTGATCTCTAGCGGTTGAATGTAAAGCATCCGCAATTCACATCGATTTTTCTCAGAAATTATTTTAAAAACTAAAAGTATCATATCCTATAATTCTTTGGGGTAAAACTTATTTGGAGGTATTATTTCCTGATGCCGTAGTTCAATCTAAATTTAATTAGGTTTCTGGTTTTATAATTCCTGTTTTATGTTAACCCTTTACCAGCCCTAATGCAATTGTGTTGCCAAAGGACAGACAAAGGGTTAATTTATTGTATTCTTTGCGACCGCTACATGTTAATGGCAGACATTTCCTGTCGCTGATTTTAGTGTCGATTGACGACACTTTCTTACACAAGCATTTATTCAAGTATATCAGTTTGAAGACTTCAAATAATAATATTTCTGAAAAGTTATCAGTTATCGCTAGCTGTAGAAACCTCATCTTGTTTCGTTGCTCTCTGTGTAAGCTAAATTCTAAGAGAAAGATACAAAATACTAATTAAAAATCAATACATTAATAAAAAAAGAAAAAACGATACTCACATTGTATAATGATATGTGGGCGCAGGCTAGAAACTTACTACTGATATTCTTACGGTGGTAATGTATATCTATTACCTTAATGACAATGGACAGTTACAGTAATTAAGCAGTGTTCCTCTTTTTATCTCATACTAATTTTGTTCTTCTAAATTTACCGTTAATTATTATTGAGAATAAATTTAGCATTTCCATTTCACCCAAGCTTCATAAACATGCTCTAAAGTCCAAAAATTCTGCAAAACTCCCTTTATATTACATCTTTACTAAAAATTTGTAAAACACCTTAAAAGTGCTTTGTTTTTACAAACTGATTCCTCAGTAAACGATTTTGTCCAAACCATTCAGATTCCAGCTTTCTATAACTGCCAACTTCCAGCTTTCTATAACTCCCGGATCCAAGTATACAGTCTAAGACAAACTGCGATAAACATCGCAAACTTCAAAATTCACTGTGATTACATGTGTGAGAACAAGGCCTCATATTTCTCTACAATCAAACTTTTTGTACTTAAGAAAGAAAATTAATCGTAATTGCGTTTGGAGAAAATTACTTTAAAAGTAAAGTGCTGTAGAAGAAAGGGTGGGTACTAAAAAATACTAGGGAATATTAATTAGTATCTAGGCAGGTCCGCCTTAATGTGTAAAAAATGACCTCAAACAAACCAACCAACCATTTGTTGTACTGAAAAAACTCCTAATTTTTCCCGGGAGCAGAAGAGAATTATATATTATTCCTGTTTTCCTCAGACGAGTCAGACGTGCGATTGCATTGAAATTTTAGATGTATAGTTCAGTATTCGTAAATTCATATCATCAAAAGACACGTTAAATTTCCTCAGTATACTCTAGTTGTACAATAAATTGATGACAAAAATGTTGATGTTGTTAAAGATTTTACTCTTGCTGCAAACACATTACGGGAAAAAAAAAACATTAAAAAAGAAAAGAAAGGAAAAGAAAGGAAAAAAAAAAAAAATGCAGTTTTTATTTGTCCTGTAGTAAATCTGCAAGTTATTTAAACACTTTCATGAATGATCGTTTTCCTATTTTGAAAAGCAAGCACCGTCTTCTAGCATTCCTTTAAAACGTTTTATAATTTAACAAAATCATTTTACAAATTCCTGTTCACTTAAAATTTACCAATACATCGTATATGTACACCGATGTTACTTGAAGATTTTAACATGAATTTGCAAAATTCTTCTGTAAAATAATATAACAATTTAGAGGAGCAACTAATGGCGAGCAGTGCTGCCAGGTTGAGGGAATTTTGTATTCATTATCCACCACCAATTCTAACGGTTTCCTAAACACTTCGAAGATTTGTTGTAAGATGCTGTCGAAGTGATTAGGCAACCGTTACGATTAAAATACAGTGGTAGATATTGAATAAAAAATTCCATCAGTCTGGCAGCGCTAATGGCGATAATTTACAGTTTTAAAGAATGACGCAACGTTGGTGTCACTGGATGTGGAATTGTTAAATTGGTGATTTACTTTCACTCATTTTAAACCTTTGTATTCCACCGGGACTTTAAAGTCCCATCAAAAAAATTCCTCAATATAGCTTAAATTTACTACAGGATTCCATTGAGACTACAGTTTAAACTTTAGTCCGTATAGTTTAAGTTTCCGTATAGATAAGCTATAATTTAAGCTAAATTTGACCGCTGGTGTAGATTCACGTCATTTAAAAATCTGTAACTCCACCAGTGGGCGTTTCTTTCGCAATTCATATGCTATTTATTTATTAAATATTCAACCAATATTCACATTTTATAATGGAATATACTATGAATACAAATACTTTGATTAAAAAGAATATAATTTTAATGTATATCCCTTTCTAATATAAATGTGTATACAGAAAAGTTTGTTCTGAAATGTTGCAACATAGCATAAAACGCCCACAGACGGACCTTACTGTCAAAAATTCAAAATCATGCGGTCGCGAAAGTGTTAATATGAGATGATTCTCATGCATACAGAAATGTAATTAAAAAGGTTCAATTGATTTTTACAAAAATAAAATAATTTAGGATATAAAGGGTTAAATACAAATTGCATGGGAGTGATAGTTACAAATTGCATAATAATAATAATAAGATGATGATGAAGAAAATATTATTATTATTATTATTATTTATTATTATTATTTCATAATTACGGTGATTTTGTAAAATATATTGAATTCTTTTAGAAAGAAATAGTATTATCAGGCATTTCCGAGATATTCCAGGAGTAACCACTCCTATTATCATCCACAGAAAAAAATACTAAATATTCATTGATTCATTTATCTTCTTTTTATATATATTTATACAGTAGCAAATAATTTCTTTAGAAAAAACTTTCAAACAATTTTGTATCTTAAGAAAAATAAAAAAGTAAATTTATTAAGTAGTTTATTTTAAAATCTGTAAAAATGCAATAAAATAAATTACAGTTTAAAAGATTTATTGTGAGAATAAAAGATAAATTATGCTGTTTTTAATGAACCCTCACGTGTTCTAAATTGGAATTCGTTTAATAATGATAAAAAAGTAAAAGAAAGTCATTTTTGTGAGGGAAAAAAATTGAATAACTTGAAATTTTTTAGATAAATGTCGTTAACAGTTTTTTAAATGCTAAACGTTTTATCAAGTTGCAGAGAACCTAATAAAAAATTTCATGAATTAAATGCTTAGTATTAATTTTTACGAAGCTGTTTCTATATATCAAAAATAAATACTTTAGTGAAAGAAGAAAAAAAAAGAACAAATGACTTTCAGATATAAAAACCATTTATTTAAAGAAAATTGTCTAATGTATTTGGCAACATTCTTTCAAAATCTAAATGAACTAAGAAGAAAAAAAAAAGAGAGGGAGAGAGAAAGAGAGGGGGGGGGATTTTTACATTAGATCGTTTATCATGCTGTCATTAAATACTCTTACAAAATAAAATAAAATAACGGAAAATTATTATTTACAAATATTTGAAAAACGATACTAACGTACTTGTTTCCTTTATTAAAATAAATATCCTAAAGAAAATAAGATATAGCTTATTTACATATTTATTTTTTACTATGGCATGAAATAATATAGTATAATATCATATTGCAATTATATAATTATACGATTTTTAAATTTTCTTGTAATATCATGGACTGATTCTCCTGTGATACAGAAAAGTCAGCCGTGAAAAATTACCGAATTTAAAATTTCGCATTCACAGTTATTAAATAATTAGCGCAGTTGCCGTCTTTTAAAATTTATTCCGTAATGCACCTGCTACGTCACACACCACTATTCTTGAAGAGTTATTTTCTTCATATTTAATCGTAATTACATATTGGAGAAAATTACTCTACAAAAAAGTGGAGGGGAAAAGAGTGTTAACAACTTTAGGAATAAATTGAAAGAGTTAGCAGCTATGAATGAGTGGAAAATTCTAGAATATCTTTGTTAAAACGTTTAAGATTCAGACGAATATTTTTTTATTATTTTCTTTTTATTCTTTTTATTATTATTATTTGCATTTATTGAAGAAATTATATATTTATTACTAAAGGTAAAAACTTATTTTTTTTAACTCTTATATACATCAATACATTGTTATAGGTATGTATGTTTTAATTTAGAATCAACGTATTTATGTAAAAAAAAAAAAAAAAAAAAAAAAATATTCTTTGGAAAAATTATCTATGTACGTCAGTATTTTAAAAAAACGTCGTTCGAAAAGAAATTGCGATTTCGAGAAAAAGCTGTCTGTTATTGCAGTTAATCTCTTTTATTCCTATTTCAAATAAAATACTTAAAAAATTATGTTGTTTCTATATACTTTAGGTCCATTCTAACTTTATATAGAAATAAGTATATCAGATCTCTCTTTTTTTTTCGTGTTTATTGTAAATTGTACTTTTTAAATTATCTCGTTAATTACTTTATATATTTACTCACTATTTAAGTATCTCTTCGGATTTATGATGATGTAATACATACCTAGTAACATTTATAAATTTTTAACAGAGTACTGTTAGCCCAGCTCTTTTTTCACACCAGTATATGTTTAAAACATTTTTCTTCTTATCTCAACATAATTACATTTTGGATAAAATTTCTCTAAAATCATACTGGTGTGAGAAAAGGCGAAACTAAAAATACTTCGGAATAAATTATAATTGTTATCAAGTGTGTTAATGTCATGCTTGCCAACATACTCATAAATATTCCGTAGTATTGTTAGCCCCGCCTTCTTTTTCACACCAGTATATTTTTAGAGTATATTTTCCTTCTTACGTAATCGTAATTGCATTTAGAGAATATCACTCTAAAAATTTACTGGTGTGAAAAAAAAGGTGGGGATAACAACACTATGAAATATTAATTAGGATGTTGGCAAGTACAGGGATGGAACACGGGCGCAGAACTCATACCACTATTACTCTAAGAGAATTTTCTACTTCTTAAATAACGATATTATAGTTGGAGAAATTTCTTAAACAAATACCGGTATGAATTCTGCGCCTCTGTTCCATCCTTGGATGTATGGTTAATGTATTGCTAACGTCTAGAGACTCTTACTTTCAATGCCTACCACAAATTGCAATTGTAATACTTGTATTGTTGTATGCTTCCTTAAGGGACCTTATATCCTATATTGTCATATATACAAGTTTCAGTCATGATTATTAAATAAAAATTTCCGTACCAGTTGGCAACACTAATGCTAATCTACCTACGGTATTAAAATCTTTGTCCCGATTTCTCAGTTATTGACTCTTTGGGGAAGATAATTTCAACGAGTAATTCTGATACAGTAAACTAGATTGTTAATATTTTAAAATAAATTTTATTAGTAGAATTATTATTACTATATATTATTATTATTATTATTCGCATAATTTAATTTTTTTAATTTCTAAAATTTAAATAAAATTTTCAATTTTATTCATGTTGCTTAATTGCTATTACCTATTGTTTCTTTAAGAGCGTGACATATCGCATAGTTGATACAAATGAATCTTCCACCCCATTCTATCAGAAATGAATTTCAATGTTGATGAATAGTTTTTTTTTTTTTTTTTCTTTTCTAAATTAAAATTGCTTTTTACTTATAGTTGTAAATGGTTTTATACAAATTATTCAAATTTAATGAATATTAAAGAAAGTGATCAAACATGTAACTGTACAGTGCATTTTTTTAAGTATGTTAAAAGGTAGGGCATATCTCACAGAAGATGTAACTTCTATTACTATATACGACTCTACATTCAGAATAAAATATGCATTTTCATTTACAAAATTGAAGCATTTTCCATGTGAACAAAAAGCAACATTCCATGAGTAATTTTTCAGATATTTAAAAACACAAAAAAAAAAAAAAAAAAAAAAAGGGGGAGGGGGAGAAAAATGACTTATTGAAAATGACACTTAAATAGTACAAGGCAAATATATAATAAAATAATTTTTCAGGGACATAAAAGAATCTTATCATTTCATACATATTTTACTGTATACAATCTTAAGAAGTAATAATTAAAGTTAAATATTATGGACAAAACAATATTATCGTAACTAACAGGGAATTGTTGAATGTCGAGAACGATATTTAACATAGGATTGTTATTCTGTATTGTATTGTCTCGTTTCTTTTGTGATTCAGATAAAGAAATTCCATTCATAATCATACATTGCCTCATTTCTATATACTTTTTATTTTTCAAAAACTCATTTACGAAACAACAAAATTTGCCATCTGTTTTAAGAATAACTTTAGCAGATATTTTGAAATCTCCCAATGAATTATGTCCTTTGAAAGAAAACAGTAACTCAACTAAATGGGTTATTTACTTTAGGGGCTGTTCCACTTTATAGAAGTGAAGTGATTCATGTCTTTCGTCTATGAGAATATCGCCCTATCTGAAAAGATATATTTCTAGTGATTTCGTACCATAATGTCTGTGTTACTTGGGGAACTTTAAAAATGATAGCTTCACATTTTTTCTGAGATCCGGGATAAAGATATCAAAAGATTTACTACACATCCAAGTGATAAATTTGTTTCTAATAAGTTGAATTATTTTATATTTCTATAAAAGACAGTATTCTACGTGAATTAATGAAATAACATTGTAGTAACACATCAATCTCTCTCTCTCTCTTTATATATATATATATATATTTTTATGTTAAAATAATAAATTAAAATGTCTATTAGATATCTCATGATATAACATAATTATTTCAAAAAAAAAAAAAAAAAAATCTCGATTACAAAAAAAAAAAAAAAAAAAAAAAAAGTGTAAAAGAAAACTAATGCGTAGCTACCCACATAGCCACATACATCCATAAAATATATAAACACGTCCACAAGATATCTATAAACACGTATTAAAGTTTAAAAATGCTCCATTTAATTTCTATAAATATCCTACAGATATCTATTAGCCTGACAAATGTCACTCTTTTTTACATCCATTAGATGACTGTTACATATCCATTAAATCTCTAAATATCCAATAATTGGACTTGTTAGATCAAATAGATATTGAAATTATCTAAATCTTGCTTTGATCTAACAAGTTACATCTATTAGACATCGAAAAAGGCATGTTTAGATTTCGTCTCTATTTAAACATCTAATAGATATCTATCATTAGTACAGGATATTCAGGACTTTTAATGGACATTCTTTTAGATATTTTGTATCTTTTATGGATCATTGCATGTAATTTAGATGTCTAATGGATTACAGTAGCTGTATGGGTAATTTTATTTTCTAAAACATTTTATTAAAAAAATATTTGTTTGAAGTGAGAATTTTTTTTTTCCAAATATATACCAAAACTAAAACAAAACGGCTCTACACGTGCATATGAGGTTCTGTTTTAAAATGCTGCTAGGCACACATTATCGGGTTTGAACACATGCCATGATCGTCGTACAAACGTTTTGGTGTTTTCCGTGATTTTGACTGAAACTCACGTGAAAACGCAGCAGAAACCTTTGCGATAACGCCTGTGAAGGGAATTTCTCTTCCATGGCTTAGGTTCCTCGTGTAAATAATCAATCGTAACACATTTTGAAGAACTACAGACATGCTAACATTCACATTTATTCCGGAACATTATTTTAACAGATGTTTTTTGAACACAGGGATGGAACACGGGCGCAGAATTCATACCGGAATCCGTTTAAGAAATTTCTCTACCTATAATATCGTTGATTTAAGAAGTAGAAAATTTTCTTACATTGAGTGTGGTATGAATTCTGCGCCCGTGTTCCATCCCTGTAGAACAGTATTTTTCTTTTATTTAACCCTTTGCATTCGGCATATTTTCCGTAAGCCTCGTCTTTTGGCGTTCCTTTAAAACGTCACACGTATAGTTTTCAACTTACTACCTTTTGGCTAGCAAAAAATTGTAATAATTTGTTTTATTTTACTTCATTATTAAATAAAATAAATCTTTCTGTTACAATTTTCCGGTAGCCTAAATGTAGCCTATAGTTACACGTTTTAGAAATATAACATTTCGTTTCCAGAGGAACACCTTAAGGCGTGGCTCGATTTTTTAATGTGCCCTCAGAAGGGACATACGAGCGATAAGTGTTAATTGTAATTACATATGGGAGAAATTTTTCACGAGAAATTAAAATAGAAAAAAAGGCAAGTTCTAAAATTGCTCTAGAAAAAAATTAAAATGTCGGCATGTCTGGAACAAGAGCATACTTGCCAACCTATCCCGGAAAATTGTTAGTTCCCGCCCCTTTTCGTACACCACATAATTTTTTGAGTAATTCTCTTTAAATATATTTACGATTAAATAAGAAGAAAAGCACTCTAATAAAAGATTGGTGTGAAAAAATAGGCGGTATAGGGGTGGGATTAACAATCTTCTGGACTAGGTTGGCAAGTATGACATAGTCAGAGTTGTCAAGTTCCTTAATGTTTTTCAAAGCACTTTTATCCCCGCCTTTGTTTTTACACCACTTAATTTATAAAATATTTTTCTATAATACATCACTACGACAAAATAAGAAAAATAAGTTAAAATAAAATAAAATAAAAGATTGGTATGGGGTGGGGGGGGCTGAGCTAAAAATATTCTGCAATAAATTAAGGAATTTGGTAACTCTGCATAGTTGCTAACATTTCTCAGGGTTAGTACAGTCCTTATTTATCGGCAATAGTAAAATTTTAAAGCAATCTTTGGGTTAGAATATTCTTATAATTTTAAGAAAAAATGTATTATATAAAAGTTGCGGTGGAAGAAACCTTACAAACATTACCGGGTAAGTACGAACCCTGTTTCTAATTTATTTCGGAGTATTATTAGTATCCGCCTTTTTTTTTTTTTTTTTTTTTTTTTTTTTTTTTACATATTTTGGGCATTGTATTTTCTTTTTATTTACCGTAATTTCGCGTATATAACCCGAGGGTAATCTATAAAAAAAAAAAAAATTGACTTTGTATGTCCTGCAGCCCATCATCCGGTGCGGGGTATCTGTCGCGAACAAGAATATCAACACCAGTCTCATTTTAATTCTAAAGGACTGCTCATTGTGGATTCCATGAAAGCTCATATAGATGAAGTAGTAAAAAGCAGCTTTTACCTCGCGAAATGTTGGAGCAAATTAAGTGGTGATCCCTGATTGTTTGACCAAATTATTACAGCCATTAGACATTTCTGTTAACCGATCATTCAAGAGCACTGCTCGAGATAAGTGGGAGTACTGGATGTCTAGCGGCCTTAAAAAATACACTATGTCAGGAAATCTTTAAGAAAAAGTATTTCTAGTAAAAGTAGTGGAATGGGTAAAAACACGCTTGGGACTCTTTTACTATCAAAACGGTAAAAATCTGGATTAAAAAAGTCTGGATTATTAACGTACAATGACGATGAAATTGAGGACAGCGAAAAGGAAATTGATGAGGAGAATAATAAGAATGATAAAGACGAACTGTCCCAAACAATATTGAAGCATTTTAATTCTGATACGGAAGAATTCGATTTCGATGGATTTGAAAGAGTCTTGTAAATAAATTTATTATTAATCTATAATTTTTCTTGTAAATTGAGTAAAGAATCATTAGAAGTTAATCCAGTTTATAGTAATTTATATAGAGAGAAAGATTAATACTAAGTTATGATTATTTGCTTTTTCATTATAGGTATGTAAAATTATTTGTTTATTATTTATATTTATTTGTTTCTTATTTGTATCTTTTCCTGCTTATTATTAAAATAATAGCAATTAGCATTGAAATTATAAACGGTGGTTGCCAATCATGCGATTTTAGAAGTGCGGGGTATCTTCTGATGCGGGATATCTTTCATTTATAATTTTTTTTAGATAATTTTTTTTTATGCTGCGGGTTACCTTCTGCCGCGGGTTATATACGCGAAATTACGGTAATTGCAGTTACATATTGGCAGGGCTAAACGTGTTTCGTGTTTTAGCTACAACTGTTTTTTAGAAATATTTAGTGTATTTTTTTATTCATAATTTGTGATTAAACAGGATAGAGATTACTGTTAAAGATAGCAATATATATTCGATTTCGAACACTGTAGGGCGGAAGGTTCTGTGACAGTGTCACGTATCTACCTCTTTATAAATATATAGGTTAACGGGATGGGAAATCCTAAATTTAATTTCACTGCCAAAGTGGAACAAAAAAACATAAAAGTAAAACAATAAAATAAATTTTGGATAAAATATTCATCCAAGTGATATCTGATTGGTTCAAATAATAATGAGTTTCAAGGAATTAGTTGTATAATTTTTACAAGTGCATTATAACGTTTGTGGCTCGTGAAGAGAAACACAAAATTACTGTACAATTACAGTAATTTTGTAGACTGTACAATTTCATCCAAGTGATATCTGATTGGTTCAAATAATAATGAGTTTCAAGGAATTAGTTGTATAATTTTTACAAGTGTATTATAATGTTTGTGGCTCGTGAAGAGAAACACAAAATTACTGTACAATTACAGTAATTTTGAGACTGTACAATTACAGACTATTGACTATTTTTCATAAGTGTATTTTAGAACAGTTGAACGCGATTAAACATAGTGAAATAAATATATGTTATTAGAATGTTTAACAGCAGGGTTTCTGTAGAAAACGATAGGCATAGAATTGGTAATTAGTTTACAGGGCTACACAAAATAATTTCGCAATGTTTCTCAAACAATTGTCATCAAATTCGGTACAAGTATTTCTGAGTTACAAGGAAATAAACAAGGTTGTGAGTGACAAGGAAATATATATATACACATCTATATACATGTATACACAGATAAATATAGACCGATTGATGCAACGGGAGAGTGACGGGGGGGGGGGGGAATTAGTACCCACAGAAACGTATTTGGTTAAAAAAAAACAATTTAGCATGTGTATATTTATGTTTATATCATAGATGCGATGTCTCAGTTATTTTCAACGAAGATTTCATTCTTCGTAAAAAATATCTGTGGCAGATTCCTTTTGCAAAAAACTGGTATATAAATCTAATCTCAAAATTATAAATGTTGGTAGCTATGTTTATATACACACACATATACATATATATATATATATATATATATACATAGATACATATACTAGGTGTCCTATAAATCTGCTAACAATTTAAAAATTCATAAAAAATTGAAGTAATTGATATTGAAGTAATTGAACAATAGAATTGATAGAACGATAGAACTGAACAGTGGTTTGCAAATAAAATATATTCTTATGAAGGTTTTTTTTTTTTTTTTTTTTTTTTTTTTTTGGTAAAGAAAAATATATCTAAATTTTTCGTCCATAGAGGGCGCATCACGGACTTGTTAGAAGAAACATGCAAATCAAAGTCCTACAAATTTCACGACTTTAGAATTAACACAGTTTATTTCTTATTTTACCTCCTACTTGTGCATGTATGAAGTTTTAATTGCGATGCTAACTAAGTGGATGAAGCGCTACAGGCGAAGATGTTTTCCCTCTGCTTAGAACCACCGTCTGAATCTGCAGATAGCGGTATTGTAGCTTGTTTGTAAACTGCAATTTGTGGTGACGGCGGACTCATAGAATAGGACTTAATTCTCTGCAACCATTTGTATTCAAATAAATGTATAATTTAATGGGAATGTGTAATTTGCTCACGTACAGCGCCCTGTATCAAAAAAAAAAATATATATATATATATATATATAACTATTGTACTTTTAGGTTTATCCCTCCCCCCCCCCCCCACACACACACAAAATAATAATAATAATAATCCCCTTTGACGAGAATAATTTTTTCGCAAACCACGTTTAATTCTACCAATTCCCTCAATTGTTATGATTTTTTAAATATCTACCTGTTTGACGCCCTGCATATATATATATATATATACACATATATATATGAATTATTATTATTGTTATTTAATATGAAATTAAAAAAAAAAAATGATCTGCTAAATAATCACTGATATAAATAGGACGTTGAGGCCCCTGATCTGCACATCCACTAGTTTAACAACCGTTAATTGTTTAATGTACGTAAAGTCGAGGGGAGTCACTCCAGAGTTTTCTATTTAAGACACATACATTTCCATTAATTAAATGCAGAACCGTTAACAAACTCTTTTCTTAAAATTTCATGAAAATTTGTACCGTATTATATTTAAAAAGAAATATTTTAATCAGGCAGCAATTTTCTAAACGTTTATTATTTGTTTAACGTTAAAAATTTTAATTTCCTCGACAAAAATTTGTTAGTAATATCATTTGCGATAAAACGACTGACGAATTAAAAATTAATTATAAATTTTGATGTAAGAGGTGCAAAGTACCCTAAGGATTAATTTTAATATGAAGGTAAGGAAAAATCACTCTAAACAAATTAATGAAATCCTTAACTAAATGTTAGTGTAAATTTGTTTTATGTAATTGAAAATTTATACTCCCACTTAATTTAAAGTGAATTGATCGACAAGAAGATTTCGGACGTTAAACAGATTACTGAAAAGGATTTAAAACCCTAATAATGTACAAAGAGTGGTCAACTAAACAATGTCGGAGCTATAAATTTCAACTTAAAGCTCGTTCTCAACAATGACGTTTTAAATCTTTTGAGAAAACTTTTACTGATATTTTAAACCTTTATTCCTTGAGATTGATTAAATTTATAAAGGAAATAAAATCGAAATGTGTTTGAATAATAAATCAAAATTTTATTTTAGTTATTGAAATATACGTGAGTTGAATTATTTTAAAATTATATCGAGTATAAAATTTAATGATTTGCATGTGTTTTTAGTTAAATTTAAAATTACTTTTTGTGTTTGTAAATAATTTTGAATTTTGCGTGAGTATTATACATTAAAATAATAATAATAATAATAAATTAAAAAAAGTTTGTTTCTTCATTATATGTATAACCATAGCCTCCTAAACTAGATGCCGTCCGCGTGGCTCGGAAACTTGGCAACAGTTCAAGCAGTAGACAGCATCATCTGGTACAAATTGCGCGACTTTTTTATTCAAATGCAAGCAATAATTTTAAAAAGTGATATATGATATGTATAATCGACGTTTCTTCGATTCTATTTGCCTTTTGGGTATATCAAATCCCACTTTTAAAACGTTTTTGTGTATGTTGAATAAAAAAGTCGCGCAATCTGTACCAGGTGGCGCTGTCTACCGCTTGAACTGTTGCGAAGTTTCCGAGCCACACGAAAAGCATCTAATTTAGGAGGCTATGGTGGTAGGCTATGGCTTATGGTGGAGGCTATGGCTTAGGAGGTATAAAATTACTCTAAGATATGACTGGAGGGGAAAAAAAAGGCGGGTATTAAAAATTTTACGCTTCATAATGAGACGGTTGGCAAGTATGGTATAAGGAATGATTCATTATTATTTTAAATTTATTTATTACTATTTTAACAAAGGATATATTTTTTTTAACATTTTCCAATAAAGGTTAGACGTGTTTAGGGCTAAAGTTTGTCTGTTTATCTCTCTGTTCGCCTGTTAAAAAATATTATCTAATCTTCGTAAATATTCTTATAATGCTCTGAAACTGATGTGTTTTATTCTAGTTTGTATGCAGAAGCACCATAGAAAATTTCTACTTATTTTGTGCTTTTCTTTTAAAAGTAACTCTGTAAAGATAGTTTTTGACAGATTTCTTCTTTTACAGTTAAAAACAAAGATTATATTGTGATGTCTCGGATGTAAAATATATTGAAGGTTTAGACGTGTAACAGCATACTTATCAACATCATAATTAACCCTCATCGCTCGTATGTCCCCTCTGAGGGGACATTAAAAAATCAAGCCACGCCTTAAGGTGTTCCTCTGCAAATGAAATGTTATTTTTTTAAAACGTGTAAGTATAGGCTACCTTTCGGCTACCGGGAGATTTTAACAGAAAGATTTATTTTATTTAATGATGAAGTAAAATAAAACAAATTATTACAATTTTTCTGTAGCCAAAATCTAGTAAGTTGGAAACTATACGTGTGACGTTTTAAAGAAACGCCAAAAGGCGTGCCTTATGGTAAATATGCCGATCGCAAAGGATTAATATTCCGTAGTGTTGTTAGTCCGTCCCGCCCCCCCCCCTTTTTTTTTCACACCAGTAAACTTTTTGAATAATAGTTTCCGAATGCAATTACGATTAAATAAGAAGAAAAATACTCTAATAAGATACTAGTGTGAAAAAGGAGGCGGAGCTAACAATATTACGAATTATTAATTACTATGTTGGCAAATGTGTAACAGGTAAAATCTTAAGTCAAAAAGTATTTATAGTATATTATAGTTATCGCAAAAATTTTCCTTCTTGTTTACTTTATATGTATGGGTTCAAATTGAGAAGTTTAATTTTTTAGTTTTTTTAATAAAAAAGCCTCTGTATAATTTAAAACTTGTTAAGATTTTTATTAATCTCAAATAAATTGTTTATATTGCAACAATCGGTCCCTGAATTCAATACCACTAGTTTATATAGCAAACTCCGTATTTTTCAATGAAAGAAAAGCACCACATACCTTTTTTATGAAATTAATATTACAAAAAGTGGTATTTAATTCGGTTAATTAGTTGTAAATGTCCAGTTAAATAATGAAAATAAATTCATTTTACATTTTAAAAACTACCTAATACGACATTTTTTTTTTTTAATTGATTAAACAAAATACATTATTGAAATTCTAATTTAATCAATTAGTCTTTTATAAACAATAATATATATACTTAAAATATTTACTTTTATAAAAAAGTAATAAATCTAATTTACAAATCTTGTGCATTAAGTTGTTTTCCAAGTAATTTAAATGATAATTTTTGTCATTTGACTAGATGTAAATTAAAAATAATGGAACTATGGAAACCACTCATAGAACATTTTTTAGGATAATAAAGTATCTTCAATAAATTTATCTTAAGTGATAAACTTAAAACCGTGGTTCATAAATTATGGCTTTATGTTTGGTCAGAAAGTGCGATTGGGTGTCCCATGGGCAGATAAACTGTCTAAACAATAATTTATCATAGTGTTTTCAATCCATTTAGACGATTACGGTACAATGCTACATTCATAAATTTTTTCTTTAAGATATGAATAGAAATACACTCTTTTATATTTCATTGACTTTAGCTACACCCCTTCCATAAATTAGACTATGCGTAAAATATAAATTATCCTTTTTTAGAGTTTTATATTTGAGATTATCATTTATTTATGTAACTTAATAGTGCACAAAATTTTGTTTCACCTACAAACACTATTTTGCATATAATTAAAAAGTGAAAATTTTCATTAAAACTATACCAATAAATTTTTAGTATGGTATTTAATATTTAATATATAATTTTTAAATAAAAGTATTTGAACTAAAATAACAGTTGGTATAAAAAAGAAACTAGCTTGAATATGTGATATATTTTTCATATCACTACGCTCTAAAGAGTTAAGGAGTATAATTTAATGCTTTCATCTACAGAATTTCGTAGATTTAAAAGATATTCGATAATTTTTAACTCTTTCAAGTACAGGGATGGAACACGGGCGCAGAATTCATACCGGAATCTGTTTAAGAAATTTTACTACCTAGAATATCGTTGATTTAAGAAGTAGAAAATTTTCTTACATTGATAGTGGTATGAATACTGCGCCCGTGTTCCATCCCTGCAAGTACAAAGTAATTTTCTGCAATCAATATCCAAATTAATTTGCAGTTGCAATTTAAACTTGAACTCGCTTTCTTTGAAGCTTTTTACATTTATTAGAATCTTAAAAACATTATTAGTTGTGATTTCGCTGTTACCCACTTTGTCTGATTATTGGAAATTTTACATTCAATCGCACTTTCTTAATTTTTTCCACATGTTCCACTACTACAGTTTCTCAATTTTCTATTGGCTAATCCCTCACATATCGCCTAATTCTATCGTTTGTTTAATCAGTCGTAAAACCGATTCCTTTTTATACATAGGAGCACTTTCGTTTTGTTTCTTTTATGCACTGATGATGGTGCGCTAAATACTACCGAAACAACTGTCTGCTTGTTTATTATATCCTTTCGCGTTCAAAACTTTATTATTCCGGTGTTTATTGCCTGCACTGTCAAAAAACAGTCCTGTTTGTTGCCAGAAATTTTCCGTAATTCAGAAAAATACGCTCTATCAACGTAATTTTTCCGTTGATAGAACGTATTTTTCTGAATTACAGAAAATTTCTGGCAGAAAACTGCTGCAAACAGGACTTTTTTTTTTTTTTTTTTTTGGCAGTGTGTGTTTGTATGCACCATGTCTTCTGTTAATAAAATGATATACTGATAGTTTTGTTTCGAAGTATCTTTTGCTTTGTTCATGCTTGAGCTCAATTGTGATTTTATCAAAATAAGAGAAGAGTGAAAATAATAGGAGAGTACTTATTTCTTACCAGCTACATTCTTTTTCTTTTTCTCGTAAGGAAGTGCTGACAACTGTCATTCCATTTATGAATGGAACATCTACTATATAGGTATGCGGTTTTCATTCCTGAGCGGACAGTACCATGTTTTCGTTCCTGTGGAATTCTATTGAAAACGATACAACTTTATCACAATATTTACTGAAAGGAATATGACTCTACATCCTGCATAAATTATGTTGATACATATATGTTTTTACGTTCGCATACTTGCCAACCATCTCATTAATAACCGTACAATTGTTAACGCCCCCTGAAAAATCGCCCCTTTTCTCACACCGCTATATTTTTAGAGTTACTCTCTCCAAATGTTGTTACAATTAAATAAGTCTAAAATTACTCTAAAAAATTATTGGTGTGAAAAAAAAAGGCGGGTACTAAAAATTGTACTGTTCATAATGAGATGGTTGGCAAGTAAGCGTTCGTGCATAAATATTGAAGGTGCAAGAGCAATATTAAAAATTCATCTAAATGCATTGTAATTTAATAATTTTGGGAACTAATAATCTAATAATAATTAGTAATAAAGAAGATAAAGTGTAGTTTTATGATATAATAATTTATCGTAACTCGCATTCTCTTTTATAGTTCTTTACTATAATGTTTACTGAGTTCTTAAACTTTTAATATATTAATGTTTATTTTCTCTTCGATTTTTAGGTTATGTATTGCAATACAGAAGTGAATCAGGTGATATTACAGAAGAATCACATGTATCTCCACAGAAAAACACTGCGATAATCAAGAGCTTAAAATGTGGAACAAAATACTTTTTCATCTTAACAGCATTTAATAATGCTGGCCGCGGAGAACCTAGTGAAGAAATTATGGCCAAGACAAAAGGAGCTGGTAATAATTTTTTCACATATCTGTTATTTATAATTACGCTTTCTCTTGAAATGCATACCATTTAATCCTCTCAGGGGCGGTGATGGCACTACAGCATCACCTAATTTCAATTTTCAACTTCAAAAACTTATCCTGGAAATTTTTTAGCAAATTTTTACTTTTATAGCATAGCAGAAAAGTTCGTCAATGCCTTTTCTTTTAATTTTGTTCGTGAATTCCGGTAGCAGTGTAATTTAAATGATCCAATTACCTAGCGCCGCAAAGGCTTAACAAGGCAATTCCAACTATTGTTTCTCGTTTGGACGCTGTCTGTAGATACTTTAATTCTGCAATGGTTGTTATTAAAATATATTTTTTTAATCTTTAAGTTTGTATGATACGTTAATTATTAAGTTTTTTGAAAAAAAAAAAATGTACTGTTGTAAAATGTT
This sequence comes from Salticus scenicus, assembly GCA_963930645.1. Taxonomy (NCBI): domain Eukaryota; kingdom Metazoa; phylum Arthropoda; class Arachnida; order Araneae; family Salticidae; genus Salticus; species Salticus scenicus. The sequence goes on along the minus strand of OZ005656.1, from coordinate 231,043,324 downwards.
TGCTACCTTTAGCGGAAATTTGGTACCATTGTAGATGCAACCACCATAAAGTGACACGTTTTTCCATAATCGGTTGATTTATATGAGTCATGACTATAATTACATACTTGACAACTTCCTAATTAATATTCCGTAGAATTGTTAGTCCCACCCTTTTTTTCACATCAGTGAATTTTTAGAGTAATATTCTCCAAATTCAATTACAATTAAATAAGAAGAAAAATACTCTAAAAAGATACTGATGTGTAAAAGAAGGCGGAGCTAACAATACTACGGAATATTAATTAGTACGTTGGTAGGTATGCTGTAATAGCACACCGAAATGATAGCACTTCGAATTAATTCCTTAATAATATGAATACCCGCCTCTTTTTCACACCACATGTTTTGTAAGTCAGAACTCAGAGTGTCTCTCTCTCTCTTTCTCTCTCTCTCTTTTTTTTTTTTTTTTTTTTTTTTTTTTGGGGGGGGGGGACATTTTCTGCAACCTTAGACATGCCAACATTGGATTTTATTTCCGAGCTTTGTATCCAGACAAGTACTAACAGGGGGTCCTCTGAAATAAATTAAAATTTTGTCATATCTCCTTAAATACATCGTACCTATTCTACTTAGAATTGCCAATTTTTATTATTTATTCCGGATCATTTTTAGACACCATCTTTAATTCCCACCTGTTTATTTATAGAATAATCCTCCCCCCCCCCCCCCTATATAACTATAGTAAAGTAAGTAAAATTTGCCCTTAAAAATGGTGGTATGAAAAAAAAAAAAATCGCGGGATTAACAAATGCTCCGGAATAAATAATAAAAGAATAATAAAAGTTGGAATCTCTGAGTACAATGAGGAACTAAAAATAAATATCCTAGATTAATATTATTATTGTTATTAAAATTCTTTTATTATAAAATAACATCGAAAATTTATTTTTCAAATTAAGTTTAAGTTTAAACTTCCATATTAAGAAAAATAAATGCAGTCTTCACAATCATAGAAAGTAAGTTTCTGAATTTGTTTTGAAATTAAATTAAGAACTCTGTTCGTAAATAAGTAAAAAAGAAATCCAAAAACTTTATTTTTCGATTACTTTGAACGAAAGATTTTTGTTTTTTATTTTCTTAGATTTTTGTACATCTTTTACGGAACTTTATAAAACTATTTATTAAATTTGAATGTTTTCTGTATTAAGTTTTATTCTAAAAGTGATTTTATTAAACATTACAAACAAGTTCATAAAAACAAAGAGTTTTTTCTTTCGAATTTGAATGCATAAAGTATGCAAATGAGCAACAACAAACTGCGACTGATTTGCCGAAGAAGAAAATTCCCGAATTAAGTAAATATACACTGTAATATTTTTTTTTTATTTTTTTTCTTGAATATGTATTAAAAGACAAGTTATTAAAAATAATCAATAAATATTTATTTGAAAACATTAAAGAAATAAACGAGAAGAATATTTTGATTCTAAAAATCTTATGTATAAATATATTAATACTGAATGTGATTATGTTTTAAAAATCTTCCAGTTTTCATATTTTACGAAGATAATCATTTTTAAATAATGTTGCTGAAAAGCACAGTTTTATACTTTTTACTATTTTTTTTTTTTTTTTTTTATTTTATTACTTTGTTGTTAGAACAATACGTAGGGCTTTTTGTCAGGGTTTGAGCTCCCCGCTCTTTTTTCGGGTCACTTTCAGGAAAGAGAAATTTTCACCTTTAGTTAGCACTATTTTCATACAATAATCTATTTTTTATTTAACCACGACACACTATAAAAATACCATAAAGATTTCTGCAAAAAACTAGTGGTGGCAAAAAAAGCAAAAGTTTCTCCTTCCTGAAAGTGACCTGGAAAAATGGTAGAAAGTACACACCCTGTTTGAAAGAAACAGAATCGAAGAAACAGCTATACAAGGATGATTAACATAGAAGCCGTCTCTTTCATTTTATGCCTTTCAAACAAATTTCAATCTACATAAATCATACAATTTTGGACTTAAACATAAATTTTAGTGTTTTTCTTGCCAAAAAACCTATGTTATAATTATGATGTAGATAAAAACACAACGCAACATATTTTGCGATATTTTGTGTACATAGTATATTAATATCATATAGTATATTAATATCATAGTATATTAAAGTATATTAATATCATAGTATATTAAAGTATATTAAAATCATATCATATTATCATGATATATATTTATATCATAATAATATTTCGAAAAAAAAAAAAAAAATCTGGGTTCTTCCTAAGAATCAAGGATATAAATCGTAAGATTTAAAGCTTTGTAACATTACCTGTTAAGCACACTTACAATTTAAAAGTTATACAGTGTGGTCCATATAAAACCGGTCTCTTCAAATACAAGGCACAGTCAGCATAATAGAGATGAGTGTTTTACGATGGCCCTGCCTTAATTTTATTTTGCAGGGCTAGCTTTATATGGTGTCACGTTGAAATCCAAAACGTAAGATTTACTCTATTGTTTGTATTACATGCAACAAAGATCGCATTATAACTACCTTGCATATAAAAGTACAATGGAATACATGTAGCAAAATATTAAAATTTGCATAGTGTTATTTGAACAAGTATTTTACAAATAAGACGTTTTTGGATTTCATTCTTTAGAATCTCAAATAGCGAAATGTAATTTGTACAGCTTTGCTGCCCTACGAGTTAGTCCATAGCCTCCTAAACTAGATGCCTGTCGCGTGGTTCGGAAACATAGCAACAGTTCTAGCGGTAGACAGCGCCACCTGGTACAGATTGCGTGATTTTTTATTCAACTCTCACCAATAATTTTAAGAAGTAGGATTTTATATATATAAAAGGCGAGTAGAATCAAAGAAATGTCGATTTTATATATCGTATATCACTTCTTAAAATTATTGGCGACAGTTGAATAAAAAAATCGCGCTACATCTTCTAGGTGGCGCTGCCTACCGTTTAAACAGTTGCCAAGTTTCTGAGCCACGTGACAGGCATCTAGTTTAGGAGGCTACTGTTAGTCCATGTATATTAAAGACTGATACGCACAAATTTATATCAATATCCTGTTTCAAAAGTGCGTTTCATCTTTAAATTGGACATTAAATAAAAAAATTTTTAGCACGTTGAGCACCACGGAATGAGCACCAGGTTGAGCACCGTGTTGCCCGTTGAGGACCAGGAAATTCCATTCAGGCCACGCGCGCTGCTTAGAAGCGTGTTATGTTCATCGTGTTTCAGTAAAATCCATTAAAATGCCTTAATGATATAATTCTATAATAAATAAAAATTAAGTAAATTTTAAATAAATTGTCAGTAATTAGTTAAAATTATAAATTTTTTTTAGATTTATATCATATTTCACACTGTCAGCCACCGGTGGCTGACGTGGCCTAAACGGAAAGTTCAGTGTCAGCCACCGAGGGCTGACATGGCGCTGAACGTGTTAATATTTTCTTTTTTTTTTGATGTATCGAAAAGAAAAGATTAGGAATTCTTTATCCAAATTAAAAAACACAGAAATAATTCTACACACTTTACTATTAAGCAATTCACATACTACTCGAAATATACTTTATTAAGCATTTTTCACTAATCAATTTTTTGTTTAATATTAATATTTATATTTTATAAGTATACGTCATTATAAAACAAAATACTTTTATTTATTTTCTAACAGCCCCTCAAGCACCGGACAAAACATCCCTTTTGATGATTAATTCTACATTTGCTGTTATAAGACTTTCTGCTTGGAATGATGGTGGATGCCCTATACTGTATTTTGAAGTAAGGTACAAACCAAAATTGCAGAAAGAATGGATTCTTCAGTCTTCCAACATAGCTCCTGCTCAATCCACAGTAACCCTTACTGATTTGACTCCTGGCACTTGGTATGATCTTCTAATGGCTGCTCACAATGATGCCGACTCTACAGAAGCTGAATATGTCTTTTCAACATTAACAGTTTCTGGAGGTACAGATTGCTTTTGGTGTAATTCATAACCTATAAATAGGTGGAATAATATATTACAAGAAATAAACAATTAAAGTTCTACCACTAATATTGTTTATAAATCTTTATTAGTTTAATTTTACAAGGTGTATATTTTTATAACAATTACCAATTACTAGCATCTGTCTAAGTAAAGAAAAAATATATTAATGCTATTTCCACTGTATACGATTAGAATGTAACAAATAAAAAAAAATATTTAAAAATGATATTAAAAATATAACCATTCCATTAAAGTTGGGTCAGGGTTATTCAGTTGGGTACGGTTATTCTTTGCGCATTAAGGCTCATTAGAACGGAACCTACAGTGGATTCTAAACAGCTACGAACATACATATCTCAACCGGAGCTTGAACCCGAAACCTGGGAACTGGAGGCCAGAACGATAACCGTTCGTTTACCTAGTGGCTTCATGCATTTAATATAATGTAACGGTTGGAGTATTTGACCAAAGGATAATATTTAAATTATTGACATTAGCATTATATCAGTCAGAATGAAATGTTCTAATGACACATAGTTACATTTTATGCCATCTACTTTATAGGAGACCATATATTTAAAAAAAAGAAGCCTTTTAACGAGATTCTATATACAATTAAATTAAGGAAATATACTCCCATTTTTGAAAAGTCATTTACGAAAAACTGCACCTTATAAGTGCATTAATATTCTTTAAGGTATTCAACTTTAAAGTTTCGAGTATTGTTTGCCAATGAACAAGTGCTGATTCTTAAAATTAGAAAAAATGTAAATTATCAAAAGAAATATAAATTAATAAAATATCCATTGAAAAAAGTCAAGCTTAACTTAAAGTGTATTTAATGATAAATGCCATATTTAATGCAAAAAGTTTCACTTGCTAACACTTTAACCCTTTCAGGGGCTGTGATGCTACTACAGCATCACTTAATTTTAATTTTCAACTGAAAAAACCATCCCAGAATTTTTTTTAGCAAAATTTTACTTTTATAACATTACAGAAAAGGTCATCAATTTCTTTTCTTTTAATTTTCTTCGTGAATTCCGGTGGCAGTATAATTTAAATGATCCCAATTATCTTGCGCCGAAAAGAGTTAATTTATTCCGGAGTATCATTAGCCCCGCCTTTTATTTCGTACAACTTAATTTATTGAACGTTTTTATTCAATATATAACTTAGAAAATGTAAGAAGAAATATTTCATAAAAAAGTGATAGGAAATAGAGGCGGGGCTGGGCTAAAAATGCTCGGAAATAAAATTTAAATGTTGACAACCCTGAATATATTAACACTTTTGGAACCGCATGTTTTTTCTTTTTCACAGAAGGTCCGCCTCGGGGTGTTATTCTCCCTAGTCACAATATTTCAGAACAAAATTTTCTGTATTCACATTTATATTACAAATTGGTATACATTATAGAATACTCTTTCTAATCAAAGCTTTTATATCCATAGTATATTGATAGTACAAATATGACTATTGGGTACATTTTTAAGAAATAAATTACATACAATTTTACCCAAGTTATATATTGAAGAAAATTTTTCTATAAATAAAGTGATGCTAAATAAAGACGGGGCTAAAAACCTTCCGCAGTAAATTAAAATGTTGGCATCTATGCAATGTGTTTTAATTTTACTAAATCAATTACTTGAACCAATTATATTAGTTTAATATTCTGAAGGCATTTTTAGTTTCCTTTATCGTGTGTATATACCCGAATGTACAAATGATTTTTTGCCTAAATCTGTAAATCTAATAAAAATATTGAAACGGCCGCTGTACATAAATGGAAGTTAAGTACAACCGGCCTAAGCAGCTGTCACGTGCACTGTTGCAAACTCTTAGGTTCTTTTTTTTAAGGAAAACCACCACTATTTGTTAATATTTTTTCCAATACAATTAACGCTAGATGATTGCAAGAAAGTTGTTGCTAAAAATTTCTGTTAAAGATTGGTGAATTCATATTTTCTAGGAAAACAGCTACAATTTACATTTATACAAGTGTTATTCAATTCTGTCCAACCGTTTTTACGTCACACCCGAAAAAAAAAAAAAAAAAAAAAAAAACACTTTACAGACATACTCTCACTGCAAACACACGCACAGAAAATATTCTGAAGGTATTTTCAGCTTTCTTGATATATGAAACTTAAATACACTGCGTAAAAAAAGTAGAAGGACACTAGATATTTTTAGAAATAAAGTGTATTTTTTATTTTTAATGAAATTATTTTTAAGTGTAACATTTTGCAGATCATTTAACAAGGAAATATCAGCATCCTTATCACGATTTTCAAAAATTAATTATTAATGACAACAAAAATAGTTTATACTTCTTTTAACTCTGTAAAAAAAGTAAAAGGACAGTAATACAAAATATAAAATACAAGCAATATTAGTCAGGAATACTCTTTCCATTGTCTTTTATGACTTCGTATATTCAATTTTGTAATGAATCATACAAAGATTGGATTCCTGTTTGGCAAAAATTAGCCTGCGAGCTGTTTAAAGCTACTCGAAGCTCAGTAAGGAATTTAAACATTTTTTCCACTAGCATATACTTTACCAGCAAGCATTGGCCAGATGTTTTCCACTGTGTTAAGATCAAGGATTTTAGCTGACTTACGTAAAACCTGCATATTATTTGCAGCGGACCAATTTTTAACTCTAATGATGATGTGAATGGCGGCTTCATCTTGTTGAAACTACTCTTCTTATCCTAATTCAGAGTCAAAAGGAAGAAGCTCAGAATTCCGCACTTCAATATAGCCTGTATGTTTCTGCATACCACTGAAAAAGACTATACTTGTTCTTCTTCCATATCCAATTGCTTACTGGATCATCACCCACCCCCCTCATTTGTCGAGTTGAATAAAATTCTTCTACATTCTTCAGAAAATGCCAGTATTATTGGTAACCATTTAAACCGTCTAACAAGGAAACATTCAAAAGGTGTCATCTTCAAAAAGTATTGAAAAACATATATGTGATTCTACTCTTCATAAAACGCCAGAAAATGAAAAAAATATCGGCTGAAATTAATTGCAGCGACCACAAAAAATTATTAAAATTAAGCATATTTGGCGATTTTACACTGCTAGGCGACTGATTTTGAGTACTTGGCGGAAAAGCAAAACACGTTTCTGTTCGTACACGGCAATCTCGGTGCAAGCAAATGTATCACCTAACAGCGCTAAATCGTCAAATATGCTTAAATTTGATAATTTTTTGTGGTCGCTGTAATTAATTTCAGCCGATAATTTTTTTCATTTTCTGGTGTTTTATGAAGAGTAGAATCACATATATTTTTTTTCAATTCTTTTTGAAGATGACACCTTTTGAATGTTTCCTTCTAAGTTAAACTTCTTCTCGCCTGAAAATATTATAAAAGTTCCATCTGAGGTCTGTGACACGTATTTTTTAACCCATGATAAACGGTAATCAATCTGTGTTTTTCTTCTACTTTGGATGATGCTTCCGCTTTTTGAAAATGAATTATTTGGATCTTGTTATGTAGTTGTAAACTGTTTGCCTTATCACATGAGTAAGACATGCTTGATTTGGAGCCTTTGCGATACTACCACTACCCTTTTTAAGCTCATGAGCAAGTTTTCTTTCAACGCAAGGCATCACCTTTTTAGGCCTACCAGCCCCCTTTCTTTTCCTATTTTTATCTGGTTTTGTGATAAAGTTACAAAGTGTGTTGGGGATGACGTGCAGTATACGAACAATCTCTAAAGAGATTGTTCGTATACACATCTTTATCATTAATTTTATATGCAACAATTTGCCCCTTTTGGAAATAAATTTAAGATATTATTCTAGGCAGCCTGTAAAGAAAATAACAATGCAATTTTTAACAAAATACGTTTTCCTCAACAATAGCAGTTAAAGAAAGTTCAATAATTACTTTTTTATTCGTGCACAATCCACCAAATAACAAATTTTGGAAAGTGTCCTTCTACTTTTTTTACACTCTCGAAATCTTGAGTTCTAGTTTTTCTACAACCCACTAATTAGCATCAGTAGTAATGATTTCATTTTTACGTTAAATTAAAGAAAACTTTGTTAAACAAAATCTGTATAAAAATCTAACAGCCAGAATAAAAATACAAAATATAATTTTCAAAAATCGACTGTCCTACTTTTTTTACACAGTGTATATCGCCAAATCTTTTAGTTCTGTACGATTTACAAATAAAAGACATATTATATTAATATAGATTTCCAAGATATTGAATTTTACTCATGCTATTAAAAGTATTTTTGCTAATTAGGTTAACAAATGGCACTATCATTATTTTCATTGTACTCAGCAGAACATCTATTGCTAAAAGGTACAATGATAAGGAATACAGAAAACATAATGGATTATATTAGCTAAAAGCTGTATACTAGACAATATCGTTCACCTAAATGATAGTGTAAATAAGCTGCCATTTTCCGAACATTACTATCATTACTTAAATGCATCTGGATGAGCTTACATATTATTCTATGGTTCAAGATATTAGTATAATGCAAGATTGGGCTGCGAAATTGATCTTCGATCATATTTTCTTCATATTAGTATTGAATTATTTGCTTCCTATTTCCACATATAAAAAATATTAAATTATGAAGAATTATAGATTAATAAAAGTAGAGAAAAAAAATGTGAAAAATTACTCTTTATCTTTACATAAATAATTTAATGATTAATAAATAATCGTAATGAGGGTATTTAGCGGTCTCTTAAGTAGATACAATATATATATATATATATTTCATGTATATATAGATAATATAGATAATTAAATTCAGTAAACGTTGTTAGATTTCTTCGAAAATTACTGCAAAAGACTACTGAAGTTTTCGCTATATTTAAATAAGGGGCCACTACATGTACTGCGTAATTTCCCGCGTATAATCCGTAGCTGAGATAAATTATCATAATGACCATAAACTTCGTAAACACATGAAGTTTTATTCGAATGAAGAACTTCCTTAAAAATAAATCTGATTTTAAGTTGATTTATCAGCAGGCCCTGACTAACGGAAGGGCATACGGGGCAAATGCCCTGGGCCCCCCTTCTGGAAGACAGACGTATGAAGAAATTCTGAAACCTAAAGAGCTCTTATGCCACTGCAAGGGGGTCCCCCAGAATAGGCTTGCCCCGGGGCTCCAGGTGGTCTAAGTCGGGCCCTGCTTATCAGACTTGCGGAATATATGCAGGAAAATCCGGTACTTCGTTTTTAAAGTCAATTTATCGATATTTCTAAATAATAAATAAAATTAACACCATTATTCATAACAATTTTATGAATATTTCAAATAAAAAAATAAATGATTGAAAGGTATATATTTTACAATCGCCAATACTAGAGTTACCAACATTCTAATTTACCCCGGAGAATATTTTGCCCCGTCTTTATTTTCATACCACTTTTATTTTAAAACTTTCGCGTCCGCATGCTTTTTTCTTTTTGACAGTAAGGTCCACCTGTGGGCATTATTCTCCCAAGTTAAAGTATTTGAAAACAAAATTTTCTGTATTCACATTTATATTACAAATGGATATACATTATAATTGTACTCTTTCTAATCAAATAATTTGTATCCATAATATATTGATTGTACAAATATGAATATTGCGTATATTTTTAAGAAATGAATAACATACAAATTGCAAAAGAAACGCCCACTTGTGGAGTTACAGATTTTCAAATGACGTGAATCTGCGTCAGCTGTCGCGAAAGTGTTAAGAGAAGTTTTTTCTTATTTTATCGTTGTTATATATTGCAAAAATATATTCTATAAATGAGGTGGTGAGAAACAAAAGCGGGTATAAAAATACTCTCCGGAATAAATTAAAATGTTAGTAAATATGCCTATACATGCTACAGTTTCGCCTTTTTTTCTTGAATCTTCCACAACTATATTTATGTTGTGATCTTCTGTGGTACGTTACTATCATTAATTAAGTTGAAAAATGCGAAATAAATATAATGGGGGAAGAGTCAGGACTAAAAGCGGAACTGTACCATGTATGATCGCAGATAGCATCACGAGTACGAAGAGGAGAATTTCTACGTATTGTAAAACGAAAAGGTTAAAGCGAGAGATACTCTTAACAGTTTATGTATGTTTGGATCAGCGTTGCCAGATCTGGCTTTTTTTTTTTTATTCAATAGTCACCAATAATTTTGAGAAGTGACATTTGATACTCATAATACACAATGAGTCTTCGAAATAATTAGTAACACTTTACAAATAAAAATTATTGGTGACTATTGAATAAAAAGAAGGCCGAATTTGGCAACCCTAGTTTGGATATCAAATGAATATGCGGTTCTTTCGTTCTGTATGAAACTTTTAAAAGAATATATGTATGGCTTTTAAAAAAAACTTGACATTAAGTACTATGACACCCTCTCCTCGATAACATAAGTTACTACAACTTGATATTTAATTAATGCAAATAATAACATTTTAAATGTTTTGTAGTTAAATGACTAAAAGGACTAGGCTTTTTTATATTTTTTTATGGAGATTATATTCTTTATAAAATTAAGATATTTATATAAAAGTTTCATTTATTGTTTAAATTAAAAGACTTTCCGAAATCTTATATTAACTACTGAACAAATTATTACAAACTATTTTTGAATTTATTCAAATTTATTTTATATATTGCTTAGTTTATAGTTTAATTTATATACTGATTAATTTATCTATTACAACTACATTAACAGACATTTTTATTTTTAATTTTTTAGCAACAGTTCCGCCTTTGGCTTCCACATCATCTTCATCCATTGGAACGTTTTCCATTTTGAGAGACCCTGCCGTGTTTGTGCCAATTGTTTGCGCCATTGTCGTTGTCATCGTCATCACAGTTGTTGTTGCTGTCGTTATGGTGTTAAGGAGGAAAGACACGACTTCTGAATGCCGATCCCAAGGTGTCTGTAAGTTGTTGATTCTCGGTTTCGGTCACAAAATAAGACCGCTTGCGTTTATTTTAACCCCTTAACGTAAAAGCTAAAGAGAATTCGAACAGTGATTCCCCCTCTGTGTATTTTTCCCTTAATTTTTTATGGTTCAAGAAGGCACCAACCAGCTCCAAACTATATAAAACGTATTCGGTAATATGTACTGAATAAATATACATCTTATCAGAGTTCCCAACATTTTAATTTATTTCGGAGCATTTTTAGCCCCGCCTTTATTCTATACCGCATTTTCTTAAAGAGTAATTTGTTCTTATTTTATCGTAGTTATATATTGGAGAAAAATATTCTAAAAATAAAGTGGTGCGAAATAAAGGCGGGGTTAAAAATACTTCAGAATAAATTAAAATGTTGGTAACTATGACATTATTCATATATTTATTTTCAAATTATTTTATTTAATTAAAGAAAAATGTAGACCCCCCCATGGGCGTGTCTTGAAAAATATGCGACCGTTATGGGGTTAATTTTTAAGAATTATCTTAAATGTGATTAAAATTATATTTAAAACTCGTTTGCGTGTTTATACTTTTTTTTTTTTTTTTTTTTTTTTTTTTTTTTTAATATGGCATGGGATATCTTGTTAAATTTGTAATAATGATTGTATTCTACTTGCTTAAAATTTACTTTAACGTTAACTCATTTAATCTTAAAAATGAATTTAATATCACATCAATTTTGATAGGCGTTACGTATCCTTCCAACGAAATTGCCTTTTCATGAAAGATTTTTATGAATTATAGAAGTTTAAAAAAAAAATGACGACCACCAATATAAAAACCAAATTTATTGGAATTCTAAATTCATAACACGTTTTCTGATTTACATATATAGATATTGCAATTTAACTAAAGTCTGTATTTTGTAAAGTTATTTTTGCTTTTAATTACTGCTTCAATACTGCTTTTACCATAAATAATATACCAGCATTAAACTTTAAAACTCTTTGTATACATAATTTATTGCTACAATTAATGCCGTAGTGGTAGCATAGAACTAGTACTCAAACTGATGTTTTGCTTTTTGCACTCTCAGTATGTCTAATCGTATCACATGATCGGTCACAAATATATCAAGAACGCATTTTTATACTCTAAATATTTAAAAGAAAAGAACTTTAGTACATAATACAATGTATAATAATATGTTTCCACCTCTGAAATGACGCTGAGCATGCTATTTATCAGAGTTTCCAACATTTTAATACTTTCGCGACCGCTGACGTAGATTCACGCCATTTGGAAATTTGTAACCACACCGGTGGGCGTTTCTTTCGCGATTTGTATATTACTATCATACTTGCCAACATCCTAATTAACATTCCGTAGTATTGTTAGCCCCGCCTTCATTTTTACACCAGTATCGTTTTAGAGTATTTTTCTTCTTATTTAATCGTAATTGCATTTAGAGAATATTACTCTAAAAATTTACTGGGGGAATTTACTCTAAAAATTTACTGAAAAAAAGGGCGGGACTAACAACACTACGGAATATTAATTAGGATGTTGGCAAGTATGTTACTATATTTTATAAGATATTCTCAATATTAATATTTTAAAAGTAAAAACACTATGGATACAAATACTTTAATTAGAAAGAATATAATTATAATGTATATTCATTTTAAACATAAATATGGATAAAGGGAAACTTGTTCTGAAATAATGTAGTTTAAAAAACAACGTCCAAAGGCGGAACTTCGTATCAGAAAGACAAAAACATGCGGCCGTGCAAGTGTTAACACTTTCACGATTCATGTCATTTGATAATCTATAACTCCACGAATGGGCGTTTCTTATGAAGTTTCTATGTCATTTATTTCTTAAGAATGTACACAATATTCATATTTGTACAACCAATGTACTACGGATACAAATATTTTGATTAGAAGGAGTATAATTATAGTCTACATCCATTTGTAATATGAATCTGAATATAGAAAATTTTGTTCTGAAATATTGTAACTTGGGAGAATAACGCGCACAGGCGGACCTTACTGTCAAAAAGACAAAAACATGCGGTCACGAAAGTGTTAATTTATTCCGGATCATTTTTAGCCCCGCCTTTATTTCATATCACTTTTATTTTAAGAGTATTTTTTCTTATTTTATAGTAGTTATATATTGGAGAAAATTATTCCATAAATAAAGTGTTGCGAAATAAGGGTGGAGCTATAAATGTTCAGCAATAAATTAAAATGTTGACAAGTATCCATTTATCATTATCAACCAAACAGAGAGGGAGGGACACGGAGAAAAAGTGATGGAATAGAGAGATCTAGATACAAAAGAATCCCATTAGGGAATTTCAAGTTATAAGAATGCAATAAATAGTGAAAACAACACTTATATCTGTGCTTTTAGCGATCCTTCAATTAAATACCACTGTTTACTTATGGTAATTTTATTATTATTCAGTCGAAAAAATGAACTACAAACGATTACTAAATTTCTCTACTAAAAAATTATATTAAATTAAAGGCCCGTTAAGAACTTGACATAACTTCCAAATCAACACGGAGAAATATGTTGATTTGCACATCTAGTATAGTCCTATTTAATATTCCGTAAAATTGTTACTACCCGCCTCTTTTTCGCAGGAAACGATGGTGGCAACTATGCTAGTAACATATGCATGCTTGCCAACCATCTCATTAATAACCGTACAATTGCTAACGCCCCCTGAAAAAACGCCCCTTTTCTCACACCACTATATTTTTAGAGCAATTCTCTCCAAATGTTGTTACGATTAAATAAGACTAAAATTACTCTAAAAAATTATTGGTGTAAAAAAAAAAGGCGGATACTAAAAATTGTACGGTTCATAATGAGATGGTTGGCAAGTATGCATATGTAATTTATTCGTGATTGTTCTTAGTACCCACCTACTTTTTCACACCACTTTTTTCAAAGAGCATTTTTAGTCTTATTTCAGTGTAATTACATATTAAAGAAAATTTCAGTACAGGAAAAGTAGCAGAATTGCCAACTTTTATAATTTATTCCGTAACATTTTAAATCACGCCTTCTTTTTGCACGAGAAAACTTTAAGAATATTTCTCCAGAATATTTGACTATGATTATCTAAAAAGAAAATCATTCTTCAAAATTACTGGTAAGAAAAAATGCGAGACTAACAATTCTCTGCAGTAAGTTATAATAGTTGGCAACTCTGAAAGTAGTGTGAGAAAAAGGCAGGTGCTAATAGTATTCCGGAATAAATTATAAATATTAGCAGCTATAGTTTCCTTATGCATAAAACTGTTTTCTATTGTAAAATATTTTTATGTTATTGAAAATATTCGCTCATCAAAAGTCTTTCTGGATTTCACATAATGTGGAAATACTGTAAAAATACAATTCTTTTTTAAGTGTCCATTTAGCAATTTCTGCAGATTCATCACGTATCTTAAATATTAAAGATGAAAGTTTAAAATTTCGTTTTAACTTTCTTAAATTTATATTCAAGAGAATGTCGGTAAACTATATTTTTAATGAAGATATGCTACCTAAAATATTTGTTTGAACTCTTTTTTAAACGCTTAAAAGTCTCAGTTCTTTGAAATATATTTTTAAAAACTTGTAATATTATGCTTTAAATTTGTTATTCAAATCTTCTTTTAAAAATAAAATATTCAACGTTTGTATTGAGAGATCGGAATTTCAAATCTCGAACTTAAACTACAGCTTTGGAAGCAAAAAGTTTTTGAAACAAAAATAAATATTTCATATCCTAAATTTTTCTGGAAAAATATATTAAAATTGATATTAAAAAAAAAAGAAAAAAATCTTTAGAACTCAATTTTCATTTGTTTCTTATGAATGTTTCCACAGTTCTCAGTCTAAACTTCTGGTCAAAGTAAATATTTTTTTATGATACTCTTAAACCAAATATGTATATATATATATATATGATAGGAGCATCGTTGGATAATTATAAATATTCTAGAATATTTTCTTCGTATCATATTTGTTCTGGAATTAAAATTTTATTCATGCGTAGTTGCTAAATTTTACGCTTTTTGGCTACCAGAAATTTTTAAAAGATTTTTTTTATTATTATTATTTAACCCGTTAGTAGTCGCTATAGACAGCGCCACCTATTACAGATTGCGCACTCACCAATAATTTTAAGAAATGATGTGATCGACTTTCCTTCGATTTTATTCTCGTTTTATACATGTCAAATGTTACTACTAAAAATTTTTGGTAGCTATTGAATAAAAAAAATCTGGCAACAATGAATGATGGGCGGCAAATCGACCAGCTAGCGACTACTAACGGGTTAATCAGTAAACACTTTTACTGAAATATATATATACTGCTGTCCATTAAAATTGCAACACCAAGAAGGAATGCGAATATCAGAATGATATTTATTAAGCACATACATTATAGTACGAAGAACAATTCATTAAAATTTCAGCAAATTTGGAGTAATACGTACTGAGAAAACAGTACATAAAGCAGCGAATTCTGTGAGCGAAAACAGCACTTATCTGCCTAGGCATGGAATCAAACAGCGATTGGATGACATTTACGGGTAGAGCACTTCATGAAGCTTCAAAACGATTCCACAATACATCGATCGTAGTTACTGGTGAGTGGTTGGGGGCCAATCGCTTTTCAACGATTATACAGTCATTTTCATTAGTGCGAAATCAGGAGAACGCGCAGCCCAGAGCAAGAGTCGAACATATTCTGCATCAAGGGAGGTCTAAACAATATGGACAACTTGAGGTCGTGCATTGTCCTGATTAAATGTTGCGCTTCAGAGGACTTGAGTATAGGGCAGAGCGAAGGACCTTAAATCGTCAGAAATGTAATTTCTGGTATTCAGAGTGGCGCGAATGTAAACAAGAGGTGATCGAGACGTGTATCCAATGATACTTCATACCATCACTCCAAGTGGTAACCCAATATGCAGCTACCAAAATTTTGATTACCCTCACAATTGCATCACATATATGGGCGCCTTTAATGTTTGATCAACGATGAACCTGGACGTAGGAATGGCTTGAAGTCGCCTTTCAGACAAATCACTATTCTGTTTACATTATCAAGATTGCCTTATCCGTATTTAACAGCACTCTGAATAATGCACATTGAGAGCTGGGATTCGACATGGTCACACTGTCCATCACTTGCAGTGAGGGTATGGGGTCCAATTGGATACACGTTTCGATTACTTTTTGTTTGCTTTCCCGGCACTCTGAATAGCGGTCATTACATTTCTGGTGAGCTAAGGCCCGTCCCTCTGCCATATATTCATGGACTCCAGCACAACATTTAAGCAGATAATGCACGACCGCAAATTGTCTGTATTGTACGGACCTTCCTTGATACAGAATGCGTTGAGCCGTGGCTTCAGCCAGCGCGTTCTCCTAAACTCGCACCAATGAAATTGATCATTTAATCGTTGAAAAGCGAGCGGCCTGCCACCACTTACCAGTAACTACGGTTTATGAATTGTGGCATTCTGTTGAAGCTTCATGAAGTGCTGTACGCGTACATGTCATCCAATCGCTGTTTGATCCAATGCCTAGGCAGATAAGTGCTGTTTTCGCTTACAGGAGTCGCTGATTTATGTACTGTTTTCTCAGTACATATTACTCCAAATTTCCTGAAATTTTAATCAATTGTTCTTCCTACTATAATGTATGTGCCAAATAAATATCATCCCGATATTCGCATTCCTTCTTGGTGTTGCAGTGTATATGTATCTAAATTCCTCTAAAAATTTTAATTGTCAATAAGTGTAAAGGTTGGCAGCAGTGTATATAAAAACGAACATGATTTTTTAAAGAAAAAAGTTGATTCCTTTAAAAATTACTTTTTATGAATTTTTAACATGATTTAAATTTTAATAAAGTTTTAAACTGCCGAGAATTTATGCGTACATGAAAATAAAAATTTAATTAAAAAAATAATTAATGAGCTTTTTTCTGATTGTTAAACTTTTGTATAAGTAATTGAATGTCAAAATATATTTTAAAAATATTTGAAAGAAAAACATGTAGCATTAAAATAAAACCTGCTACTTTTATAGCAAAACTTCTACCATTACAGGGTGATTCTAATGTCATGGGACAAACTTCGAGGGGAGGTAAAGAATATCAAAAGGATTATTAAAACCAAGGAAATCTTCAACGTCTTGAACGCCAAAGAGAAAAAAAACTGTTAAGCATGCAGTTCTTTCGGAAGCATTTCGCGTACCGTCTTCATTGCATAGAGAAAGAGAAAGAAATGTTCGCATATATAGGAAAGGAATCGAATTCCAATCAACCTATAGAATTACGTGGAATGTGAGGGATTGGCTAATAGAAAATTGAGAAACTGTAAATGTGAGAAACGTAGAAGAAATTAAGAAAATATCGCCTGAATGTAAAATTTCCAACAATTAGACGAATGGGATACAGCGAAATCACAATTGATTATATTTTTAAGATCTTCGTAGATGTAAAAAGCTCCAAAGAAATCAGGTTCTTGAGTGGAAATGATGAAACAATTATCACTGAAAGTAATCAACAACACTCTTTCCCCGGCCGTGGTAATCTATATCGATGGGAGTAAATCGGACTCTGGCAGGACTGGCAGTGGCGGCTTGGTTTTTCGTTGCAGATTTCGCAACCCAGATAACTTTTCGGTTTTCCGTTCGGAGCTTCTTGCAATCAGAGAGGCCATAAACAGCGACATTTATATTTTGACGGACAGCAGAAGTTCAACCCAGTACTTAAGAAACTGTCCGAAAGTTCTAGAAAAAATCCGATCAAGAGGTTATTTCCAAAATTGCTACACTTTCACAGAAAAGTAGAGTTAGCATCCCAGTGGATTTCATCCCATGTTGGAGTCTTTGGCAATGAGGTGGCGGACTTGCTTGCGAAAGAGGCAAGGGATCTATCTTCTGCTGCCTCTAGTAAAGTTTTCGTGTCTGAATTTTTTTCTGTTCACAAGGCTACTTGAAGAATAAGAAAAGTGGAGGATTGGCTACTTGGAGAATCTCTTGGAGATTCTACTTGGCGATTCTACTTGGAGAACCCCTTGGAGATTCTACTTGGAGAATTCTACTTGGATAATCCCTTCCGCTCACGATTGGTATGCTGGTAATTATCCTGGTCTGTCTCTTCAGTCCGGAGGCACAAGATCCTCACAGACTGCATTGGCCAGACTGCGTAGTGGACAGATCAAAAGCTTGAAATTCGTCGATAAAGTAAAGTCTTATTCTTCTTGCCTTTGTTCCTGTCCTGCTTCTCCTGCTCATGTCATTGACTGTATTGGCGCCTCTGCGAGGCAGCTGTGGAGTGAGGAAGGTAATGGTCTTGTGGTTCTGATAGAGCGACATCGTATCATGAACCTGGTCCAGGATTTTTTGTTCAGGGTAACATGAAACAACAACACAACTTTTCTGCTGCTTTTATGCCGACATTTTTCGCCCACTGAAAAGTCATATTCAATTATTTCAGCCGTTTGTTGAGTGTTTTTGACGTTTAATGACACTTTTACTAATCACTACTTGATACTGATAATTTGTTCCATGTTTCTGGAAGGCATATAATAGTGAACGCCGACATTTTCTGGAATCTTTATTTTATTTTATTTATTTATTTATTTTTTATATAATAATAATAATTATTTTTAAAAAATAGAACTAAGCCAATTAAGTTGTTCTTTCACATAAGTACTACAACTATTTTGCAAATAACTATACAGTGGAGCCTCGCTAACGTAAACATTGTTAGCGTGAATTACTTTTAACATGAACAATTTCTACAATCCCCGTCAAAATGAAGATTAGTTTAATTGTATAATTATTATTAATTACTGACAGCATGAACTACTGATAACATGAACAAATCTTTTATCCCCCTTGAGATTCACGTTAACGAGGTTCAGCTGTAGAAAAAAATAAGTTATTTTATGATCCATAAAAAATAAAAAAATTGCAAATGATAAATCCATTGATTTATTATTATTTTTTAATAGCAAATAACGTTGGAATTATCTATATCTATATCATTATATAAAGCGCAAAAAATTGTTTGTTTGTGGAGGGTAATCTCTGAAACTACTGAACCGATTTAAAAACTTCTTTCACTGACCGAAAGCTACAGTATGCCATATTGTTATAGGCTGTATTTAATTTTGATAAAATAAATTTTAGTTTAAAATCTGAGCATTTTAATTAAAATCCCCATAGAAGCCGTAATAGAAATGGAAATAATGAAATATTAAAAAAATTAGCTGCTGCCAACATAAGAGAAACATTTACATATTCATTTCGTTTTTAAAATATCTTGACGTGAAAAGAAAAGAAATATATTTGCACGTGCATTAAATTGAAATTCATATAAAGCTTTTTTAATTGTTAAACTTACACGTTAAATCTGACGTCATTATAGAATTAAAAGTGTTTATTTTTCTAATAATTTAATTTGATATGATATGATATAATATCTAAGCATCAATGTTTAAACCACGGAGTCTTTATTACTCCGTGGTTTAAACTGATGTGTGTAAACCACGGAGTAATATTAATAGGAGTTCAAGGTCCAATGGGAGAAAGCTACGGAACTGTGATCTAAATTTTTGGTAAATATTGAGGGCGCCACTTGTCATTCCTCCCTACCTCGGCGCAGATATACTGTTGTTTTCAATAGAATTTTGCTGGAGTACATTTAAAATTTTTATTTTAAGCAATTTAATTTCTTTGTAAGTTCTTAAAACCGCATAATTCAGATGTTTCAAATAAATGTTTCGTTCCTAGTTGTAAAACAGGCTATGATAGTGATAAGAAAAACAAAAAAAAGCCCTAGGAGAAAAATAAAGTCCGAGTTCGTGTTTTCTTCACCTAAAGTAAGTTTATTTTTTTTCTTTACAAAATTTCATCCATTCTCCTTCCTCCCAATTATCTGTTTTAGCTAGTTTCGGTTCATAAGAATCGCCATTTTTTAAAAGCTTTCTTTCAAAGTAAAATTAGTATAAAATGGCTCTTAAAAAAAACATGTTGGTTAGAATACTCTATTTAATGAAATTTGCTTTCAATCGAAATTTTTTCAGCTTGATATTATTGTTAAAAAAATAATTAAAACGAGACATTTCCCCATTGAATAACATTGCGGAAGCTGGAGAGAAGGAAGGATTGCACGCTGGCGCCCTCTGTAAACATTAGAAAACAACATCACAAAATTTCAGCGTTACCTTCTTCTCCTGTCTTTTTACTCCGTGGTGTAAACGAAATTGGAATTTAAAAATAAATAAATAAATAAAATAAAATATTTAATTTATAATTGTTGCCAAAAAGATTTACGAATTAATTTATTTTTAGACATATAATAAAATATATTTTCACGCGAACAATAATATAAAAAGTGAACTGGATTTTTTGTAAAAAAATAATAAAGATCGAGGAAAATTATTTCCCCATTTTAATCCCCATATTTGGATATAGATATGTATTAGTTATCATGTGCATCCGTTAGATTAAATTGTTTTAGTTGTAAAATTGATAAAATTGGAATTTTAAATTTCAAAACTCTAGAAAAAAAAATGGCAAATTTCTATATTCGATTGAAAACATAAACATTTCATTTCAAAGGATGATATTTACACAATAAACATCCAACTAATAAACTAATTAAAAGGGAAAGGATAAATATTCTATCATAATTTGAAGTCAAATTTGTTTTCAAATGTCTAAATAAAGTATCTGATATAATATACTAATATGTTGCAGCGGAATAGATTGGAATAGATACTTTTATCCGTCATCCTTGGCAGAAAAAAAAAAAAAAAATATCGCCAAATTATCTGGCGAATATAATTTAATTCCTTTCAAAAATCATGGTTATTTTAAAAACTTACATTAAGAGTGTAACGAATAATATGAAACAATATTTCGTACAATACATATTACGAAAATATACATCTGGCATGTATATTTTCGTATTACGTTTTTGATCGCCAAATACAAAAAACGCCAAGGGTGACAGTTTTGAAATTTAAAATTAAAATTTTGTCAATTTGACAGCAAAATAACTCAATCTAACGCATGCATACAATAACTAATACATATCTATACCCAAATATGAGGATTAAAATCGGGAAATAATTCTTCTAGAATTTTAATTAAAAAAAAAAAAAAAAATCCAATGAGCGATTAACATGGAAAATCTTTTTCTTGCATCCACGGGCGGTCAGTGATGTCATACTTCGCTTGCGTATTGAGATGTTTAAATTTATTTGGCGACTATTTTTAGCAACTAACAGTTATGGCAAGTAGCTCAATATACATAGCGCATACAGCCATTACTGAAATGTAAATAGCATTTAATTATTTGAGTTACATTATGTTGACTGGAAACCTATTTAATATACCTATGCTCTATAGCTATACTAATATAAAAAAAAAGAAAGGTTTATATGCATATGTAGAGAACGATCGCTAGAACTAAAAAGCCGATTGCTTTTTTTTTTTTTTTTTTTTTTTTCTTTCAATAATCAAAAGTTACACTGTCTCTCTCTAAGTGCTAGAAGCTATAATAAATTTTGGTAAAATAAATTTTTAATTAAAATTTTCAATATTTTAATTGAAAACAAAGCATAGATTTGATATCTATCGTCATTGGCGATTTTTGTATTTGGCGATCGAAAACGTAATACGAAAATCTGTATATTATCGTAGTAAATACGAGATATATGTGTTTACTTCAATTACCCTACTACCGTAGGTAGTGGAAGTATTGTATAGGTTTTGGCAATTGGTCAGTGTGTGTGTATATGTGCACGTGTGTGTGTAATCTTCTGGCTGTCATATCTCCAAAACTAATAAAAATAGAACTAATAAACTTCACAAGTGATTCAGGTCTGGTGACCAGATAAATTTTCCAAATTTTCGTGAAAATTGAAAAACCGGAATTGGGTCATCGAAAACCAGAAATGGGACCCTAAGCCCATATTCAAAAACACCTCTAATGATTTTCTTCAAAGTTGCTATATAAATAATATATTAGATGCCCTTTCGATTGAAAAGTTGCGTTCCTTTAAAAACGCCTGTACGGATTTTTTTCAAACTCGCCATGTTAACTTCCTATTAAATATCCTTTTGTATGTAATTATTGTTTTTAGGTCAATAATTGAGTATGTTAAGTTTTGGTTAAAGTTGGTATCTCAAAAACGGCTCTAACGTATTCTTGAAAATTTTTTCTTTAATCCAATTTAGATAACCTTTCTCAAGTATTACGTGCTTATTACAGGAATATTAACGGTCATCCTGATTAGGTAGTTCAGTTTTAGATCTCGGAAATTCGTGTTTAAAAAAAAAAAAACTATCTATTTTTTCCCCTTATTTTTTAACTCGCTATGCAAACTCTGTTGTATGTGTCTTTATACGTGTATCAAGTTTCTCTTACTCGAAAATCTCAAAAAATGCAAGTAATATCTCCAAAAAATTGTATATATTACGTGTAATAGTGGGTAATGGAAGTCGTGTGGTTGTTTCACACCAGATTCTGTAATAGTACATATTGTACGAATATTGTTTCATATTATTGATTTCTCCTTTAATATACATTATTAAAATAATATATTTTGACTTTCCAGTTAATAATATTGCCTGACTATAACATATAAACTGATATATTTCTTGATTTTTTACATATCAATCCATCTTTAACTAAAATTTGTTCATCAGTGCGAAGCCGGACGGGTCAGCTAGTCATTATATAAAGCGCAAAAAATTGTTTGTTTGTGGAGGGTAATCTCTGAAACTACTGAACCGATTTAAAAACTTCTTTCACTGACCGAAAGCTACAGTATGCCATATTGTTATAGGCTATATTTAATTTTGATAAAATAAATTTTAGTTTAAAATCTGAGCATTTTAATTAAAATCCCCATAGAAGCCGTAATAGAAATGGAAATAATGAAATATTAAAAAAATTAGCTGCTGCCAACATAAAAGAAACATTTACATATTCATTTCGTTTTTAAAATATCTTGACGTGAAAAGAAAAGAAATATATTTGCACGTGCATTAAATTGAAATTCATATAAAGCTTTTTTAATTGTTAAACTTACACGTTAAATCTGACGTCATTATAGAATTAAAAGTGTTTATTTTTCTAATAATTTAATTTGATATGATATGATATAATATCTAAGCATCAATGTTTAAACCACGGAGTCTTTATTACTCCGTGGTTTAAACTGATGTGTGTAAACGAAATTGGAATTAAAAAATAAATAAATAAATAAAATAAAATAAAATAAAATAAGAAATTGTTGCCAAAAAGGTTTACGAATTAATTTATTTTTAGACATATAATAAAATATATTTTCACGAGAACAATAATATAAAAAGTGAACTGGATTTTTTTGTAAAAAAATAATAAAGATCGAGGAAAATTATTTCCCCATTTTAATCCCCATATTTGGATATAGGTATGTATTAGTTATCATGTGCATCCGTTAGATTAAATTGTTTTTGTTGTAAAATTGATAAAATTGGAATTTTAAATTTCAAAACTCTAGAGAAAAAAAAAATGGCAAATTTCCATATTCGATTGAAAACATAAACATTTCATTTCAAAGGATGATATTTACACAATAAACATCCAACTAATAAACTAATTAAAAGGGAAAGGATAAATATTCTATCATAATTTGAAGTCAAATTTGTTTTCAAATGTCTAAATAAAGTATCTGATATAATATACTAATATGTTGCAGCGGAATAGATTTGATATCTGTCATACTTGGCAGAAAAAAAAAATATCGCCAAATTATCTGGCGAATATAATTTAATTCCTTTCAAAAATCATGGTTATTTTAAAAACTTACATTAAGAGTGTAACGAATAATATGAAACAATATTTCGTACAATACATATTACGAAAATATACATCTGGCATGTATATTTTCGTATTACGTTTTTGATCGCCAAATACAAAAAACGCCAAGGGTGACAGTTTTGAAATTTAAAATTAAAATTTTGTCAATTTGACAGCAAAATAACTCAATCTAACGCATGCATACAATAACTAATACATATCTATACCCAAATATGAGGATTAAAATCGGGAAATAATTCTTCTAGAATTTTAATTAAAAAAAAAAAAAAAAATCCAATGAGCGATTAACATGGAAAATCTTTTTCTTGCATCCACGGGCGGTCAGTGATGTCATACTTCGCTTGCGTATTGAGATGTTTAAATTTATTTGGCGACTATTTTTAGCAACTAACAGTTATGGCAAGTAGCTCAATATACATAGCGCATACAGCCATTACTGAAATGTAAATAGCATTTAATTATTTGAGTTACATTATGTTGACTGGAAACCTATTTAATATACCTATGCTCTATAGCTATACTAATATAAAAAAAAAGAAAGGTTTATATGCATATGTAGAGAACGATCGCTAGAACTAAAAAGCCGATTGCTTTTTTTTTTTTCTTCTTTCAATAATCAAAAGTTACACTGTCTCTCTCTAAGTGCTAGAAGCTATAATAAATTTTGGTAAAATAAATTTTTAATTAAAATTTTCAATATTTTAATTGAAAACAAAGCATAGATTTGATATCTATCGTCATTGGCGATTTTTGTATTTGGCGATCGAAAACGTAATACGAAAATCTGTATATTATCGTAGTAAATACGAGATGTATGTGTTTACTTCAATTACCCTACTACCGTAGGTAGTGGAAGTATTGTATAGGTTTTGGCAATTGGTCAGTGTGTGTGTATATGTGCACGTGTGTGTGTAATCTTCTGGCTTTCATATCTCCAAAACTAATAAAAATAGAACTACTAAACTTCACAAGTGATTCAGGTCTGGTGTACAGATAAATTTTCCAAATTTTCGTGAAAATTGAAAAACCGGAATTGGGTCATCGAAAACCAGAAATGGGACCCTAAGCCCATATTCAAAAACACCTCTAATGATTTTCTTCAAAGTTGCTATATAAATAATATATTAGATGCCCTTTCGATTGAAAAGTTGCTTAGTTCAGGAAAATTGATAGGCGTCCTCTATAAACAGCTCAATTTCAGATTTCGCAAGTGCGTTCCTTTAAAAACGCCTGTACGGATTTTTTTCAAACTCGCCATGTTAACTTCCTATTAAATATCCTTTTGTATGTAATTATTGTTTTTAGGTCAATAATTGAGTATGTTAAGTTTTGGTAAAAGTTGGTATCTCAAAAACGGCTCTAACGTATTCTTGAAAATTTTTTCTTTAATCCAATTTAGATAACCTTTCTCAAGTATTACGTGCTTATTACAGGAATATTAACGGTCATCCTGATTAGGTAGTTCAGTTTTAGATCTCGGAAATTCGTGTTTAAAAAAATAACTATCTATTTTTTCCCCTTATTTTTTAACTCGCTATGCAAACTCTGTTGTATGTGTCTTTATACGTGTATCAAGTTTCTCTTACTCGAAAATCTCAAAAAATGCAAGTAATATCTCCAAAAAATTGTATATATTACGTGTAATAGTGGGTAATGGAAGTCGTGTGGTTGTTTCACACCAGATTCTGTAATAGTATATATTGTACGAATATTGTTTCATATTATTGATTTCTCCTTTAATATACATTATTAAAATAATAATCAATTACGGAAAAAATTAAATATATTTGCGAAATGAAAAAATAAATAATAATTAAAGCTATTATGACGTCAATTTTATCAAAAACATTTTCATGTCATAGGTTTATTTTTCAATATTTTTTATTCATGAGTAAAGAAATGTTTCTTTTTATGAAATAAATAAATAAATAAATAAATAGCATTAAGTAAAAATTGCCAACATTTAACAACTAATTAAAAAAATAATTGTAAAATTATATTTTGACTTTCCAGTTAATAATATTGCCTGACTATAACATATAAACTGATATATTTCTTGATTTTTTACATATCAATCCACCTTTAACTAAAATTTGTTCATCAGGGCGAAGCCGGACGGGTCAGCTAGTGTTTAATAAAAATTATATCAAAAAGTAATAATTATTTTTAAATGTTAACATTACTATTTATATCTCTTCAAAAACTATAATTTATTTTATTCTCTATCATTAAAAAAATTAAGAAACCTCTTAAGGAAACTCGCAAAAATAATGGATGCATTTAAATTTGTAATTTTTTTAATAACCATTTTTTATCGGAGTCATTAATTTTTCTTTGAAAATATTCCCTTTTAACATATATTTTAAAAGAATGAATGTTTATTTATCTTTTTACATTTATTATTCATGAGAAAACATTAAATATTTAAATTGCATTTACGATTTTTTTAAACATATTTTTTTTTTAATTATTGTTTTATGTAGGCAAATATTTCATAAATCTTTTATTACTGCATTTCTTCTTATCTGCTATTTAATTGTCATTTAAATTACAAGGAAACAATGTATTTTTCGATGGATATTAAGAAATTACAATTAAGATTTTTAAAAAATGCATATTATTATGTAATTTATATTTAATGATATATTTTTAAATATATAATTGAGAAACTTTTCAATAATATTAGAGTTTTTCAAAGTTATATATGTAATGGGAATGCTCTGAGCCAAGTAATTTTAATTGAAAAAATGGTAAACTATAATAATTATTTCATACATTTCAATATATTTTGGTTTCATAAAAATATTTGAAGCGTTTTCATTTGGATAAATTCATTCCAGAAATGCCAATATTTTAATTTATTCCGAACTACTGTTAAATCCTTTATTTCCCACTCCGTAACAACACACTTGTCCTAAGTACATCCACTGGATCTCCTTAGGATGTTCTGTGGAGAAAATATACTGTTAGGGATCTGCTAGTTACTGATTTGCAACATTTTGTTTTCCTTTAATATGTAATTACGATTAAACCTTTAAAAAATACTCTTCAAGAAAACTGGTGTCAGAGAAAACTAAAATTAGGATTAAAATTACTCTACGTGGAATTGCTTTATGAGCATAGTTTTTGAAACAGAAACTTGATAGTCCTTAAGGAAGCTCGTTAGTAAGATGAATAAAAGTCAAAAAGATAATCTAGAATGAGCATTTCACGAGTAAAAATTTCATAAAAAATCTACAGCGTGTATAAAAGAAAAAATAAATGTATGTAACAGTGGTACACAATGAAATGCACCACATCATGGTATCTGTACAAATATGGTATTTGTAAATATCCTGATGAATTTAATTATCCCCTTGTTGATTTATACATGTTGCTGTAGTGGACACATTATACATTTATAACACAATTCATGAAACTTTAGTACTTTGCGAGTGTTCAGAGTTGCCAATTTTAATAATTTATTTCGGAGTATTGTTAGCCCCACCTTTTTTTTTTTTTTTTTCATACCAGTAATTTTCAAAAATGAGTTTTGTTCGAAAAGAAGGCGGGGCTAAAAATGCTCCGGCTTAAATTGTAAAAGTCGGCAGCTCTGAGTATTTAGTACATCAACCTTATTATTTTTATTAATTTCAAATTAAAAAAACACGGCAGTTCAAAATAAGGTCATTCTTTTTAATACTTTAGAATTAAATACCACACAAGATGATTAATTTTTTTTATTATACAAAAAGTATATGTTAAAAAAAAAAAAAAAAAACTTTAGAAAATCGTTTACTGCTGCAAAATTAATTTGAGAAAAAAATGTAATATCTGAGTGAATTTTCTCATCCCCCCCCCTTTCTGTCTTATTTACAGATTCAGGAAGTTCTGGTGGAAAAGGTGAAAATTTGTCTATGAGTTCCTACGGGAAAGTAAAACGAAGTGATCCGTCCGATGATAGCCAAAGAGAACCACTTTATTACCCTACACCATATGCGACAACACAGCTTTCTACGTATGGCGATTCTCCAAATACGTCGCATTGTAACACACTTCGGAGACATGATGGCAAAGGACACGAGTACGATATACCACATAGACATGCTCAGGTAAATATGACTTTCTAGCTATTAATAATTTTCTTGAACAAGGTTCTTAAGGATTTTTGCTATAAAATTCTACATATCTGATTGTTTCTTTAATATCGAGTAGTCGTTTTAATATCCAGTAGTTATAAAAAATGTATGAGTTCCTACAGGAAAGTAAAATGAAGAGTGTTCTGTCCGATCATAACCAAAGAAAAACCTTTATAACCCTACGCCATATGCGACGACACAGCTTTCTAAATATGGTGTTACTCCAAATACGGCGCTCTGTGATACGCTTCAGAGACATGATGGTAAAATATTGTACGAGTTCCTGCAAGAAAATAAAACGAAGTGATCTAGCCTAGTAGTAAAAGAAAACCCTTTTATTTCCCTACACCATATCTTAACAGATTTGTATCATTGGATAGATCAATTTTAGGAGTTGTTTTGCGCAATCGTTGGCATGAGTTCTCCTTCAAGAGTTTCTGAGGGGAATATTTGTAAGAAAGACGTCATCTTCGGGAGAAACGGCATCGATTTAAAAGAAACTCAATATATGCGCTTTGGTTTCACGAAACGGAATCGCCTATTGATGGTCAGCGTAAATTTCGACATTATTGTGGACACAACCCTTCTTATGCAAAATCAATAAAGTGATGGTACGAAAGGTTTAAAGAAACAAACAATGTTAAGGATCTTCTAAAAAATGGCAAGCCTAATGTGAGTTAAACAACTGTTGATCGATTGATCGATTTCGGAAATCGTTCCAATCATTCCCTACTAAATCAGCTCTGAACGTATCACGTGAACTTCAAATACAGCAAACAAGTTTGGTAAGAATTCTTCATAGAAGGCTTCGGGTGCATACTGGAAGAGAAGGACTAACACTCAAAACTCTGTACTCTTCAGATATTACTCCTCTTGTTTTTTTTTTTTTTTCTTTTGAGGCTACATCAAGAAGAGAGTCTTTCGCCTGCCAATTACTGATGTCAGAGAACTAGAGGCTAGGATACAAGCTGCTGCGCGTAGTTTAACAGAAGCTATGATAAAGAATACTTGGCGAAAACATGAATACCGCTTAGACATCGTATTTACAATATATTCAAACAAACATATGTCTAATTATGATAGTTTGACTACAATAAAGACTTATAATCAGCGCAAGACTTTTGGTTCACCCTGTAAAATCAAATAAATTGACGTTCATAAGGTCATTATCAATGTTGCTATTTTTAGGGACTTATTTACTCAATATCCACCGTTCATCATTAATGGTAACGTTTGCCTAATCACATCAAAGATCAATCGCCTATTATATATATTAAACATTACTCCTCAAAATTAGTGGCGATTAATTGAATAAAAAGGTCCCTAAATTTTGCAACAGTGATCATTCTATTTGTAATACTCTAAATCTACAGAAATATGTATTTTACTTTCTAATATGCAAGATATTCAAAATTGATCTAAATACTATTTACAAATAATATCTCGTGTTAACTTTATTTTTAAGTATTTATTCGTAATAAATGTGATTGTTATGCCGTGATTATCCAGCTTTAATTGGATATAAATAATACTGCATTTTTCCTTCGGAAAGTAGATTTTGTATGCTAAAGAACTTTCAAACATCGAATATTCTATTTTTGCTTCAACAGAATAATCATTATACTTTAATTCTATGAATCCTTAATTCTATGAATAGTATAAGGTGGATAAACGTGTAGCATAATTGTAAAGATAGTCAGTGCTGTAGATTGAAGGAATTTTTTATTCTATAGCCATCACTAAATTTTAATTGTAATGATTGGCGAATGATTTCTAAAACATGCTACACAAAGGTCTTCAAAATTATTACACAACTCATACCATAAAAATTTAATGGTGAAATTTGAATAAAAATTTCCTTCAATCTGGTAGCATTGAACATAGAAACAGCGGCACTTCAATGTCAAGCTCGATCCCTGCGAAGTGGATCATTCTATTTAATTTGCAGGTAAATTGGTAGGCAGAGGGATGGGAACCTTTGCTTGCGATCGCGCGCGCGAGGTGTGAGCAGTGTTGCCAGATTGGGGAAAGTTTTGCTCGTGGGGAAATTCTCGGGTGAATGAAAGTGTGGGGAAAATGTTTGGGGAAAAAAAAAATTTTTTTTTTGAAATTTGGGGAGAAAATCATAAAGCTTTCGCTTAAAAAGTACCGGTTTGAAAAAAAAGACTTCCATTTTTTGATGAATTTTTAGGCTTTCAGATGTCCTGTGCACTATTTGACTATAATTAGAAGTTGTCTGTCCGTGTATCTGTTTGTGAGAGGGTTTGTGTGTTAGTAAAATTTTGTACTTATTTAACTTTACAAATAAATGCACTAAACATTTTATTTAAGTAACTTCTCGACTAGCTAGACATTTGAAACTTTTAGAATAGCTCAGAACATGATGACAATGCACTTTTTAATACTTTTAGGCAATTGCTTCGGATCTCCGCTGCCTTCGGCAGCGTTTATATGATTCAACAATAATACAACTTCCCGACAAGCTAGGCATTTGAAACTTTTAGAATAGCTCAGAATATGATGACAATGCATTTTTTAATACTTTTAGGCAATTACTTCGGATCTCTGCTGCCTTCGGTATCGTTTATATGATTCAACCCCAGACAGCACATCGCTTCCCCAGGATATCTTCAAGATGTCTTCTGGATGAAAAGGCATCCCAGAAACGTCCTTAAGATGTACTGTGGATAAGTTAAGCCTAACTGTGCTGTTAGGGACGATTATATAACTTCCCGACTAACTAGACATTTGAAACTTTTAGAATAGCTCAAAACACGATAACAATACATTTTTAATTTTTGAACTTCAGTTTTCTATGGATTTTCACGTTTTAGGATGTCCCAAGCCCGATTTGACTCTTTTTAAAAAATGTCTGTCTGCGTATGAGTGTGTATCACAAAATTTGTGGACGCTGCATCTCACCAACCAACGAAGGAAATTTAACCAAAGTTGTATTTAGTTGGACCCTGACATAAACTGGTGCTGCTTAGATTTGGGGATCAATCACTCAACAGGTAACGTTGTGATCCCATTTTCTTCTAAAATTTTAACATGACAGTGTCGGACAAAATTTCATATAAATGTACATAATGAGTTGTTTTTAACGTGTGATTGTAAAATTGATAGGAATTATTGATAATATGAGTAGTAAATTAGAGAAAAAGTTTGTGCATGTGGGAGCATCGCTTCCCCGCTGGGAAGAATATCCTCCGTGATGTGTAAATTTTCAATATGGGTATTTTTCAAAATATCTCGTCATCATTTTCAAAAGGAATGGTTGAATCATAGATAGGTGATAATTTAAAACAAAGTTATAGATTATTTTTAACGAAAAAAAAAATCTCATATTGGCAAAAATTTCACTTTCTTTCATCACTTAGTGATATATTATTCTGTCAGATAAAAATCATCTGCGGAATATTCTGCGGGAAATAATTTATTAATAATTTGTATTGCATGAATTTTGTGTAAAATTATACAGAAGAAAGTCTTGTGGTAGCCACATCACACTAGTTTTATACATGCTTTGTTGATAGAAAAGTAATTTATTCTCATTTTTTTTTTTTTTTTTTTTTTTTTATTTGTGTTTGGGGAAAATTTTTGAAAAAAAACGTCATTTTGGGGAAAAATAAAATCTATTTTGGGGAAATTTTCAAATTCCTATCTGACAACACTGGGTGTGAGTGTTTACGATTTTGATTTGGCTCGTGGTTGTTGCTTATTGCTTAATTCTTTCTTGACAATTTTAAGTTCATCTTGACTCCTGTCAAAGATTTGATTGACGAGATATTTGTTTTTTTTTTTTTTTTTCATTTATCGCAAAAAAAGCTCTGGGGCTAGTGTTGTCGGATGATCGAAAGTAAATTTCTCCAAACAGTTCTCAAATTTCTTCAAGTTAAGGTGATATATATACATTTTTTTTTTTTTTTTTTTCCAAAAGAAATTTCAAACTGATTTTTTTTTTTTTTTTTTTTAAGTTTAAAAATATTTACCAAATTTAAGCTCACATATATATTGAGTAAACAATAAATTTAATATAATTATGATTATTTTATTATTATCCTTTTTTTGGATGTATCTATGTCGCAACATGAAGGTTAAAATCTCAGTTCTTCACATTTCAAATTCTACTTACTAAATCAGATTGACATTATTTTTTATGAAATTGTGGTTATTGGTGTTTTTGAATACGCTTACAAAGATGTACAATTAAAAATTTTCACTGCACACATCACACACTCAACTGCATTTTTACTTTCTTCTATAGGTAATATAGAGACAGTATTGGATTCGCGAAAATTTTCGACCTCCGTTTTTTGACGGATCTGCACGTTTTGGGATGTCCTGAACACGAATTGATAGTTTTTAAAAAATGTCTGTCTGTCTGTCTGTCTGTGGTTTCTTGTTTTCACCGTATCTCACGAACCAATGAATGAAATTCAACCAAACTTGGTATATAGTTGGACCCTGGCGGGGCATTGTGCTAATTAGATTTGGGAATCAATCGCCCAGCAGGTAGCGCTGTGATCGCAAAATTTCATATTTTTCACCGTATCTCACGAACCAATGAATGAAATTGAACCAAACTTGGTATATAGTTGGACCCTGACATGGAATGGTGCTGATTAGATTTGGGAATCAATCGCCCAGCAGATGGCGCTGTGATCGCATTTTATGTAAACTTTTAACATTTCAGTATAGGACAAAATTTCGTATAAATGTACATAATGAGTGTTATTTTAAACTTGTGATTGTAAAATTAATATGAATTATTGATAACAGTAGTAGTTAACTAGGAAAAAAATTTTATGCATGTGGGGGCACCGGTTCCCCCGTGCATCTGGGGGCATCGGTTCCCCCCCCACCTGGGGGGGAAGTACCCTCCCGGGGGGGGGGGGCAAAGTTTCAAGATGGGTATCTTTCGAAAGGTCTCGTCAATACCTCTAGAACGAATGGTTGAACCATAAATCTGTGATAATTTGAAACAAAGTTATCAATTTTTTTTATACTTTTAACAAAAAAAAACATTTTTTTTTTTTTTTTAACGAAATTTAACCAAACTTGCTATTTCGTTGGCCCCCGACATACACTGGTGCTGATTACATTTGGTGATCAATCGCTCAACAGGTGGCGCTGTGATCTCATGTTTTCTAAATTTTTAACATGGCAGTATAGGACAAAATTTCGTATATATGTACATAATGAGAGTTATTCTTGACTTGTGATTGTAAAATTAATATAATTTATTGATAATAGTAACAGTTAACTAGGAAAAAATTTCTGTGCATGTGGGGGGAACGCTTCCTCCCCTAGGAGGGAAGCGGGGGGGGGTGGTAAATTTTGAAGATGGGTATCTTTCGAAAGATCTCGTCAATACCTTTAAAATGAATGATTGAACTATAAATCTGTGATAATTTAAAACAAAGTTATCGATTTTGTTTACTTTTACCAAAAAAAAAAAAAAAAAAAACTTAGAAAAAAAATTCGTATTTTTTTTTTTTTTTTTTTTTTTAATATTGTTACTGATTGAATATGTATTACTTTTAACAAAAAAAAAAAACCTTAGAAAAAAAAAAAAAAAAAAAAAAAAAAAAAACGTATTTTTTTTTTTTTTTTTTTTAAATATTGTTACTGATTAAATATGTGTAGGAAAATATAGAAGAATGTCTTGAGGTGGCCACAACATACTAGTTTTTTTAATATTGTTACTGATTGAATATGTATAGGAAAATATAGAAGAAAGTCTTGTGGTGGCCACAACATACTAGTTTTCTTTAATTGTGACTGGGGAGTAAACATTTTTTAAGTTTTCCTGAATTTCTTTGTACAAATCAACTTGCACTGCAAAATATAGGAAATAAATATAGTTCAAATTTCTTCAAAACATGCTTTAAATCATCTATATACTTATAGTTGCAACTTTTGAAAATGAAAAGAATTGAAAAGTGTGAATTGATTAAATAAAAATTACAAGAAAATACAGTTCTCACTCGGCTCTTTTTTTTTTTTTTTTTTTTTTTAATGCCCTGTCTGTCAAAAGAAAGGAATAATTTGTACTTGTTTATGTAGATATAGAATGTTTTACATTCATTGCATGTATTGTAGCTAATGTTAATTAATAATAATAAAAAAAAAAACTTGCACTATGTTTTTAATCATACAGTGCATTGTTTTCAATCAATGTCCAATTCAATGCGCAATTGATTTCAATCATATGATGAAAATAATATTTTAAGTGCAATTATATTAAAGTAATAATGCAGTAAACTGATTTTATTCCAGTAAATAATCTTAAAGCATTACATTAAAACTTGTTTTGAGGTACACCACCTTTTCACTAATTAAAACTAAGTTTTACATTACCCTCCTTTTCATGCATTAAGTATAATTTAATGTAAGGTTTATTCACTTTTTTTTTTTTTTTTTTTTTTTAACATGAATGTAAATAGAAACAAAATAAAGTCATTTTCGTTTATTAATATAATATTAATTATCTTATACTTGCTATTTAGTAATATTTGGAAAAGCTTTCATAAATATTACTGTTAAAATTTACCAAGTGCATGAGGATTTTGTCGATTTTTACCTGAATTGCCTGAATTCAGATTCTCATAGATATATAAGGGGAGGGGGAGAAAAAGAAGAAACTGTTTTCGTGCGTATGTTAAGAGGAAGAAAAAAAAAAAAAAAAAACTGAGTCCGAAATTGAAATTTATCGTAATTCTATTAAACCTAACCTGAATCTCTTCTCTGACCGTCCTATTAGCTCAGTGCATTTGCATTTATCTCCAAAAATAAGTAATAATAATTTAAAAAAACGAAGTCCGAAATCGCAATCTATCGTATCTCCCCTTCTGCTTCCTATCCCTAGTAGCACATATTCTCCTAAAAGCATCCCCAGGATGTCCTGTGGATATAAGGGAAATCCTATGGACCTCCTCAGGATGTTCTATGAACAAATGTGCTACTAGGGATCCCTCCGTTTACGGTCTGTCTTACCTGCAAATTAAATAGAATGATCCACTTCGTAGGGATCGAGCTTAACATTGAAGCGCTAGTGTTGCCAACTTAGCACATTTTGACTACTCGAAAAATTTAATAGGAATATTTACTTTATTTATTCAGTAAACTCTAGCAGTTTTCACACTTTAAATAGAACAAAAATTTTCATTACAATTTTCTGGTTGCCAAATGGTGCGAAGTTGGCAACTGTGATTGTAAAAAGTGAATTTTACTAATACTTTGAATACTAAGCCCCGCATTTACCTGTTTTTTTTTTTTTTTTTTTTTTTTTTTACGCAACATTATTTACCAAAATGATTCGGTATATCCGCGATTAAATAACTGAAATTTTGTTCTCAACAATAAATTCAGTAAATGCGATTTTAATTAAATATATTGGTCTCACATAAAGAATATGCCACACACCAATATGCCAAAGATTTTTTTAAAGTAAAGTATTGTTTCAGAGAAAGTTAATAGATTTTTTTTTTTTTTTTTTTTTTTTTTTTTTAAATATCTTTTTACTATCAATCTTCCACCTGAAATTTGTTAACTTTACAAAAAATAAGTTAATTTGTGTAGTAAAAATCGGAACACTATTTAAAGAATATTAAAATCTGAGGGAAAAGTAAAGGGAAATTGTAAAACTTTTCCCGAAAATATTTCTTTTATTTCTTTTATTGATAATACCAGGGATGGAACACGGGCGCAGAATTCATACCACTTTCGATGTAAGAAAATTTTCTACTTCTTAAATCAACGATATTATAAGTAGAGAAATTTCTTAAACGGATTCCGGTATGAATTCTGCGCCCGTGTTCCATCCCTGTAATACAAATAACAATACGTGAAGGTACAGTTGCTAACTTAGCACCTTTCTGCTACTGGAATGATGATTTTGATTCTATTCGTGCAAAAATTAATGCATATCATAATTCAGAATTTTTTTGAAATATGAATTTACTAATAATTTTCATAATTAAAAAAATATATAATAAAATTTAATGTAAATAAATATTAAAATTTAAAAACATTTTTACACGCCATAAACAAAAGGAAGATAGTCTTGCTTTTGCCTCCAAGTTAGTAGTGCGTGTTTTTTGCACCTGATGAAGAAAGGTCACGTCCTTTCGAAACCAATTGTGTTTCCTTTTATTTTATGATGTATAAAGAAGTTTTCAAATTTAAATAAAAATATACGTTTTAATCGAAAATATGCATAAGTTATGTTTGGGTAACTTTATTTTAGCGCATTATTATAATTCTATTTTTCGAATAGCATAAATTTTGGAAAAGATATCAAATGAAATCTGTCAGATACATTTAACATTAGCATCCTCAGATTTTGACAGTTATAACTTTATGAAAAAGGGAGAAAAATATATAAACTTTACAATTTCACGAGACGATTTTATCCAATTAACTCGGGAAAAAAAAAAAAAAAAAAAAAAAAAAAAAAAAGGTTTACCCTAGAAAAAAATGTCAGTTATAATATGTGTACGATCCCCTAAGCAAAATCTAAGCATACCATCATAAATTAGACCTTAGTACTAATCGAACGGTACCAGTCACATGTGTCTAGAACAATTTTTGACGAAATTAGTTAACGGTAGCTTATTTTTTTTTTAATGATGCTGATATACTGATTTCATAGGTGCCAAGTCTCCCGTTTTTCAAGGGAGACTTCACACCGGAAAATTTTTATAGCTGTTTTCGGTAATATTAATCATCGAAAATATTTATAACATATTCCATTTAAAAATTCTGGTGTCAATTTTGATTTAAAAGTTTAAATGTTGGCAGCTCTGTGATTTATTTGACCTGCAGATTATACGCGGGAAAATAAAATACATAAATATAGAGGAGGAGATGTCAGAGAAAAATTTGGTACTGTAGCCAGTGCTGCCAAATTAAGGGAATTTTTTATTCAATGTCCACCACTAAATTTTAATTGTAACGGTTCCTAACCGTTTCGAAAACGTTTTTGGAAAACGGTCTTTAAGCGATTAAACAACTGCTACGCTTAAAATTTAGTGGTGGTTTGTGAATAAAAATAGCTTACAAACTGGCACAATCCTGTGAAATACTTTGTTGTTTGAATTTTGCTTAAATATTTTTTATTACATGTGTACTGCGTACGTATGTTCTATTATTCCTGTAATGCATTTTCTTTAATTTTGAAAAGTTATATATACATTTCAAGAAAAAGAAAGAGTAGAAATATATGAGATGCATTTTCAAACAATACTTATTTTCAAACAACTCGGAAACAAATCATTTATTCCAAAAAGCAGCTCGAAAATAATTTTATGCTTTGATTAAACAGTAAACAAAATATATAATTCAAAGTCAATAAAATAAAGTTTAGAAATCCGATTGCAGCAAGAAAATTTAATAATACTCTTAGAACATTGCTTTTGTTTACTCTTCTTTTAAAAGTCTTCTAGAAAATGCAGCAGAATTAAAGAATTTCCTATTCAGAAGCGACCGTTTGCCTCATAATTCTTGCATGCTCTCTTTATTTTCTTGGATGAGTGCCAATACTTTTTTTCAACATTATATTGAATCTCACAATTCTGAAAATGTTTTCATTGCTTAAACGGATTTGTTGAAGAAAGACATGCTTGATTTGATACTTATTATTATCGTTATTTTTTTACAGAAAAAGATAGAATTCATTACTTTAAGTACATTTTAATGCTTAATGTAGCTTGATTGCATGTAACGCTATATTTTTATTATAAAAATGGTATTTATTATAAGAGGAACGTTTTTAATAAATTTAGAAATCATCATATTTTAAAATGAGGAAATACAGATGCAACAATTCAAAATGAATGAGATGTGTTTTCTCCATATAGAAAAATGATATTTTGTATAAATTGAAGATTAAGAATCTGGGCTGTCAGAGTCAACTTTTATAATTTATTCACGAACATTTTTAACCCCGCCTTCTTTTCGCATAAGAAATTTGGTACATTATTTCTCTTTAATATGTGACAATGAAAGAAGAAAACCAGTTTTTTAAATTTCCAGTGTGAAAAAGAGGCGGGGCTAAAAATGCTCTCGAATAAATTATAAAAGTTGGGAACTCTGGTCACAGGCGACCTTTTCTTTTCTTTTTTTTTTTTTTTAATAATTTTCGTACCACTATTTCTAAAAATTGAAATTTATAGTATAAATTTGCATTTTCGGAGGGAAGTAAAAGAATAGTGGTGCGATAATAATAATAATAAATGTCATCTGTGGTAATCTTGACATATGGATTAGTAATTCCCGAATGCGAACATGGAATGTAGATTTACAAGGAAAAAAATAAGTTTTTTACGTACAAACAAATAGCCATATTGCGTATGATTTTACATATCTTTATTAACATTACGGTAAAAATCTGATAAAATGGGTTATTTATGCAGTAAAAATATAAAATTGAGAAAAAAATGTCAGTCATCAGATATAAATATATGGAAGATGATTTAAATAGAAAATAAATCAACTTATCACTGTCTGGGAAAAAAAAAAAAAAAAAAAAAAAAAAAAAACGGATAAGACTTACCAAATTTGTTTGGAGAATTTCGTACATTTGAAGTTTTTAGTAGATTGTATTCCGTTTACTTTAAACGATGAAAATAATAATAATCAAAGTATTACAGGAAAAGTATATACAGATATAATGTTGTTAGCATGTTAATGCCTGTATTTGTAAACCCCGCGTTTTTCAATTTCTTTAAAACTTTCTTAAAACAATATTTAACAAAATACGTTTCATATTCATGTTTAAATAAATTAAATTTTACCCTCAGCAACCGATGCGGTAATTGCCACTAAAAAATATTTAATGTGATAGCACCCAATGAATTAAAAACGAATGCATAAAATCTTATATATATAAGATTGGTATACAGATTTATTTCAGATCCCATCGCGAAAATATTTACAATAATACATTAGTAAAAGCATTTTAAATACAACACGTTTACTACCATGCACGTTACTGTTTCGCCTTTTCTCTACCTCCCACTGTATTTATATTGTATTCTTCTATAATATGTTTCCACCATTAGTTAAGGTAAATATGAAAAAATATCAGAGTGAGAAAATAAGTTATTAAATAATCTGAATGAAGGGGAAGAGCTGCCAACCTAATCCGGAGGATTGTTAGTGCCGCCCATTTTCTCACACCACTTAATTTTTAGAATAATTCTCTTCAAATGTATTTTCGATGAATTAAGAAGAAAAAACACTCTAAAAAATGATTTGTGTAGAAAAAAGGGCGGAGTTAACAATTCTCTGGATTAGGTTGGCTGCACCGAAGGGGGATAACAAAAATAAAGAAGTTAAAAACAATACATACCACTATCAGAAAAAGAAAATGTGCTCATAAGAAATGGGAACACAATTTACTGAGAATGAGAAAAGTTAAGGGAAGCAATACAGCACTTAGAGTACGATTCCTTTGAAATATAATTGTGTGTGCTAATTAAAATGTCTCATGCTATCTGAAGCTGCGGATTATAAACAGGGAAGTATGATGTAAATGAATTATTGGGGATACGAAGGACGAACTCAGCAAAATTGAAGTGGTTTTCAGAAAATTGCGTTTAAACTGCTCTCCCATGGCGGTTTACAGACAGATTTGTATTATTAATTATTTTGAGACGGAAAGAAGGACGAAATGAACTTGAAAAATATACCTGCATACATGCCAACATCCTAATACATGTCATACTTGCCAAATATCTCATTATGAATCATAACACTTTTAGTACCCGCCTTTTTTTTCACACCAGTCTTTTTTTTTTTAGAGTAATTTTATTCTTATTTAACCGTAACTACAATTGAAGTTTACTTTAAAATTAAACAGGTGTGTAAAAAAGGGCGTGTTTTAAAGGGGCGTAACAATGTTACGATTATTAATGAGATGGTTGGCAAGTATACATACCTGGTAATATTTATAACTTATTCCGGTGTA
Organism: Salticus scenicus; assembly: GCA_963930645.1. Taxonomy (NCBI): domain Eukaryota; kingdom Metazoa; phylum Arthropoda; class Arachnida; order Araneae; family Salticidae; genus Salticus; species Salticus scenicus. Next base: position 231,003,392 of record OZ005656.1, on the reverse strand, counting down.
GTGTTATCCCCTCTTTTTTTTCACACCAATATATTTTAAAAGCCTTTTTCTTCTTCTTTTATCGTAAATACGTATTTGGGAAAAATCCTTTAAAATCCTATTGGTGTGAAAAAAAGGCGAGGCAGTAGATTTAATAATTTTGAAGAACATGAAGGCATAGCTTCCAGACTTTTTCGTTTTTTAATCCAAATTTATCATCAGTATTTTTTTAAAGGATGTGTGTCATATATTTTCGACGATTAAATAAGATGAAAAGAATTATGAAAATTTTCCGATATTAAATCTCCCTAGAAAATCGGGAGAGTTGGCACCTATCTGAAGGGCTTTGAAGTTAAGACAGACTTTACATGCACCAGCCAGCATGAATGTGGACAAAAATCGTTGAACTGCTCGAGTATCGAGCACAAAAACCTGCCATTACGAGCTCGGTACTAAGCCAAGGAGTGTTACCAAATTTAGGTCTTTTTTTAATCCCATAATCATCGATAATTTTGATAAATAATATTTAATATGCATAATAACCGATAAATCAACAAAGTAATTACGCAACTGTTACAATTAAAATTTAGTGGCAGATTTGAATACAAAATCCGTAATTTTTGCAGCACTGAAGCCAACTGAGCTATTGCCGCACCCAGAACATGAAAAATACAACAACAACTACTACTGCTACTACTATCAATAATAATTTAACAATAATACATCCTACAAAAAGCATTGTTTTACGAACAGCTTTTTTTCTAATAGTATATTGATACACTTTTTCCAAATAATTATATTGCGAAATAAATAAATAACTTAAATTCAACAAAAGATTAGAAAAAAAAAAAAAAAAAAAGAAAAGAAATGTCAGCTATAAACTGCTAGTTAATTATTCTTGTCTATCTCAGTTGACTATTGAAAGGAAAAGGAGAAAACTTGTCACTGATATTCTCCAAGACGGAAGTATATTTTCCTTTCTCATACACATGGATAACAATATGATAAATTTTTGTTTATTGGTTTGGACCTTTGAGATTTTGACTTTTCTTATCACTGTCTAACCGGAAAGAAATGTTTGTAATCTGAAGCCGGCACACGTTGATTTATAGGTTTTCGATACGAAAAATATTTGACACAAAATAAATTATCCTTCAAATAATCGTTTTTAACTTATTATATAAATTTGAAAAATGAACTGAAAGTAGATTAAAGAATAGATGTGTGTTATAAAACATTTTTCACTTGATTTAATCGGATGATCTCAAATAGTTCTAAGTTCCTGTTCTCATTTTTTACTCTTCATGTATAATATATTCTTAAAACTATTAAAGTTATTATGATACACTGTTTTTTATTACAAATGATATACATACATGAATTAGTAATCATTTAAACATTTTAATTACATTTTACTGCGATGTTTTAGAAAAAGTTTTAATATCGACATAGATGTCAACATTTTAATTTATTCCAGAGTATTTTAAGCCCGGCCTCTATTTAATAATATTTATTGTTTAAGAGTTATTCATTCTTATTTTATCGAAGTTATGTACTGAAGAAAATTTTTCTATAAAGTTCTAAAAAATATATGTATTCTTAATGTGGTGTGATAAAAGTGGATAGTAACAATGCTACAGGATAAATGAAAACTGCTAGGAGTGTATGCCTAGCTGCCAATTTTCTAATTTATTCCATAGTGCTTTTAGTTTCCACCTTTTCCCTTTATTCGTAATTGCTAACATTTAAATTTATTCCGGAGTATTTTTAGCCCCGCCTTTATTTCGCACCGCTTTATTTATAGAATTTTTTTTTCCAATATATAACTATGATTAACAAAAAAAAACCATCTTAAAATAAAAGTGGTATGAAATAAAGGCGGGGCTAAAAATACTCCGGAACAAATTAAAATGTTGGCATCTCTGTTTTATGAAATACTAACCTTTAAAGTTGGAATTGAAAAAAATAAATAAATAAATAAACACTATAGGCAGTCTAATCAAGTGTGAAATGGCTCAAAGCTATCATTTTTTAAAGAGTACAGTACCTGGCCAAAGTATTAGACCAAAGAAAATATTTAATTTTTTTTTAAATTGGAAGTTTATTATACCTGACCTGCTCAAAATTATTATTATTTAATTAGAGTTATCTAAAGCTTATTTCAGTACCTTTATTACAGAAACATTTTCAAGCTGGCAACACAAGACATTTAGTTATTCTGTGATACAGTGGCATAGGTGTAAACTTGCATTATAACGTAAAATTTGTTCTGCTTGTTTATTTTGGATTGAAGCGAATATTTTGCTGCAAAAAGTAAGTTTTGCATTGTTATTAATATCGCGTGGGATATTTAACATTTTTATTCATTTATTATCATAAAAAGGTTTTGCTCCTTTATTTTAGATGGGAAGAAAGGCTGACTTTTCACCAAAGAGAGTAGGGCAGGTTTATGGTCTATTGAAGGCCATTAAACTGACCCAAAATCAAATTGCAGCAAAGGTAGGAGTATCCAGAAGCTCAGTAAAAAATATTAAAAAGAAAATGGTCTTAAACATAAGTTTGGATCCATCACGGAAGAATAATAGTGGACGAGCTCGCATTACGACGTCGAGGACGGATCGAAAAATACGAGACATTTGTAAAAATAACAGAAAGAAACCGCGACGCATGCTAATGAAAGAAGTTCAAAATGAAGGCATTAATATATCAGAACGAACTTTGAGACGTCGTTTGGCAAAAAATAAACTCATTGCCATGAAACCGGCTCGCAAGCCAAGGCTTACATGAGAAATTATGAAAAAACGCTTGGAGTGGGCAATAAAGTACAAAAATTGGACAATAGAAGACTGGAAAAAGGTACATAGCTATTTATTTTGGTCAACGATATATTGGCATTTATAATGAATATAAAGAAATTAAATAAAAAGCAATTTTGAATAATTTTCAGGTTTGCTTCTCTGATGAATCGTTTTTTCATCCCAGCAAAACCCATACTGATGGGCTAGTGATGGCCTACTGTTGGCAGCCTGCACTTGCCAGCAGTTGTAGGTTGCCACTTGTAGGTAAAGTAGTGGCCCGTTTATGGCTGCCAGCAATGATGGAATTCGACAGTAAAAAGACTGATGGGCCGGGATTGGCATATTTATAGATGGCCTCCTGAATGCTTTTAGGACAAGGGTAACTCTATGTTTGCCACATTGTGGCCACAATGAATAGGGCCAATAGAAGAAATATTGCTGGCAAGTTGTAATTGCATAAAAATGAGGTGGTAATCGGCTTTTCTTGCTTGGTTAAGGGAAATTCGGTCACATTTTTTATATAGTAATTTGAAACTGAGAATTTATATGGCCTTCATATATGCACACGCACAAAGTCTCCGGTTTTATTATCAAACATGGATTTTTCACCTTGTTTCTAGCTGCATTTGCGCTATTTATTTTTTCTGTTTTTTCCATGCAATATGTATTATTTCATTATTTTCATTACCCAACTACTGCAGCTAAAGAGAGTATATGTACTCGATCAAAAAATTCGATATCGTGATTTTATCCGATTTATGTGTTTTAAAGTTTCCTAAATCTCCTTTTTTTTTTTAAAATTTTCAGTGTGTATGTATGGGGGGCCCTTTTGACCTTTATCATATAATCGAAACTAATAAATATAGAATGACTAAATTTCAGAATTTGAGACAGGTCTGGTAAATATATTAAATTTCCAAGTTTTGGTGAAAATATAAAAATAATGTATAAAAAGACTGTGAGTCCATATCTCAAAAACGGCTCTAACGATTTTCTTCGATGTTGCTATATAAACACCCTATTAGATGTCCTGTATATATGTGTGTTGTAGAAATCTTCTGACTTCTCATATCTCCGAAACTAATAACTATAGAACGATTAAACTTCAGCATTAATAACAGGTCTGGTGTACATATGGAATTTCCAAATTTTGGTGAAAATATGAAAACCGGAAGAGAGGCTGTGAGTCTGAATCTCAAAAACAGCTCTAAAGATTTTCTTCAAAGTTGCTATATAAACACCCTGTTAGGTATTCTTTCGGATGCTTTAGTTGGTTCGTTCAGGAAATTTGATAGGCAACATGTATGAGCAGCTGAAGATGGGGTCTCGCTATTGCGTTTCTTTAAAAACGGCTGTATAGGTTTCTTTCAAACTCGTCATATTAACGCCGTTTTCGATATTCTTTCATGTGTAATAGATTTTTTCCAGTTAACAATTGAGATTTCTAAGATTTGGTGAAAGTTAGTATCTCAAAATCTGCTCAAGTGGCTTTCTTGAAAGTTGCTTTTAAAAAAAAATTTAAGATATCCTTTTTCATGTATTGCGGGGATATTACAGAAAATTTGACAGTCATCCTAATTAGGTAGGTGAAGGTCTAAGTCTAATTTGAATTGTTTAACATAGGTTTACATAGCAGTACTCGTTATCTTACCTCTTAATCTCCAACCTGTATTTATAATATTAAATTTCAGATTAAGAGAAAGTCGTGTGAGGGACACACCAGATTATTTAATAATATTCTATATTTTTAACGAAAATTTTTATAATTCAGCTCGCTGCATAGAAATATGTATGTCTGTGTGAATATTTATAAATATTTGTTTGTTGTTTAAATAATAATTAATTACTACTTATTTAATTTCTGCTCTAATTAGAAAAATGCAAATGTAGAAAATTTAATTTTCGATTACACACGTGCTAATACATCTGAGAAAACTTCCCACAGTAAAACCTTATCAATATGCATCCCGTCCACGCTTAATGAACGGATTTCTTTTATCTTTTTTTTATGGCTGCACTTGAAGCATCTGCTTTAAAATAAATAGCGGGAAAAAATAAGCTGACGTGCAAATTCTTTGGCGCGGGATTGCGGCTCAACTCGGAGTCAGTAGCTAAAATTCTGTCAAATTTATTAGATGTGGTGCTTATGCTATTGGATTGCAAAGTAAAGAGGTAAGATATTTTTGCTATCGTTTTATATTATTTTTCAATAAAATAATTCCTTTTCTTGTTTTACAGTTTTTGTAATTTTATTTATTTGCTGAATAACTGATTGAATTATTTAAATGTTTCTGACAAGTTGTAACTAACTTATATATTCGTAATCCAATATCATTTTTTAATATTTTCTAATATACTTAAAAGTAGTTTTTTCCTTTCAATTAGTTGGTGTATCTCTGCTCTAATATTCATGAATAGTCAAAAAAGTTTAATATTTTGTGAAAAATCATAACTATTTCCCCAAACATTTTCTTTCTTTTTCTTCTTCTTTCTTTTTATTTATTTATTTATTAACTGAAGTTACAAAATAAAAGAGGGAAAAATTAGTTTTTTGATTAAAGGTTTACTTACTTATTTATTTTTTTAATTAAAGGTTTATTTACATTCAAATGTAATTTGATATGAATCAAATAAACATAATGTAATGAGAATATAAAAATGAAAATTTTATCAATAAAAAACTTAACAGCTTCACTATTTTTCACATTCTCAAAATATGAAAAATCAGTATTTTTAGACATTTTATGTGAAACTAAAATATGTTTAGTAGTATTTTAATGTATTTTTTCTTACTTTGTTTTTTGCAAAATATTTTCTAAGGTTCAAAATTATATCATTTTACAGTTTTAAAGGTGGTTTGCTTTTATTATATAAATGTATGAATTAAATTTTGATAAGCATTGATATCATATTATATTTTTAATATACTTTAAAATAACAATTTAGCTACAATTTTATATGTATATATATATGCTATAATCCCAGTAGTAGAAAGTATGCAGCACGGCAGCGCTGCAGATTATTTAAAGCTCTGACGATAAATAAATGACAGGCTTAAAAATACAAATACGTCTCTTATTAAAAATATAATTATGTCTTAAAAAAGCAAAATTATATGTATCTATGTTATTGTACTTGTTGCGTATCAGTTTAATTTTCTTGTAAGTGTAAATTTTATATATTTTATAAATTGCTAATATTCATTGTGATTTCTAAGAAAAAAATCTGCTACTCGGTCTTGAAATAAATATTTTTAATAAATAAAGGAAAATAGAAAATTATAATAGAAAATTATATTAAAGAAATTTTAATAGTAATAAAATATAAAATATAGTAAAAACATTCACAAAAACATTCACATAAAACATTCATAAAATGAACTTAATTTTTTTTCTCTTTATAAATAAATAGCATGATATTATGTAAATAGTATAACTGGAAATTTTTTATTTCCATTACTCGACTATCGGAGGTTAATGTAAGTATTTTATTCGTTTAAAAAAAATTGATACCGAGTTTTCACCTGATTTAGATATTTTAAGGTCTCCCGAGTTCAAACAAGTGGTTTTGGACAATTGGTCAGCATATATATTTGTAAGTGTGTATGGGGAATCTTCCAACTATCATATCTCCAAAAAGAATAAAGGTATAACGACGATACTTCAGAATTAAGACAGGTTTAGTGTATAGATAAATTTTCCAACTTGCTGTGAAAATTGAAAAAGCAAAAGTTTAAGCATTGATTTGTATTTGTTTATTTATTTATTTATTTTTTAACTCGCGTTATTAACTACCATTTGTCCGTTACTGGTGAGCATGAGTTTATCATATTTTGGTGAAAATCAGCAGTGAAACTGTAAATCGGTATCTCAAAATCAGGTAAACGATTTTCTTCAAAATTGCTGCATATATATGTATATATTCAGATGTCCTTTCGCCTGTAGTACTTGTTTGGTACAGGAAAAATGATAGATGTTCTAACTGGGTAGGCTGGTTTAGATCTTGGAAATTGTGTCTTCCAAAAACAGTTCTAATGATTTTTATTATTATTTTTTTTTTTTAACTCTCTACGTAAACTATTTTTTACATGTCTTCACGATGTATTTTATTTTTATTCTTAAAGAAAAATTGTCAGATGTCTATTTTTGTTAAATCGATTTTATGTCTTCTGACGACAATATTTAAATACACACAACACATATTTATGTATATGTATGTAGTTGTCATTAATGGAAGTCGTGCGATTATTAACTATATTTTTAAAATATGGAGATTCTCTTCTTCTTCTTTATTTTTTTTTTCCTTAAATATATATATATATATATATATATATATATATATAAATGTTTAATTTTTCAATAAATAGAATAATATATATAATAAAGATCATTTAAGCTTTTTATATTTATTTATCTTGATAAAAGTAAAGCTGAATAAAATTAAGAATATTTTGAATTAGTTGAGAAAATTTTAGTAAATTAAATTTTGATTAATGCTATTATTTTTGTTTTTATTTTCAATTTTAACTGCAATTGAGAGTGACACCTATTTTATTGTTACCACACTTTCCACCTTTATAAATTTCGTGGAATGGCAATTTATTTTTCACATATCTACATTTATAAAAGTGCTGATTAAAATATAACCATATACTGATTAACTGACTTAACTGCACATTGCTAGAGCGACTGTATGGGCAAGTAATGGAAAATTTTGATTTTTGATTTTAAGGAAGAGAAGGGGTCGATTATAGAGGAAGGATATTTCGCAAAGTCCGAATTTTCGAGAAAAACTTAACCAAAACTGGCACATAAAAGATGAAAACGATGTGTGTCTGTTAAGTATATTTCAATCCCCTCCCCCCCTAACTTTTCTTTTGTCTTCTACCGCATCTTCTCGGAGGTTCTTCGCGTCATGAGAGGTATCAATATGTTCCGAATATTCCAAGAAAGATATTTCAGGAGTTTAGAAAATGCTACCATTTTAATTAACGAAGTTATTAACTGAAAACGACCGGTTTATAAAGGACTCTTTTTGACACACTGAAAAAAGTTTCTCTTATGTCGCTTTCTTTCATGAAGTCATTTTATACAGGAAAATTAAAATATGATCCATAAGGTTGTTAGTAGGGAGGTTGGATTTAACGTCACACCAATACAGCGCTATGAGTAATTGGCGACGGTCTGGGACGCACCTCCAGTTATTGTCCGGAGACATGCCGTCAGAATTTTGAACCTCCATGGAGGGGGATGATTACCCCGATTCGATGACTTCCAGAGGTATAATTTTAAAATTAACATAGACATTTAAAATTGACATTGTGGTCACGACGTATTTTACGTGCATTAGCCACCATTAGTTTACACTATGGTCTTTGGTCTGGTCGAGTATCGAACTCACAATCTTCCAATTACAAGCTTGGCACCGACTGGGGTACCTCGGTCAGGATCCTTGGTTTTAAAAAAGAAATATAAAATAAATGTCAATGCTGCTATTAGCACTTTTTTTCACTACTTTTAGAAATTTTTTTTTTTCTGGCAATCTTTTATGTTGTATAAAATATTTTTTTATATAAGTTCTCTCTCTCTCTCTCTCTTTTTTTTTTTTCTATAAATAAAAAAATAATTTCATGTCTGTATGATTGATTGCATTTATTTATGTCTTGAAGCTGTATTTATTTTTTTAAGAGGACAAACAAGTATTTTTAAAAACTTTGTCATTGTATTTTGTCATAAAAAGAAGAGTCAAATTTAAACTTGAAAAATTTCAAATTAAATTAATAATAATAAAATAATAATAAACTATTTTGCTTTTTCAGATATTTTAGAATGAATAAAATTATTACCTAACTATACAGTAGAGACATATATCGAGTATTATATGCTGCCCTTAATTAACTAAAACATTAATTAATAAAGAGTATAGGCATTAGAAAAAATAGGTCCAGTTTTTTTTTCTTTTTTTTTTAACAGACAGTTAAACCAAAAAGTTCATCGTCAAATAGTGTAAAGAAAATTAAGTATTGCCAAAAGTTTTATAGACTAAAACTGTAACGCAAACTAGTCCAGATATTACAAATTTATTTCTGTTAAAAAAAAAAAAAAAAAAAAAAAAAAAAAAAAAAAGCATAATTTTTATAAAATAAATAATGTGGAAATAAATATTATGTATTTCAATTTCGTATTGAAATGGGGATTTTTATAATACTTTTCTGCTTTTTCCTGAGTTATGCACTTTTAACATTTCTGTTCAGTGAAAGGAAAAGTATCGAATAGGCGGTAGAGCCCTGCATGTGTTAATAAAGGAAGAGATTCATTGAGTTGGTGAGCGGAGTGAATAGAAGCACAGCCCCCTAGTGTGATATAAAAAATAAATAGCTGTTCAATTCTTTTGAAATTTCATTTAGATAGCGTGACCAGCAAAGCGGGCATAACCTGCTACTATTAACTAAAATGTACTTTTAAGTCTTCATGTTTTTATTTAAAATAAAGCACATCAGTGTGTTCGAGTGTCTAAAAGGACGAGCGTAACACGCAAAATGCACAGCCACTAGTCGTTTCAAAATATGATAATTAGTATTTTTATCAAATTTTGAACTTTTAAGGGTGCTGAGTTCACCGAAAATGTTAATAATTTAAAAAATAATAGTTGCTTTACATACTATTCAATTTTTAAACTTGTTTAATTGCAAGCTACATTTAATTTCAATATTTTTTTTTTTTCTTTTAATGCTGATTGACCACTATATTTAAATGAATAATTTTTATAGAATTAATCTTTTTTTTTTTTTTTTCTTTATTCTTTGAAAATATAAAGAGTTATTGCTGCACATTTGATATTCAGACAAGGAAAAAAAAAAAAAACGCAAAACAATACCGATTTTATTTGAAAGCCGAATACAAACTGCTGAAAATAGGGTTTTATCAGCGTTTTGGGGGGTTTATTGGGTTTAAAAAGGTTTTTTTTTTTTTTTCAGAATATTTTAGGATTTTATCAGAGTTTTCAGGATTATTTTCTTTCTTCTTATTTTCTTAACACGAAATATCATTCATAATGAGATAATTAAAAAAGTTAAATTAATATTCATTCATTAAAATCTAAATTAAATTTTTAGCTTTTTTTTTTTACTCTTTTTATGATTCAGCTTTAACGAAGTTAAAAAAAAAAAAAAATAATAATAACACTGCTCTGCATGAAAATTGCCTCCAACATCATTTTTGCAAATTCTTATCTAAAATGACTTCCTGAATCTGAATATGACGCTAATTTTGCCCTATCACCTGTCGTTTTTTAGGGACGGCTCCCTATTTTTATCACTTTTTGGTAATTTTATAGCTATAAATTTAATTTTTAGGGATCGGGGATTATTTTAACTGTTAAATATCTTCTGAGGGGCTACAGAGTAGAAAGATTTTAAAACATGAACATTTGCGGCAATGGGAAAATGTAACGGGACATTTGCCGCTGAAATTATGTATATTACATTTCATATATATATATACATATATATATATATTATAAATTTTATTCTATAATTATTAAACATTATATATAAAAATATATAAAGTGTGAAAGTAAATATTTTTCATTTTCCAAATAAAATTTATGGTATATAAAATTATCGAACAGTGATAAAAATTGGTGGAGGGGTGGTAGGATATCCCAAAGAAATGGTGAGAGACTGGGCAAAATGGTAGTCATATTTGGATGCAGTAGGTCATTTTATATAAGAATCGGCAAAAAAGTATAAGGGCTTTATTTTATTTTGCTTTATTTATTTATTTATTTTTATCGTAGTGTAACAGTACTTTAAATATTCTAAAATTCTTTTTATCTGCCCTTTACAACAAAAATTGGATTTTAATAATTATTTCATGTTGCCTTATTAAACTTTTTGTAGTCAATAAGTTTTCACAAAATACTTTTAATTATTGTCCCTCAGCATTACATAAGAGTGTCATACTGTTAAATATTTCAGAATTTTTTTTTTTTATTTATATTGTACATTCGAGTCCTACAGTTTTCTTTATATTGAAAAACAACTTTTTTTCTTGCTTGTTTTTTCTTTTTTTTTAATTCTGCTTTAAAAAGATTATACATTTATTTATTTATACATTTAATTATACATTTTATTTATTTGTTTTCTTATGGGGAATTTTTCAGCATTTTTTTTTTTTTTTTTTTTTTTCTATAGAGAAATTTCAGCATCTCCAATATTTCTAAAAATTCTTAGTTCATATTCTAATAATGTATACAATATTAGTTTATACTTGTAATGCTTATTATAAGTTAGACAAAAATACAATTAAAAAAAAAAGAATTTTGAAGGGAAAAAAAACACTTGGGCTTTTTCTTGGGCTTTTTCTAGGGCTTTTTCAAGTGGGTTTTATTGAAAAGACCCACCCGGGTTTTTTCGGGTCGGACAAAATCTAGCCAACCCTGATGTAAGGTGTGAATAAGAACGGAACTACGAAATTCAAACCTTAAAAAGTTGAAGGTGTGAAGCTTTTTAAGTTTTCCCACGTATCGCTGCAGTGGTTTCCAATAGAAGTTTGAAATTTAAGCAAAATGTCTATGAGAAGACATTTTGCTAATTTGCAAACTTCTATACCGCTAGCTAAGACAAAAGATGGAGGATCTTCCAAAATTTTACAAATAAGAGGATGATAGAATGTGTCCAGATGTTATAAGTGTTCGGCAGTTCTACACGTTCTTCACACGTAGAAAATTACAATGGTTTCCTGTAAAAGGTTGGAGTTTTGCAAAATTTTTTCTCTTAGGACCTGACTAAGATTAAAAGATTATAGCTTTCCGAAAATTAAAGTTTATGGGGGTGAAAGAAGTGTCATAGTTAAGGTAAAAGATGAGAATCTTTTGAAATTTCATTATAAGGATGGTGTTTAATATTTCTACACATTTTTCACAAGCAGAAAATCACAGTAGTTTTTAATAAAATATTTTTTGTAGCCTTTAACAAAGTCTCCTCTTCAACAGGATTCAATCTCCTACCAGCAGGTCGGATTAATTGGTTTTACTTTCAATTATCAAATATTTATACATAATTTACATATTATTTATTTTCAAACAATGCATAGGATAAAATGATGTATATATATAATATATATACAGAGATAGAGAGAACATTTTGCTTGTTTTAAATTATACTTCAGAAACTTCGACCTTAACATGTGAAGCTATACAAAATATTCAAACAATCCATAGAAGCATAGAGATATGCATGTTAGGATTCATCCGAAGAAACAGAAAGAGAAACACTTGGATTAGAAGCAAATCAAAGTTACCGATGTTATTTCTAGAGTCAAGAAGTTAAAATGGAGCTGGGCTCAGCAACTTTCGAGAAGAAATGATGATAGATGGAGCACCAAAGTCCTATTTTGTAAAGCAAAATGATTAAAGTTTGGAGTTTTTTGAATTGTGAAGTTTGGAGAAAGATAATGAAGGATAATTGCAGAAAACAGGACATTTGAGAATCTCATAGGAGAGGCCTTCATCCTGTAGTGAACTGATAAAGCTAAAATAGATATATGTATTCTCAATGGAAGAATGAAAGGGTTTTGAAGAGCTTCAGCACTTAAATTTAATTTGGATAACAGATTCTGCTCACAAGTCATGTGAGTTCAGAGATAATTAAATATATTTAATTATTTAAACTGTAAGATGTATATTATCTTAAGTATTATATATATACATCACAATTACTATTATTATGTTTGTTAATTATTATGTGTTGTAATAATTATTAAATTTAAACACAGGATAATCTGACAGGAAGAAATAGAGAATGGATTATTTACAAAATATTGATACTCAGAATTTGAGGTAAGTGTGTCAATGCTAAAATACAATTAATTAGCTTTCGATATTTTTTTATCTCCTAAAATTTGTGAACATGTTAATATAACAAAGTTTAATTTTAAAATTTACAAATATTTTTAACTATTTATTTCCTGATCAACAGGTAAGGTTCACATATTTTAACAGACGTAATTTTTCGTGTGAATGAAGACACAATAAATATTATAATAAGTAATTAAAGATATATAGCTTTGTATACAGGGGAAATTTTAATCATCTTATCATTTTGAACAGAAATAATGAAATAACTCTTGAGTCATTGCCGTCAGCGCCACATTTTATTTTATTTTATTTCATTCTTTTTTTTTTTTTTTAATATCTGCGATCGCATCTTATCGCAAAGGGCAGGATTCTTCGTGGCATGAGAGGTAGCAATGTGCGCGGAATACTCCAAGAAAGACATTATAGTTAATTAGAAATTTTTATCATCTTAATTAACGAAGTTATTAATTATAAACGTCGGGATTAAAAAAGTTTCTGAAATCTTTGTCTTTTCAATCTTATGACGTCATTTTCCACAGGAAAATTAAACCTTAATCAATGGTGTAAAAAATAAAATAAATGTCTACTTTTTGTTCGTTTGTTTGTTTGTTTCTCTCGTTTAGAAAATTAATTTTCTTATTAGCAATTACTTATGTTGGTGTTTATAATGTTTGTGTTATTTTTTTCTAAATAAGGTAATGTTTTCGTGTCTGTATAATTGATTACGTTTCTTTTTTTTTTAAAGTGTATTTGTCCTCAGATGTCATCTATTTATCTATCTATATAAAATCGTTCTTCCTGACTGACTGACTGAGTGAGGGGGTGATTCGTCATCGCCCAGACCAAACCCCTGGACCTAGAAGCATGAAATTTTGTGACAATGTTCTTTCTATGATGTAGGCATCCACTAAGAAGCGATTTTACAAAATTCGCCCCCCAAGAGGGGGAGGGGGGCAAAACGTGATTTCACAAAATCCTTTATATCTCACACAAAAAAACAGATATCCGTAAAATTTTTGCTTTAAAATATAGTTAATACAAATGTCTAAAAATCAATTTCTGGAATTTTCAAAATTCGGTCCCCAAGGGGGGGGGGGGGGCAAAACGTGATTTCACATGCATAAAACGTGATTTCGCATAATCCTATATATCTCAAACAAAAAAAATAGATATACGTGAAATTTTTGCTTTAAAATATAGCTAATACAAATATCTAAAAACCAATTTCTGGAATTTTAGAAATTCAGCCCCCAGGTGGGGCAGTAAGGGGGAGTCTACGGGGCAAAAAAAAAAAAATAGAAATACAGTTAGGGCGTTCAAAATTGGTATAGATAGGTTTTAAAACCCTGCAAGTCGAATGGGGATATTTTCGAAAGTGTAAAGTTATTAGGAGGGGCGAGAAGGGGAGGGGAGAGGGGGGGGGCAAAAATAAAAATAGAGTTAGATCGTTCAAAATTGGTATATAGAGGTTTTCGATACTTACAAATCGATTGTGGATATTTTTGAATTTTTAAAATTATTAGGAGGGGCGAGAAGGAGGGTGGGGTGGTAAGGGGGGGTTGTGGGCAAAAACAAATAGAAATACAGTTAGGGCGTTCAAAATTGGTATAGATGGGTTTTAGAGGCCTGCAAGTCGAATGGGGATATTTTTGAAAGTGTAAAGTTATGAGGAGAGCCGGGGAGGGGAGAGGGGGGGGGCAAAAAAATAAAAATAGAGTTAGATCGTTCAAAACTGGTATATAGAGGTTTTCGATACTTACAAATCGATTGCGGATATTTTAGAATTTTTAAAATTATTAGGAGGGGCGAGAAGGAGGGTGGGGTGGTAAGGGGGGGTTGTAGGCAAAAACAAATAGAAATACAGTTAGGGCGTTCAAAATTGGTATAGATGGGTTTTAGAGGCCTGCAAGTCGAATGGGGATATTTTTGAAAGTGTAAAGTTATGAGGAGAGTCGGGGAGGGGAGAGGGGGGGCAAAAAAATAAAAATAGAGTTAGATCGTTCAAAACTGGTATATAGAGGTTTTCGATACTTACAAATCGATTGCGGATATTTTCGAATTTATAAAATTATTAGGAGGGGTGGGGCTATGGGCAAAAACAAACAGAAATACAGTTAGGCTGTTCAAAATTTGTACAGATAGGTTTTAGAGGCCTGCAAGTCGAATGGGGATATTTTCGAAAGTGTAAAGTTATTAGGAGGGCCAAGAAGGGGGGAGGAGGGGCAAAAAAAAATAAAATAGAGTTAGATCATTCAAAATTGGTACATAGAGGTTTTCGTTACTTACAAATCGATTGCGGATATTTTCGAATTTTTAAAATTATTGGGAGGGGCGGAGGGGCAAAAAAATAAAACTAGAGATAGATCGTTATATTTTTGAATTTGTAAAATTATTAAGATAGACGGGAGGGGGGAGACGAAGGGGGAAAATATTAAAAATAAGAGTTAGACCATTTTGGGAATTTTTCCGAAGGCAGTGAGAACCCGGTACGACATTTTTCCTAATCAGATTTTGTTTCTCTTTTTTAGTTCCCCATCATACTATAAGTATGGGGAACTTAGGTAATCGTGAAAATTTTCGACCTCGGTTTTTTGACTTTTCTACACGTTTTCAGGTGTGAGGAATCCGAAAATGACAAAATTTCTATGGTGTCTGTCTGTAGGGTGTCTGTTAGTGTGTCAGTGTGTCAGTCCGTTAGTGTGTTAGTCCGTTAGATTGTTAGTCTGTTAACACGATATCTCACGAACAAATGATCGCAGAGAGGTCAGATCAGTTTTAAAATATTACTTTCGATACTGGCAAGAACCCTATTCATTTGCAACATTCGAATTTAAAAACTTCGTAAGTTATTAGAAATTTACGATTTTCTTAACATGGGAGAACAGGACAAAAAATCACTTAAACGTGCATTTAATGGGAGCTTTTTACTGTAAAAATGTCAGACCAGTTTTAAAATATCAGTTTTGATGCCAGAATGAACATCAGTAACTATAAATATGCTACTTTGGAAATTTCGCAAGTTATTGGAAATTTACGAATTTCTTAACATGGCAGGATAGGGCAAAATTTCACATAAACGTCAATTTTGAGAGATATTTTCATCGTAAAGATGTCAGACTACTTTTGAAATATTTAGGACAGTGGCAAGAATATTAATGACTATGAAATTTCCAATATAAAGATTTCGTAAGTTATTGGAAATTTACGAATTTCTTAACATGGCTGAATAGAGCAAAATTTCACATAAACGTCAATCTTGAGGGATATTTTCATCGTAAAGATGTCAAACCACTTTCGAAATATTATTTAGGATACTGGCATGAATATCATAGACTATGATTTTTCCAATTTAAAAAATTCGTAAGTTATTTGGAATTTACGATTTACTTAACATGTCAGAATAAGGCAAAATTGAGCATAAACTTCCATTTTGAGGATCCTAAATACATTAGACAACTTCAAAATTACGTTTATGATATTTGTTTGAACATGATTGATTACAAATATTCTAATAGGAAAATTTCGTAAATTATTCGTAATTTAAGATTTTATCAGCATAGCGAAATTGTAAATTTTTCATATAAATATGAATTTTGAGGATTATTGCATTGGAAATAGTAGCATGAAAACTAAACAACACCCCGATAAAATAAATTAATAGATTAGAATAAGATAAATATATCGAAGTGAACAGTGGATAGCCTATTAGGCGGGGATTTCATTCTGTCCTTGTATCAAACTTTGGTCAAATTCATTTCTTTTAACATGATTATAATATGTCTCGCACTAGAAATTTCTGAGAACATAAATATGATGGGGAACTGAGCAGAGTCCACCTATGCCAACTAGTTTTTTCACGTGATAAAAATTAATGCAATTTTGAGAATTCAGTAATTATAGTGATTCATTTAAAAATAGGGACCAGCGAAGTGGGCTTTGCCAGCTAGTATGAAATAAAACTGAATTACTTTGGCCATTTAGTGTTATATTTTTATAAGATGATAATCATCTGTATTCATCATGGAAAATAACTTTTATAAATCATATATACTGCGTGAAATTACGCTAAGAAATATAGCAGAAGTTTTGTGATGGCTGCAGAATATTATTTTTATTATTATTATTATACAATTTATTAAGAAAAAAAAAAAAAGAAATTTTGTCCTGTATTAGTCTTACTAAAAACTGTGTATGATAAAACGAGGCGACAGCTCAACTTGTTAAGTAATGTGAACGAAAATTTCACAGGCACCATTTTTTGGTAAAGTACTTCGAAATATGACTGTTTGTGAAATTCTGTACTAATTGGTGAAAAATGATATTGAATTGATATAGAATTGGTGGAAAATGTCCCCCCCCCTCACACACACATATACATATAAATAAACGAACAAACAGAAAATTTCTGAAAATAGCCAAATCTTATTAGGACAACTGAAATCCTGTTAATCCAAAACCGTAAATCGAAAATATTTACGAATGCAATACTTTCTAAGGAAAAATTAAAAGTATACAAATTTTCAGTCTGAGTTTGAATTTTTTTTCAGCTGTATCATATGAATCATATGAAGTTTAAATCATTTGAATCGTATGAATCATTTTCAGTTTGAGTCACCAGGTAAAAATAAAGAAGGATTTTTCTTGTAACTTTTTGCAGCAAGTCATATTACTCATGTTGTAAGTGTAAGAAAACATAATTATAGTACCAAAAAAGCGTTTAGCATAGCCTATGGATTTTCTGTAAGAAGATAAAAATATCTAATAAAATCGCAGATGGAAATTGCTGAGCTGTTATTTGTCACATTTAACTAAATCTCTTCTTATCTTTGTACTCAATTAACCAATCATATATTTAAACCTTTTTTATGTTTGTTTTTATTATTTATTTATTTATTTTATTTTATTATTATTATTTTTTTTTTATCGGGGAAAGGGGGTGAAGGAACGTTTTAGCAAATT
Organism: Salticus scenicus; assembly: GCA_963930645.1. Classification (NCBI taxonomy): domain Eukaryota; kingdom Metazoa; phylum Arthropoda; class Arachnida; order Araneae; family Salticidae; genus Salticus; species Salticus scenicus. The sequence continues at coordinate 230,985,798 of OZ005656.1, read as the reverse complement.
TTAATTTGCATTATTTTCACTAAAGAAATAAATGATTTTGACTTAGTTTTCTAATTAGGAGCAAGCAGGGTTTAACCTGGCAAAAAAAATACTTTAGCATTTTAGCGAAAATAGGCAAGCCCTATTTTAGCTTTTTAGAAAGTTAATTCTTTGGATACCATTGATTTCTTTTACTTAGCTTTGTTATCCTCAGTTTTATTTTCTATTCTTTTGTTCATTGATGATTTTAACCAAGCATCCATATTTGTGACTTTAAAAATATGAATCAGGGAAACTATGTTTTGATTTTAACAATAGAAAAAGAGGTACTCATATTATATGTGTAAAATGAAAAAGCAATTGAAAAATTAAGTAAAGTGCAGTGGTGGATAATCGTGAAATACTAGTGCTAAGAATGCTTCTATGAATCAAATTCTGAATTCTGACATACTTTTAAATATTTTTGTATTTAAATTCAATCATTAAAAATAAATCCAAATTACTATATAAATAATCATTCCCAAAAATTTCAGTCCTTTCGTAGTTTTTGCCTGCAAATATTACACAAAAAAAAAAAAAAAAAAAAAAAATCCGAGTTATTATATAGAGATATTTTATACAGTTATCCAGTTTTAGCTTTTTAGCGAAATTCTGACCAACATGTTTTAGCAAAATATGATACATTTTAGCAAAATGCTAAAAAAACTAATGGCAGTTTAAACTCTGGGAGCAAGCTTTCCTGTCTTTTTTTTTTTTCTAATATAATTGCACTTTTTTAATCTGACAGCATAACATTTTTCAGTACGCCATGTTTGCATTATATTGCAATTTACTTTTATAGTTAAATTCAGTTATAAAACTAAAATTCTTTTATTTTTTTAAATAATCTGTTTATATTTTTAAAATGCTTATTTATTTTAGTGACTAAATAAATTTGAATTGAATTCTTTTTCAGTTTTTGCTGTAGTTTTATATATTTTTTAAAATCCGTTTTTATTTATTTATTTATTATTTTTATTTTAGCATCAAGAAATAGGTAATAAAGAAATGGTTGCAAAGAGCCTATGACAGAGATGGTTGGAGAAATAAAAGAAAATTTCAAATTACTCTCTTAAAATATTAATAAGAGTGTTAAATTTTTGAAATGTGTCAGTATTTGTAAAAATATGTCAATATTTCTCAGTCAATGTATTAACTTTATGTGTGAATTTTTATTTTTTATTTTATTTTTTATAAAATACCTTCTTGTAATACTTTTCTATAAATAAAATTTACGTATGTGTGTTCAACTTTAATGTTTTAATTGATATTTTTTTTCCCCTATTCCATTTCAGAAATTATTTATAAAATTAAATTTGCATATTTTAAATTTCAGGATTAAGTAATACTTTTGTAATGTAATATAATATAGATTTTTCAATTGCTTCTTTCTACAACTTTAATAAAATATAAATACAAACAATTATTTCTATTATTTTAAGGATCTGCATGAAAGAAAAGTAGTTTAAAAACAATGTGCACCATTTTTTTTTTTTTTTTTTTTTTAACATTAATCCTATTATTGAGTACTGCAAAGATTCTGCATGCAAAAATAACGGGAGGTAACATTTATGCTCACAAAATATGTACCTCATACCTTTCAGATAGCTGAAACTTATTTTCAATTGATACATTTTCTGTTATACTTGTTCGCTATCATGACAAATGCAACTTTTAGGTTCTGATAAACTATTAAAATATTTTTAATGGGCACCGGCATTATATATTTTGATTTTATTCTAATCATTTTTTCCCCTTACATATATTACTACATTTCTCTCTCTTTTTACATATGCTTCTTTAGTTTTTCGATCTCTCAGTAGAACTGAAGAGATCAGCTTGCAGTGATTGACCTTTTCAATATTTATTAATACTGAATTATATGCGGTAATGTGTTGTCTGTCACTCTTGTTTATTTTACAAACGCATATTTGTATTAAAAATAAACAAATGTATACATTTTTTTTTTTAATACTTATTTATCCATTTGTTATTTAAATATTTTTTGAGTGTGGTGTTATAGTTGCTAGAAGTTTTGATATTTCTAATGAAGAAAATAAATGCAAAATTTGCCAAAAAAGAATGAATAGTTAACAATTTTGAGATCATAATTCAAATAAACTCATATTTCAAAAAAAAAAAAAAAAAAAAAAAAAAAAAAAAAAACTTTTAAACATGCCAAGTTTGTAAGATTATATATATCCCACTTTAAATATTTTATTTTATTTAATATTAATTCCAATCAATCAAATGTTATACATCAAATATATATGTACATAAACTACTTGTACCAAATATTACTAGAACGTTCAACTACAGCTAATTCTTCTCTATTAAGAAAAGTTATTACTCAGATAATCTCTCTCTCTCTTCCTTCCCACTTCCCATGTAATTCCAAGATGTTTTTGTTTCTTCGTACTATAAACAAATCTCGTTCAAAAATAAAGCTTTTCGAAATCTATTTTTAGAATTCAACTCTTTGAATATATCACCTTTTGACTTAGAAAGCAATTTATTTATTTATTTTTATTTTTATTTATTTTTTTTTATTTATTTAAATATTTTTTTTTATTAAGCAAACTGAGGCTTTAATTTTAAATCTCGACATAAATATTTAAACTTATTTTAAAAAAAGAAAGAAAAATTGCTCTTTAAGATGAAAGACGAAAGGTTCAAAGAGTGTAATTCTAAAAACAGAATATTAAAAACTTCATTTCTGAACGAGATATTCTTATAATACAAAACAACAAAAATCCCATAGGATACATACGGAAGAAGAAAATGTGAATTTTGGCTGCTAGTCCCTCTTAACATCTAAAAACCGAAATTTCTTTTAATACTTAATGGAAAATTTCGATGACTAAAGATAAAAATAATTTTGCTATATGGATATTTCATATATGCATTGCTTACATTCATACCATATTTTGAATAAAAGAATATTATTACTGGATACTTTATAATTATTATTCTGGAGAAAACTCTGGACAGTACATAAAAAATGGAATACAAACTTTGTATATAAAAGCTTAATTTAAAATATAGAAAAAATCATGTAAAACTAAATTAAAAATAAGATTGTATTTTATTATCATTATCCTTAAAAAGTTGAGCATACAAATGAGTCGCGCCATTCTTATATTTTTACGTACGTTCCATTATTTAAAAAAAGAATTTTTCTTTAAAACTTTAATTCTATAATACTAATAAAAAAAAAAAATGCTGTTCTGAAATTGTGGTGACAAAATAATAAAATGCACGAATGCTACAACCCCTTAATACCTGAAAAAGGAAACAAATTTTATTGGTGGTAATTTTAATTAATCAAAAATAAAAGCATTAAATTATTGCCATTAATTTATTTAAACTTCTTTATGTAATTTCAATTAAAAATGTTATTTGTAGTTTTTAGCAATAGAGTAATGTATATAAATACATTACAATTTGCTGTAATGACCATTTTTCAAGTTTAAAATAACATTTTAATAAATATATATGCTGTTTTGATTTTACATTGTTTAGTTAATTATATATACTTCTTTACTAATTCATTTAATAGCTAATATTTATTTTATAAGTTCTTAACACATTTACATCACAAGAAAATATGAAAATTGGCCTTTTTTCACCAAACTTTTTTTTTTAATCACATATATGTACAAAAGCAAGCAAATTTGAGCGTATGATACATTCGGATAATAATAACCAGGATAATTGAGCTTAATATGCTAATAATGCGAGTCGGTTAAGTTTGCACCAAATATATTAAATGTTACTGTACTTTGACTTTGTTTTATAATTTTATAAGACTTTATTTGAATGTTCTAGATTAAAATACATCGCATTAACAAGCACAAATCCTAAACAAATTAAAGATAAATTTTAAAAGTGAAGATAAAACAATAATACAGGTGTTTTCGGAAACCCACTTCTTACGTTAGATTAAAGAAAATTTTTTGAGTTTATATTATTTATCTATTTCACAGCTTTGAAACTTATATTTAAATTTAATAAAAAAGCACCACAAAACTGGCGTTGTAAAACGATTATTACTTACAAACTTTGAATAAACACCATAAAATGCAATAAATTCGCAACAATTGTTTCGGGTCGAAAAAACACACGATCCTTCATCAGGCGAATAAAGTAAGCACGAGTGCTGCAGTCAAAGAGGCAACGCACAAAATCGTTTAAAATGAAAAGAAAAACTTTATAAAGTAGAAAGTAAGTAGTTATATTTACTTTCAGTAATTATATTTACTTTTTACTTTATAAAGTTTTTCTTTTCATTTTAAACGATTTTGTGCGTTGCCGCTTTGACTGCAACACTCGTGCTTACTTTATTCGCCTGATGAAGGGTCGTGTGTTTTTTCGACCCGAAACAATTGTTGCGAGTTTATTGCATTTTATGGTGTTTATTCAAAGTTTGTAAGTAATAATCTGTTATTTAAATTGCTTTTTTCCTGAAATGATCTATGTTACATAAAACTAACGATAACAATGCATACAAACACATACACATATCTATCTATCTATATCTATATGTGTATGTATATGTATGTGTGCGTGTGTTTGCATGTACGAGGAATTCACAGATATCCTTGCCTTACCAAAGATTCGAACACAGAACCTTCTTTTTCAGAAAAAAGCTGCCTGTCGACTGATTCGTCAAAGCGTCATTTTTGTGTTTTGCTTTCTTGATAAATGCTCAGATTTAAGATACATGATAATTATTATAGAGTCAAATCACTTCACTTCAATATATAAGAATATTTATACAGCATACTTCTTTTTTTCGCATGATTTTAAATATGAATAAAAATTTTTAATCATAAGTTGTTTAACTGAATATTAATGTTTACTTTCATTTATCATAAAACTGATTTCTGGCTTCATGCTTACAGAATCTTGGTTTCATAAAATAAAATTCTAAAATTATTTCATTATATGGCATTCATATACTCATATATTGTTATTTTTGTCCATATACTGGTAAATATCTGTAAATGTGCATTTTAAAATAAGAATTTATAAGTATGCTGTAAAATATTACAATTAAAAATACTATACTAAAATTATAGCCTTAATTTTAGTATAGATCACTTTAAAAAAAAACATTGTTGAATACACACAAAAATCTTTTCATATTTACATTTGTATTAATCAATATAATTCATGGGGGAAAAAAATATTAAATAGGGATTAAGAAAACATTTTTTTTTTTTTTTTTTTCATAGCAATTAACGGTAAATGAAGATTACCATTAATAAAACTAGCCATAATTAAATTGCTGCTGGCCCACTGAAGGCATCCAGAAATAATATGAAAAAATTATGTTTGCCACAGCTTGCCCACTGAAGGCTTCCAGCAGTAATATACAAACTTAATGTTTCACCACAGCTGGCCCAACACTGGCCCAATAATAATTTCCATCCCACTGTTGCATGCCAGCTGTGGGCCGTTATGTTTTTTCACGCTACTGATAGCTGCCAAAAGCGGCCCATCATTGGCCTATTAACATATTTCAATCTTGCCACAAAGAAGCCATAATCATACAACTGCTGGCCCACTGAAGGCTGCCAGCTGTAATATGAAAACTGTATGTTTGCCACAAGCGACCCACTGAAGGTTACTAACAGTAATATAAAAATTTTATGGTTTCCACAAGTGGCCCAACACTGACCCTTTCACAGTGTCCATCATACTGTAGGTTGCCAGCAGTGGCTCATTATATATTTTCCTCCTACTGCTGGTTGCCAGTGGTGACCCAACACTGGCCCACTGACTTATTTCCATCTTACTGCAGGCTGCCATCAGCGGATTAGTTGAAAGCGGCCATCTGATGGCCGGCGTAACATATTCCCTTCGGCAACGTTAACTTTTGCCATCAGTGGGCCAGCATCAGCTGCTGCTGGCAACCACAAGTTGGCCTCATGTTGGCCGTAATTTGTGGTTTTGCTGGGATGTTTTAACCGGAAAAACCAAATTTGTTCGGCGGCGTTCAAACGAGAAATACAAGTCAGATTGTATTGTTCCTACCACCAAACATCCTCCATCAGTCATGGTGTGATTTGTCATATCAGGAAAAGGTTCTGGTCCTCTCTATGTGGTCAAAAATACAATGAAATAAGATCAATATCTGAAAGTCTTACAAACCAGGCTCATGCCACAAATGTAAGAATGGTTTCCTGGAGACGAGGAACCAGTCTTTATGCATGATGGTGCTCCATACCATAAAGCTAAAAGTGTACCGAAGTATTTAGAGCGTAAAAAAATCAAAGTTCTTGATATGAACCCTGGTGAAAATGGTTGGGAGTTGCTGGAAAAAGAAATGTATAAGAAAAATATAACCGATAAGGTAGAGTTGCTGGAATCTTTAACATACCAGTGGAATCATAATAAACATTTTCAAGAAACCATCCAAGTATGCATAGAAAGTATGCCTCGTCGTGTTAAAGCTCTTTTAGTTGCCAAAGGTGGCCATACGAAATATTGATTTTTCTGTTAAATTTATCATTTTTTTCTTTCTTCAATAAGTATTGTATTGTAACATTTTTTTTTTTGCCACTGTATACCTTAAAGTATAAGCTTTCGAAATATGAATGAAGAAAATATCTTTTTTAATAAAATTCTTCATTAATAAGGTTGTAAACATGAAAAAATGTATAATTTTCCAATGGTCTAATAATTTGGCCAGGTACTGTAGAGCTTCCATTTAAATTTTGTCTTTGTCCTCAAAGAAGGCCCACTGTTCAGATGAACAAAGAAAGTTAGAAGTAATTTCTTAACTTGTTTTCATTTCGTTTATCGCATATTTTTAGTTTTTAGAAGGATAATGTTTAGGTGATCTCAGACCGGGCTCACTAATTCAGAAAGGAAAATGAGCAAATTTACAAACCACGTTCGTATTTTATTAAAGCAAACTATTATTAAACCATATTCCCCTTAGAATAATGTATGTTGCTTATCATAATCAGAGATGCCAACATTTTAATTTATTCTGGAGTATTTTTAGTCCCGCTTTTATTTCGCAACACTTTTTATATAAAATTATTTTTTCCCGATATATGATTATGACAAAAAACATGGAATTAAAAATTACGCTTAAAATAATAGTGGTATGGCATAAAGACGGGGCAAAAAATATTCCGGAACAAATTAAAATGTTGGAAATTCTGTCATAATGCAGCTTACTTTAGAATAAATTGTTATATAGTTAATTGCATTAAAAAAAAAAAAAAGAGAGAAGAAGAAAAGAAAAAGATTTCTATTAATGCATTTTCCAAGTACAAGTTATCAAAGTTTATGCTTTCTTGCTACAAGAAAATCATAAAATTAAAAATTTATTATATGATATATTTCAGTAACAGTTTTTACTGTTTAAATAAGATGAAAATTTCTATTTAAAGAATATTTAAAAAGCATAAAGTTTTAGTTATGATAGAGTATAACTAAAAATTTCAACAACAAATAAGTTTTACTGAACTAAATTTTGTGAAATCTTTCAAAAATTTTAAATACTCTTGTGTGAAGAAACATTTTATATGTAATAACTATGAATATATAGATGTTAATAACTATATATAGAGTTAATAACTATGAATATATATATATGTAAACAGAAAAAATAAAAACTATGTTATTTAAAATGTATTAACCGTGCACCTATGCATAAATGGCAACCTAACCCGGAAGATTGTTAGTTCCCTCCCCTTTTTGTACACCACTTAATTTTTAGACAATTCTCTTCAAATATATTTACGATTAAATAAGAAGAAAAGTACTCTAAAAAATGACTGGTGTGAAAAAAATAGGCAGAAAAGGTGGGACTAACAATCTTCCGGGATAGGTTGGCAAGTATGTCTATGCGATTTTCACTGAAATGCACAAAAAGTTGTTTAGGTATTTGTTTAGGATCAAAAGATTTACTTAAAAATTAGTTTGAATTTTCTTTATAAAGAGGCTCTTTAATTGTCAAATACTATTTTTACAGAGGCGCAAGACACCCAACAACGTAATTAAAGCTATAACTGCTCAATGTGAAAATCGTCATTCACTGGAATGACCGTAAGAGCTTGTGTTGCGCATTGGAAATTCTCCTAAAAAAAAACTTCAGTATTAACAATATGGCGACATTTCATGAAGTAAATCTGTTTAAAATGTGAAAGGATACTGCGAATACAGCACAATATGTCGGGGGGGGGGGGGGAATTTAACTAATACATTTTCTTACATATGCAAAAAAAAAAAAAAAAAAAAATCCCATGCTTTTCTGTACATTTCGGGGAAAACAGCATAAAGCTACAATCAATACTTTTTGAATAATATATTTTTTATTTTTCCTGTGACTTTTGGATCACCCGGTATATATATATATAGAGAGAGAGAGACCATACTTGCCAGCTAATTAATATTCCGTAGTTTCGTTAGTCCCGCCTTTTTTTTTACACCCCTATCTTTTATTTATTTATTTATTTTATTTTATTTTATATTTATTTTTATTTATTTATTTATTTATTCTTGAGTAATTTTCGTTTTATTTAATCGTAACTGCATTTGGAGAATATTATTCTAGAAATATACTGGTGTGAGAAAAAGGGCGGGGCTAACAACACTACGGAATATTAATTAGGATGTTGGCAAGTATGATATAGACACATACAGGGAAAAAATATTGGTGCAGAACTCATACCAGTATTTGTTTAAAATATTTCGTTATCTGTAAAATCGTTTGGTTTAGGAGGGGGGGGGAATGTTTAATTTATAGTGGTATGAAATTCACGCTAATATTCCATCACTGCGCACACGTAGAGGAAGTGAGAGGCAGAATATATACACACAAGTAAGAAAATACACGAATTTAATTCTTAATTTTAAAGAAAAAAAGTCCGTAAAAAATATAATTAAAGATTTTTGATGCACTGTAAATAGACCACAATATTATGTATGGAAAAATCTACTATGAAGTAAAATTTCATGCATACGGTTTTGCTTTATAATTCATTCAATTTTTAACTTTATAAATAGTATTAGATGAACATTATGCTTTTTTTTATACGAGAATAGTAAAGGAGAAAGATAAAAAGATATTGTATTAAAGAAAAATATTTAAATAATCCATATTTATGTAAATTATGCCATAAGCAGGGTTCGTACGGGCCTTATTTTTTTCCTGAGTCTTATACCGGTAATTTTGTAAAACAATTTACGTAATAAAATAAGGCTATTGTATTAACCCGTTAGTAGTCGCTATACGCAGCGCCACCTATTACAGATTGCTCACGTTTTATTTAACTGCCACAAATAATTTTAAGAAGTGATGTGACCGACGTTTCTTCAATTTTATTCGCATTTTATGTGTATCAAAGACCACTGCTAAATATTTTTGGTGGCTATTGAATAAAAAAATCTTGCAAAACTGAAGGATGAGCGGCAAATCGATCAACTAGCGACTACTAATGGGTTAAGTTGAATTTTATTGTTTCAGAATACTAGTGTGAGACTCAGGGAAAAAATAAAGCCCGTACGAACCCTGCATAAGTACCTTCATATACTACCAGGGATCGTACTTCCTGCCCTTTTTTCTGGACAGTTTCAGGGTTGGGTAATTTTCGTCTTCTTCGCCACAACTAATTTCCTGTAAAATTTTTTATGGAATGTTTCGTGATTAAATGGGATAGAAGTTATTTTATAAAGATAGTGGTATCAATGAGGACGGAATTTTCTCATTCCGGAGAGTGTCCTAATAAAAAAAAGGCGGAGACTACGACCCCTGATACTAAGAACTTACATAGGAAAACGCCCAACTTAAAAAAATTAATAAATAATTAAATAAGCGAACAAATGAAAATAAAATAAAATAAATAAGAACTTAAATTCTATGCTATCCTTTTAATAATAATAATAATAATAATAATTAAAAAAAATGTTTTAATATCCAAGCAAGATGCATGGTTTTATTTCTTACCTGTCTTCTACTACATATGGCTTCACTTTTTAAAGTTAATGAAAATGGAGTTGAAAACCTATCATTGCATAATGTAGATTAATAAATTCAATATTAAAAAAAAAAAAAAAAGAAAAAAAAAAAAAAAGAAATAAGGCTAAATAGAATTTTCATAAGGATTAAATTTCTCAAAAAAAAAAGTATTTAGTTTTTTTATTATATAAAATATGTGGAAGGTCTAAGTTTTATTGAGTTCACGCTTTATGTATAAATAACCCATCGCGCACAATAACATTTAAATAAACAATAAAAAGGAGACATGAAGACAGCATGACTAACACTTGTATTTCTCCACCTGACGAAGAGTTGCGCTTAATTATTTTCAGACGAAACAATTGCTTAGTATTCGTATACATTATTATGGTTATTTACATGATATATATTTATACAAAAAAGAAAAAGGTCTTTCTTTTTGCTTTGTCTAAAACTCTATATTCAGATTTTTCTATTTTAGATAAGATTTAGTCATGATGTTTAAATGTCATTGCTGTAATAATAATAATACATTCAAATTACTTCCTTTTTTTTTTTTTTTTTTTTTTTTTAAGTTTATGAATTGTTTTAAAAACGCAGATGGTGTAATATTATCAGATACTTTTTATGTGATTAAATTTGACTGGATATTTTACGCGTTAAACTGATTTTTGTTAATTGCCGATGTGTAATAGTACTGAAACATGCAGCACTAAAGAGAATTGAGTAACCGGCAATAATGAAACCAATTTAAAAAGAAATTATGTACTAGTTCTTCTATGAATTTGCAATGTAATTATATTCTTTATAAAAAAAAAAAAATCTTATGTACCTATTTTTATCGATTACAGATTAAGGTATTAGTGGATTTTTAATGCCACGGCATTCTGCTTGATTTGAAAATATGTTTAAAGGGAAGATAAAACTTAATGATACTTTAGAGGTAATTAAGATTTTGGGATCTCTTACATTACAACGAATCTTTTGAAGTTTTTCAGTTAAAAGCTATTAACCAACTCTTTACGACACTGAAAAAAAAAAAAAAAAATGTTCTATTTCTATGAGATTATTTGGGGTAATCTAAAAAAAAAAAAAAAAAGGAACCAAACAATGGAAACTCTAAAAAGAAAGGTTTTTCTTCACTTTAAAAATCTGTTTTGAGTAGTAACTTAAGTCCTTTAGAAAACTTTTTTCTTTTTTTCTAACATACTTTGAAGAGTTATTATTATTATTATTATTAATCTCTGATAAATATTATTGCTATTGATAAAAAAAAAAAAAAAGAGAGAGAGAGAGAGAGACAGAGACAGAGAGAGAGAGAGAGAGAAAGTTAATTCGCTGAATTGTTCAAAAACATATAATATTTTTGAATGTGTTTTATATTTCTCTAGCTTTTAGGGATATTATATTTCTATTACCTTTAAGGGATATTATATTTCTATTAGCTTTTAGGGATAGTACATTTGATCATTCAAATAAAATGTATTTTTTTCATTTTTATAACATAACTTCATACATTTCTAATTTTCAAGTCAGATTTATCACCAGTTGTTTTAGGAAGGAACCCGTCACATATATTTTCGAAGAATAAATAAAATTAAATAGACTGAAAACTTTTATAAAAACTTTCCGTCATGAAGTCTCCGCTGGAAAAAACGGGAGACTTGATCATATGATATAAATTCGATAAATATATTTGTGAAGTACGAAGCATGCTATTGCGCAAGCATAAAAAATTATCCTAAAAATGGGAGTGGGGAGTACGAAAAAGGAGTCTAGAAATTTTTTGCTTCTTATTATCTGCGGTCATATGCGTGCTAGAAAAATAATTTTGAAAAGGGTCTACCCTAGTGCCAGAAATCACCCAGACTTTTTCAGACTTGAATCACAAGGGTCGTACTCTCCGCCCTTTTTCCAGGACATTCTCAGAGATAAGAAATTTCCGCCTGTTTTCCCACCACTAATTTCATGCAAAAATACATTTGGTGTATTTATAATAGTGTGCCATGATTATACAGGGTAAACCATTTTATAAAGTAGTGGTAGCAATAAATTCTAAAATATGTCATTCATGAGAGTGTTCTGAAAAAAGGGCGGAAATTCGACCCCTGGAAACATCTCCGGACGATGCGACTTTCATTCGTAAACGAATATCGTTCAACTCTTAAATAATAATAAGAAGAAGAAGAAAAAAAAAAAAAAAAGAAAAGAAAAATCTAAATGTAACACTCAAAAATGAAATTCCTGACAATAATATGTTAATCACATTTCATAATTAAACTTTTCCAATAACTTTTAAAGCCTCACTAAATGTTACATTGTGCGGTTCACAGGAGATAAATTGAGATATTTCTATAGTTTAGATTAAATGATAATAGGTGTTAAATAAAAATGGATGTTAAATTTTAACTATACAAATCTAAAATAAATTCTATTTGTACAAAAGATATTGAAAAATTCAATCAAAAATTTCTTATCGGAATAATTCTATTCATTTTTATTTCACCACCAGGGTTCTCGCAAAGAGAAATAATGAATACCAATATTTTTATGTAGTAAATTTAGACTTGACTAATCGTTGATGACACAGGTCTCTGAAATCGTACATTTCTTTATTATTATTATTTTTCAATGCATTGGGTATATCTACTGTGTTTTGATGCGCTGAACTAAGAAATGATTGCCTTTTTTCCTATCACATAAGGAATTTTCACAATGTAAGAATGAAAATCAGAAGAATTCATCTAGACACTATAAGAAATTCGAACCAATTTATGCATAAAATACATTAAAATCTGTTATTATTTACACATTACCTTTTAAATGAGTTTCTTTATATCCAAGCTCCTTTTAGAGCATTTTACCTTGAGCACGACTTGAAGGCCTTTTAGGGTAGGGGGGAGGGAATTGTCTATGTAACATCCAACAATAATCTGCTAACATGCTAACACCCCATCGTCCCTGATATCTTCTCTACATTTCTTTCGTATCTTGATGAAATAGCTCTCCTTGTTCTTCGCATACATCACCCAGATTTTCTGGGAGATAATTTAGATGGGATGTAAAATTGGAGCTTTAGGCTCCTACAATCCCATTTTTTTGTCAAAATTATACGTGAAGGAAATTTGTGAACAGCTTTTCGTTAATCAGAATCCAAAAATGCATCAGAAAAACAGATGGCCTTCAAGAAAAAATTTCATTTTCAAACTGCGTATCGTTGGTGTCTGAAAAAAAAAAAATTATAGGTACTAAGTTTTTTAAAGGGAGACTTGATATCGGAAATTTTTTATAATTGTTGTCAGTTTATGTAATCGTTGAAAATATGTGTGACATATTCTTTTAAATAAACAGTGGTGATAAATCGGATTTAAAAAATTAGAAAGTTTGGCAATTATGGTATTATATAAAAATTCCGGTATACAAACTTCCCTTCGTAGAAACCCTAATCACCATATCAAATAGAACAGTCTAATTGTATAAAAAAAATGATATCCTTGTAAAATATTGTTATTGTAATCTTCTGGTAAAATCATTTATTAAATAGAATGGTAAATAGTTATGAAATTTTACGAATACCAGAAAGTTCTGTAGTTTTGAATAGAAAAACTGACACTGGAAACAGTTCTTTGACAACATTTATATAAATTGAAGAAAAAGTAATTTATGTAAAATTCGTGGATATTTAAGCCAAGGAAAAAAAAAAGTAATAAAAATTGTTTTTAAATTATCTTTTTAATGTATTTTTCTTTTTTGAAGTTTAAACTTCAACTGGTAGGATATCCTGTAATTCTTTACTTAGACTTCCTTCTCATAGTGTGTTGTTACTTCTTATTATTTTTACTGAGCTCAGATTCTGATTTTCCATGTTTTGTTAGGTCTCCCTACCCATTTCTCTCTCTCTCTCTCTCTCTCTCTCTCTCTCTCTCTGAAACATCAGTGAACTTGTTCTTTTCGGTTTGCAGATGTCATGTTTGGGAAGATGCAGATCTTAGATATCCAGGGGCATCCCAGTGTTTATTTGTTTGATTAGAATTTTATATACAGTATTTTTGCAGTACAGTACAGTAAAGAAAAAAAAAGTTTAGCTTTCATGTAAAATTAAAAAGGAAAGATACGTTTTCAAGATACGTCAGATGTGCTTTACTTATTATTAATTACTCATTCCAATTTATACTTAACAATTGTGTGTGCTTGTATTTACTGATATTGTGTACGCATGTTTCATAAATTAATAACAAATCTGTCTAAACTTAATAGATTAAATAAAATATATTTTTAAGTTAAAGCAAAATCCTGTTTATTATATATATGTTTATATATATATATATATATATATATATATATATACTAATTAAATTAAAATCCAAGTTAATATTTTATAATACATAAAATAATGGTAATTTATATATATATGACAATAAATAAATAAGTAAGTAAATAAATAATAAAAAATAATCCCAGATAAAAATTTCTTGTGTTAAAACATCATGAAATTTATTAAGTACATAAAACAAATATTGAAATTAAAATCATCATATTTTTATATAAATATATATAATTATTTGAATATCACTATAAAATTTACTTTACTACAAGGTATGCCAAAATTTTAATTTATTCCGGTGCACTATTAGTACCCGCCCTTTATTCACACCAGTCTCTTTGTAGTGAAATTTGCTTCATGGCTCATACTGTCCTTGAATTTTCTTGATTTTCGGCACCACTAATACTATATAGCAATTTCTGGTATAAAAAAAGACTTAAAACTAAAAAAGGTTTATATTGAATAAAATATTTGTGAAAGTGTCCTTAAAAAAAGGCGTCAATGCACGAACAATCCAATACAGTAGACTCCCGCTCAACGAGGGGGTAAGGTTAAGCTGAATACTACAATTTTACTTTTTAACATAACTAAACTTTTAGAGCATCAATTGATTGGTTCAGTTTCGCCCAATTTAATTTCTCAATAAAGCAGTTGTATTAATATAAAATTAGTGATATTTAAAAATAAAATTGTTGTATTAATCTGGCAACCCTGCGTTGTTCGGGAGTTTACTGAGTATACTTGCGATTAAAAATAAACAAAATCATTCAAAGAAAGCGGTGTGAAAAAAGGGGGAGATAGTAATAGTGGCTTGGAATAAATTAAAATGTTAGCATGTCCTCTATTATAAGAATTGCCGCAGTCACTTTTTTAAATACTAGTATTATTATTATTATTAGTAGTAGTAGTAGTAAAAGTAGTTTAATAAAGTTGTCTTCGTATTGTTCAATTGAAGATAACTACAGCAAACGGTTCTACATTTTTCTATTTAAAAGAATGGTATTAAAACAATGACCACACCGACCTGGCTCATTACTATTGATATTTACTATGGTTTAGTGGTACTGCTATTTCTAATCTCGTACAATTTACTATTCAAATATTAAAATTTGAATATTTTGCACAGTGTTTGACAGTGTAATAATGCAAAGAATTCGATTCGCTTTCGATAGTTTTCAAAAAGATTACTTATTTATTCCATAATAATTTCATTTCATTTTGAACTAAAATTGTAATAATTTAAACCAAAATTAAAATTTCAAATTAAGTATGTATGATTACAATTAACTTTATTTTGAAAAAATAGTTTAATGCTATACAGTGACTACCTTAATATTTTATGCATCATTTTCTAGTTATAATATGATCGTAGCTACCAATATCCTATTTAATATTCCACAGTACTGTTAGTAACCACCCCTTTTTCTACACCACTTTATTTTTAGAGTAATTCTCTCGAAATGTAATTACGATTAAATATGAAGAAAAATACTTTAAAAAAAATGATGTTAAAAAAAAAAAAAAAAAAAAAAAAAAAAAAAAAACGGATAATAACAATGCTACGGGATATTTATTAGGATGTTGGTAGCTACGAATATGATAAACATTTAAAAATTTGGCATTTTTCAAATTATATATATTGAAGAGAAGCAAAAGATATTTTGAAGCTTTTTCTATATTAGGCGTCACACAATCTAGAGGTACATTCGTAGAGTTATGAAACAATTAATTATAAAATAACTCACAAAAAATAGCATTTCTTGCAAGTATGCCCAAGCACAATTAAATAGCTAAAAGTACAGTTGCAGTACAGTTAAGTAGCTAACATATTTCAGCTGTATGGTATTTCGAGCAGCGTTGCCGGAATTTGAGATTTTTTTATTCAATATTCACCAATAATTTTGAAAAGTGGCATTTGATATACATAATAGATAATTCTTTAGTTCGATTCGTTATTTATGTATATCACATATCACTTCCAAAAATTACTGGTGATTATTGAATAAAAAAGCAGCAAAGTGTGGCTACACTGGTTTTGAGTGAAAGTATTATAGGAATATGTTAGAAAACGCAAATATTAAAGAAATATTTTACTTCTGGAAATACAAATAATTGTGATAACCACAATCATTATAAATAACAAAAGAAGAAATAAAAAAGAAATAAAACACATAAACTAATCCAAAAAAAAATTCCATACATGTATTGATTATTGAACTTATACATTTATCTAAATATTATTATATATTCCTACATAAACACTTATAATTATATAATTCGTTTAAGCAATTAGATTTCACATGTTACTTTCATTTGACTAAAAGTTTAAACTCACAAAAAGTAATCGGACTGAAAATTTAAACTGTAGAAATGATACGTATATAGTAACATAAAAATGAAATAATACTGGAATTTTCTTTTCTGTGCAGATGGGAGATTATACAGCGTATGCAAAGTTATGGACGCGAGCACATGAAAATATGGAAGGTTAGTTTATCTCCCATATTTATTTAATAGTTAATTCACTATTAAACTTTGTATTATGTAATTAGTGTACCGCGTTCAAACTATATAAAAGGAATGTAGAGATTTGTATTACATTTATTTACAGCAGAAATATTTTTCAGTATTTGCATAGAAATAAAAATTTACATTGAAACATTTATGACGCCGCTTCATAAAATGCAGATGACAGCTTCAGAATTATGATAACGCAGCCATATAAATAATTTCTAAAGCCAATTAAGAATATCTTTGACCAATTTTAATTTGAGTAAATAATAAAAGGAAATCAGATTTCAATAAATGTACAAATGAATGTATATATATGTATATATATTATTATTATTATCATTATTTATCTTTTATATGTAAAAGCAAGTAATTATAATACGTCAGTAAATATTGCTTTATAATAAACCAAACGTTAAAATGAAACACATATAATATTTTTAACGCATTTTTTATGATTTATTTATAAATTATTAATATTTTTCAATATTTCAATAAATAGCATTAAAATAAAAATATATATTCAATATAAATCTGTTTGACAACGCATTATTAACCTAGCAGTGGATATCCTATTTTCAATTCATTACTTTTTTTTTCTTTAATTTGTAAATTACTAACTAAATAAAGGTACTGGTGCTACTTGAAATAATAAAGATCGTGAATGAATAATGCTGTAAGAATTAAATTAAATTTTATGTATGAAGTCTGTTTAAAATAAAAAGCAATGTTTTATAAGAATTAGGAATATAAAATATAGTATAAACTTTATTTATTTCTACTTTCAGATTTACTCAGTACATGAATTATTAAATAAATTTTAACATTTTTTGTACATTGAAAAGAAAGTTTCGGAGAAATTTATAAATGCTTTTCGATATAAAAGGGAAAAAAAAACCTTTGAAACCCTATAACATCAGCATCTTTTTAAGTACTGAAAGCATCAAATTTAATAAGAATTAGAATAAAGTTTGACATTTAATTTATGCATATATATATTTATATTTAATTAGAAAATGAATTAATAGCCAAAATTTGACCAAACTCAGACCAAAAATTTGGTCAGTATTTAAAATTAACTAACTGTTTTGAATTAATAATAATAATAATAATAAATGAATAAATTAAATGTGGTAAGCATTTATTAGAAGTTTTAATGCAGTTTCAAACCACTTACTCTAATAAGTTATTTCCTAAATGGCTCCACTGAAATGCTATTTTTAATTAATAAATACAAATAAGAATACATAAATTGTAGAATTTATGAACATTTAGGAATAATTACAATTTTTTTCCCTCAAAAATTAAATAAGAAACAATGCAAACAAGAATTAACAAGTGGAATAATTTTAAGGGCTCTCTTAATGATAAAAATTCTTGTGATTTTTCACCTTCTTTCGCGAAAAGTAATACATTTTTTTTTTTTTTTTTTTTTTTTTTTTAATGAAAATTTAATTAATCAGCAGAGTTACCAACATTTTTATTTATTCCGGAGCACTGCTAGCCCCGACTTTATTTCATACAACTTTTTCCTTAAAAGTAATTTTTTCTTATTATGTTGCAGTAATACATTGGAGAAAAATATTCAAAAAATAAAGGGGTGCGGATTAAAGACGGGCTAAAAATGCTCCGGAATAAATTAAAATGTTGGCAACTATGAATCTGTTATACTTCGTGCAATACCTAATTTACTCCAGATGTACTATAGATATATATAGAGCTCCTTACCTCTACTTACTATAGAAGTATAAGAAGTACTCATGAGACGATTGGGTAGTTGATTCCCCAAAAAATATTTTTACAATCCATAAACGCTTACATAATTTGAAAAATTTTGCGCATAAAAAGTAATATCAAAAGAAATAGAAAAAGAAAAAGAAAAGAAAAAAAGTTGCATTCACTCAATAATAATAATAGGAAAAATAATAATAGTAAAGTTTATTCCTTTATATAAAATTATGTGTATATTACTATTCTGATATAAAGTGCTGCTATGAATTTCCTGAGTATGACTAATATATTAATATTTTATGTGTTAAAGACTAAAGATGATAAAAATGATTTTTTGTGAAAAAATGCACTTTTAAATTCAATAACATTATTCATTCTAACTGAAGAACGGAATTTTGATTTTTCTGATTTCCTAAAATTTATTGCAATAAACCAGTTTAAAAAAATAGTCCTCATTCTTAAATATTGAATATAACTAAACAATTCATCGTGATTTTTTAATGCTCTTTAAGTATCTAGAATAATAGTAAGATAAAAGCAAATACATACAGAGCTGCCAACCTAATCCGGAGGATTGTTAGCTCCGCCCATTTTTAGACACCAGTCATTTTTTTGAGTATTTTTCTTCAACTTTCATCGAAAATATATTTGAAGCGAATTACTCTAAAAATGAAGTCGTGTAGAAAAGGGGCAGTACTAACAAACCTCTGGACAAGGTTGGAAGCTTTTCTGGTGATTACTGAATAAAAAATCCGCCAGAATTGTCAACGCTGGTCCTCGACCAGATATATCCTTTCCATTATTAAGTTTTGTTTAAATACAAAAAGTACATAAAATAAATGTATTTGAAATCTGCAGAATCTGTACTATTTTTTAAGCTACTAACTGAAAAATCAAAATTTTGAAGGTATTTAACATCCGAATCACCTTAATTTAATTTTCTGTAAAACTGTTTATACCTGCCCCTTCTTTAACAAGAGTTTTTTTCCTCCAAGTGGAATTACGATTAAACAAGAAGAAAAATACTCTAAAAAAAGACTGGTGCCAAAAAATAAATAAATAAATAAAAATAAATAAATAAACAAACAAATAGATAAATAAATAAAAGGCGGATGCTAACAATTTTAATATGTATAAACATGTTCATAAGTACTTCAAAATTCTTATACAAAAAGTTCATTTAATTTAGCTTATGCGCAGTTGATGATATTTTAAACATTTGCCGACCCTAACGCTCTAACGCCCTGTAAATGATGTTACTAAATTAAGTAATTTTATTCAAATTCAACGAATAATATTAAAATGTGATATGAAATATATAAAATGAACGAATATCCGGGTATCTCCGAAGTCGTTAAGTAATTGTTATAGTTAAAATTTGGTGGTGCATATTGAATAAAAGTCAGTAAATTTCGCATCACTGACCAGAGGAATGAAATTAAAACTTTGACGACCGCTGACGTAGATTCACGTCATTTCAAAATCTGTAACTCTGCCAGTGGGCAGGGCATTTATTTTGCAAACTGCATGTTATGTATTTCTTAAAAATATACCCAATATTCATAATTGGTCAATCGAATATACTATGGATACAAATACTTTGATTAGAAAGAATTTTATTATAATCTATATCCATTTGTAACATAAATGTGAATTCAGAATATTTTGTACTAAAATACTGTAACTTGGGAGAATAACGCCCAAAGGCGGAACTTACTGTCAAAAAGACAAAAACATGCGATCGCGAAAGAGTTAAATACGACAAGCAAAGATTAATTTATTCTGGTGCATTTTTAGCCCCGTCTTTATTTCATGCCACTTTTTTTAACCTTTTCGCGACAGTATGCTTTTCTCTTTTTGACTTTAAGGTCCACCTGTGGGCGTTATTCTCCCAAGATACTATATTTCAGGACAAAATTTTCTGCATTCACATATAGGGGAGACCCGTGTACCTAGGGCCACCCCACTTTATTTGAATAATATTTAATTTTAATACTCATTTGGGCAAGTAACAACACCAATTGCTACTTTTACAACTACTTTTGAATTTTTGAGGAGAAAGTTTTGACAAGTTACACGTAGAAAACGAATTTACATGGTTTGAAGTAAACTTTTGCAGCTCATCTCTTTTGCTATTTTACAAAGGCAAGCCAAATATTTTCTTTCATTTCTAGTGTATAATTTTGCTTTTTATATTGAGCAATAAATGAGATATTTAATTAGTCCTCTCTGCATGTGGACATTTTAGTGGGCAGCATTTTGAATGAAGTTACCAAAACTTGTACCTAGGGCCACATAGCTGCCTTGTACCTAGGGCCAGTGTGTTTGGACCTTTTAACACTTTCGCAACCGCAAGTTTTTGTCTTTTTGACAGTAAGGTCCGCCTGTGGGCGTTCTTCTCATAAGTTACAATTTTTCAAAACAAAATTTTCCGCATTCTCATTTATATTACAAATGGATATGCATTGTGATCATACTTTCTATAATCAAAGTATTTGCATTCATAGTATACTGATTGTACAATTATGAATATTGTGTATATTTTTTAGAAACAAATAACATACAAATTGCAAAATCAGCGCCCACTGGTAGAGTTTTATATTTTCAAATGACGTGAATCTACGTCAACGGTCCCGAAAGTGTTAAGAAACACAGTACAACCTGTAGTAATTGGATGCTGGCAAACCCTGGTAAACCAAACACCATATATGACGTTGCTGAAAATGTTGGCAAATCCTATCCGTCGGTCTTTACTTCTGTAAACATTCTATCAGGCTTTCGTGTATCCGGCATATGGCCAATGAATCAAAACACATTCACTGAGGATGAATATTTAAGTTCAAATGTGACTGAAAGACGAGATTCCTCCATAAAAAATAAATAAATAAATAAATAAATAAATAAAAAGATTTTCCAGGAAGAAAGTGAACCAACAATGATAGAACTGGATCTCTCTGTTTCGCGTCCTGTTGAAATTTCGAAACCGTCATCATCTAACATCTTTTCGTGTGTCAGGTACGAACCTAAGCAAAACCTTTACCTAAAGCAAAACCTTCCACATCAAAGAAAAGATGTGACCGAAAACCAGTGAGATCTAGAAATCCAAGAAACACTCCAGAAAAAAAAAAAAAAAAAAAAAAAAAAAAAAAATGAAGGAAAAAAAAAAAACATTTTGTTAGAATATCCCAGAGGGAAAAAAAAAAGTGAAAAATTTCGTGTTTTAAATTAAGGCCAACAACATGATAATTATTATATGATAAATAAATATATTACATGATATTGTTTCTTTTATAAAATACATGTTTATATGCTTATTTTCTATTTATTACAAAGTGAAATCTAAATTTGAGAGAACGGCCCTAGGTACAATGAGGTCTGGCCCCAGGTACAATGAGGATGTTGTACCTAGGGCCACGAGTGAAGTTTTTTTTAAAAACCTTCTATTTGTCGGAATTAATTATTTTTATATTAATCCCAATTGGAAGTATTTAGTCCTAAAGATATGTCCATATCATTTTCATAATTTTAAACAGGTCAAGGGCTCTGTTTTGGGGCATTGAAAAAAAGCGGCTCTAGGTACACGGGTTTCCCCTATATTACAAATAGATATACAGTATAATTATACTCACTTTATTTCAAGAAGTATTTTCTCCTATATATAAGTATGATAACTAACTAACCATATAAAAATACTTAAAAAATAAATAAATAAAATAAAAATAAAAATAAAAATAGTATGTAATAAAGGTTTGGCTAAAAATACTCCAGAATAAATTAAAATGCCGAGAACTTCGCGAATGGCAAATTATGAAAAATGATAATAGAGTGTTTTGATGTAGCATTAACAACTATAAAAGAGCAATACTACCATAAAGCAAATTTTAAAGTGTTCATTGAAGCGTCAAAATTAAATACAAGGAATATTTTCTTCCACAGCTGATATATAACTTATAAGCAGAGCTGGCAACCTAATCCGGAGGATTGTTAGTACCGCCTCTTTTTCCACACCAATCCCTTTCTTAGAGTTTTTTTTTTTTTCTAATTCATCGTAAATGCGTCTGAAGAGAATAACTCTAAAAATTAAGTGGTGTGGAAAAAAGGGCGGTACGAACAATCCTCCGGATTGGGTTCGTAGCTCTGTATATGTATATAAAAATTTGTTTTGCTTTTCTTTCCTTTTCCTTTCTTTCTTTCTTTTTCTTTTCTTTTTCTTTTCTTTTCTTTTCTTTTTATGTGATTTGTGATAGTGAGCCTTTATACCTAAATGTACAATTTTAAACAGTTAATTTTTCAATGTTATGTAAATACTGTGCTTGAGTACAAAGCTTTAATTATTTTTAATATAAACAAACCATTTCTTTCAGTTGATGGTAACCTATCAATGGCGACAATAAAAGTCAATAGTATGCATTTAAATTCTATCATTGGCAGGTATGTAACTTAAAATTATTTTATATAACAAATATATAAATAAATTAGAAAGAATATAAAATATTTCAGTGAAACGAACAATCTCTTTAACATACCTGCCAACATTCTAATTGATATTCCATAAAATTGTTAGCATCTGCCCTTTTTTATTCACAATCTCTTTTTAGATAATTTTTCTTCTTATTTCATCGTCATTAAATTTAGAGAAAATTACTCTAAAAATAAAATTGTGTAGAAAAGGGGCAGGCACTATAATTTTACAGAATAATTATTAAAATGTTGGCTGTTATGCTTTATTAAATAATAAAAATGTATGTTAACCAGGAATCATGGTGTATATTTTGCGATAAGCAAACAATTTTTTTAAAAGGCGAATTTTAAAATCCTGTGTTATTGTGCATAATAATAACCAATCATTATCAATAAAATTAAAAAATAAATTTAATAATAATCTTTCCCAGGGTTCCTACTTCCTGCCCCTTTTCCATGTCACTTTACAGATATGAGAAATTTTCACCTTTTTGCTACCACTATTTTTATGCAATAATATATATAAAAGACATACGCGACACATTACTTTAAAAATACCATAAAAATTTCTGCATAAATTTGGTGTGGCTTTAAAATCGAAAATTTCCAATTTCTGAAAGTGATCTGGAAAATCGGCGGGGAGAACGAACCTTGTGTCTGACTATATGTAGTAGTAAAACTAATTTCACTAAGTTATACCTACCAACATCTTAATTAACACTTTCATAACCGCTGACCTAGATTTACGTCATTTGAAAATCTGTAACTCCGACAGCGGGCGTTTCTTTCGCAATTTGTATGCATTTATTTCAAAAGTATATAATCGATATTCGTATTTTTACAATGAAATATACTATGGATATAAATACTTTGATTAGAAAGAACATCTTTATAATGTAGATCCATTTTTAATATAAATGTGAAAATTTTGTTCTGAAAACAGAATTTTTTTTTCTGAAATTTGGTAACTTCGGAGATTAACACCCACTGGCGGACCTTACTGTCAAAAACACAAAAGCATGCGGTCGCGAATGTGTTAATATTCCTTAGTATTGTTAACTCCGCCTATTTTTTCACATCAGTACTTTTATAGATTATTTTTCTTCTTATTCAATCTTAATTCCATGTGTAAAATATTACTCTACAAATTTACTGGTGTAAAAAATGGGCAAAGCGGACAATACTATGGAATATTAATTAAAACGTTGACAGGTATATTGAGACAGGCGGGTAACTACTTTGAAAACTCCTGCAAAATGTCAATCGCGGAGAAAAACTTCCGAAAAGTGTTTTACATAGAATATTTATTACCATTTTTTTTTTTTTTTTTTTTTTTTTTTACTTATTTTTAAGGAATTTATTTACATAAGTTTTGCGGAGGATTTAGTTTTCATCTATACCACCAACTTAACCCTGATGATTGTTAGTCTTTCCCCTTTCTGCCTATTTTTTCACACCAGTGTTTTTTTAGAATACTTTTCTGCTTATTTAATCTTAAATATATTTGAAGAGAATTAGTCTAAAAATTATGTGGTGTACAAAAAGGGGCAGGAACTAACAACCTTCTGAGTTATGTTGGCAACTATTAAAAATACTGTTTGATGCAGTAATGTTATAAAAAATTATATTTTCAAATACCATGTGCTATGAAACTGTAAAATTTTGATGATTTTCAAAAATAATTTTCAATAATAATTTTGCTTATATTAAATTAATTGCATAATCGCCTCAATTTGTTTTGTTTCGCTATCTGACAGTTTTAACAAATTGATATTGGGCTGCCACTGACGTACTACTTTTTTTAATTTTTTCGTACCATTATTCCACGAAATAAAATTTATAATATTATACTATTATTAATTACAGTATAATTATAATATAATTATACTGGTAAATCTGCAATTTACCTGCATAAGTATATTCCAAATTTTATTTTACAAAAATAGTAGTACGAAAGGAATACAAAAATAGTCGCCAACGGTAGTTCTGTAACAAGCTCTAGTTTTCCCTTTAATTGTAGAAATTAAAAAAAAGAATCGTAAGCATTAAAAAAAAAAATGATGAACGACAAAAATGTGAATGCCTGATAAACTTTTAAAAATATGTTTGATCATTTTCATAGAAAGTTAGAACATAAATATATATATATATATATATATATATATATATATATATATATATATATATATATATTATTATTATTATTATTGTTATTATTATTATTATAACGACACCTGTTATCTCCAAGTTTTTGTCCAAGTGTATCATATGATAACTTTGAAAGTATCTTAATCTTTGTAATTTATTATTATTATTATTATGCGAATTTGATTAAATGTTAAATTCTCTAATTATTTATTTTAGCATTGCCTCTAATTCAGCTAAAAATTTTTGCACAACTTTGTGATTGTAATGAGGATGTACCAAAAGCTCTGATAAATAACGTTATTTAAAATAAATGAAAACCCATTAGACTTTACGATTTTACATACAAAATCTGCGATATATTAATGGGGTATGGATTTGGGCGTTGCTTATGGTTATGTTTTGCACAGTAAAGCTCATTTGACCGGCCCGGGTTTTTAGCAGAACAGGGTACCTGGAAGCTAAAGGCCCGAGCGCAAATCATTTGTTTGCTGAATGGGCCCGTAAATTAATGGAAATTTGCCTACAAAATACTGGTTAATTTTAATTAAAACTGACACCAGAAATTTGTAATTTTTAAGATGGTATTAATAAGAACTTAAGGTCCTGCTTCACTTATCGTCACCAGAAGCCTAAGCTAATGTTATTCTGTGGGAAAATTTCTGTATTAATAATTCATTAACGAATACATAATTTTAAATTCTGTTTTCACATTCAGCAAATTCACAACTGTTAAACTGGCGGCCCTTTTTAAAAAACGGATTTTTTAATATTTATTTTGAAACTGCAAAATGAAAAACTTCACATATTAAAAAATCGTATTTTACAACTTCAAAATAAAATATTAAAAATTAAAAAAAAAAAAAAAAAAAAATCCGTTTTTAAAAAAGGTCCGTCAATTTAACAGTTGTGAATTTGATGAATCTGAAAACAGAATTGAAAAATATGTATTAGTTAATAAATTATTAGTAAAGAAAATTTCCCATAGAATAACATTGGCTTGGGCTTCCGGCGATGGTAAGTAAAGATGGCCGTTAAGAAGTCTTGTTGTTAATTGAAAGAGACGAAACTTCCTTTTATACTTAAGCGTTTCCGTGGAAGTGTGTTTAAAGTTTATTATTTTGTAAGTATAATACACTTCAAACAAAATATTAAGCTTCTAGTTTGACGATAACAGGACTTTGTGTCATTAATTATTAAAAATTATTTTTGCAAATAAATAAAGAATCTAAAAAGCCTTTCCGTATTACATAAATTAATTTCTTTTTTCGCTGGGTATTTTGAAAATGCGTCATGCTAATTAAAAATTCAAAGACTGTTATGCATATATGTATATGTATGTGTGTGTATATATATATACTTAGAATACTGTTTAATTACTCTAATGGTTTGATATGTTCTACACAGAGATTGAAACTTTAAAATACCACTTATTTATTGTTTGTAAATAAAAGAAACGTGGTTCACGATTCTTTTAAGTAAATTATTATTTACTATACAGAAATATTTCGGTATAGTTAATTTTTATTGAAAATATAGTTGAAATGGAAATTTTTCTCTATTAATTCATAATCCTTTAATATCAATTAACATATCTGTTTTTCATTAAAAATGTATATGCTTAAAAATTAATTTTTTTGCTCTCGTTTTAATATGCTTTATAGAAAAAGATGTAGTTAATTGAATTAGCTTCAATTTATTCACAGATTTAAAAATATTCACATTTACTGTTTAATTTATAAATTTTAATGAGAAGTATGTGATGATTTAATATTAATGAATTTGAATATGTTTCCATTTAAAATATTTATATAATTAAACAGTGATTTAGAATTCTTTTGCAAGTAAATACTTTAGGAAAAATGAAAAATGAAATATATTAATACGTAAATACCTAAATGTTTATTTTTAAAAAGGAAAAAGTATTGGATAGTTAACGAAAACAAAAAGGAAAAAGTTACAAATTTAAATGTAATAAAAATATTGAAAACTTATTGTTTTCTTAAATTCAATTTCCTAAAATTTCTAATTCATATCATAATAGATACTAAAATTTATGAACTATATTTTTAGAGGAGACTTCTTAAAATAAAATTTAGAAATTTTGTTATAAAACACATTTTTCAAACATATTGCTCATTTATTTTTAGGGAATGATTTAAAAGAATGAGGGTCCAAGGTAAAATTATAATTTGATGGTCCTTTCTCTACCATACAGTGCAAAAAATCAAAATTTGGACATACGTATGATGCTTTTCATTTAAAAAAGTAGCTGATTTGGCGGTCCTCTTATAAATGGAAGACAGAGCGCATGCCCCATTTGTTCCGTGTAAAATCAGGCCCTGTGTATTTTCAAGCTTATTCTTTTAATGCTTTGAAATTTCAATGAATTAAAAACTAAGCAAACTGACAAAAATCGTATTCTAAAGAGGGTGATCAAATTATTAGATTTTTTTTTTTTTTTTTTTTTTTTTTTTTGACATTTTTTTCAATTTTCTTAAAAAGTGCTAGATGAAGAAATGGCCTGGAACTTCACACATGCAAAAGACATTTAAAAATTCATTGTTCTCAGTATCAATTTAGTCCAGAGTGGAATTAGGGGACCAATCCCAAATTGAAGAAGAGTGAAAATACTTTGTATCCTTTTGTCTAATGTAAAGCTAAAAATGACTTGTAACTTTAATATATTATTGCATATATTACGTATAGTATTTGTATGTTTTCATAGGGAACTGCGCAATTCTTTAGGCGGATATATATATATATATATATATATATATATATTTATTTATTTATTTATTTGTATTTTTTTCAAAAATTAGTAATTTTTTTGTCAAGTTTTTTTGCGTATAATTAGAACAGATTTCAGTAAATTTTTACGAAACTTGCAAAAAAATTGATAAAACATTAGAGAAACACTATTCTGAAACATAAAATTCACATGTGTAATATTTGTTGAGATATGACCATTTTGAGGAAATATTATTTTATTGCGCATGCGCGAAAAATAGAAATTATTTTATTGCATAAGTTGAAAGCTAGATATATTAAGCAACTTTTGACAAAAGCACATTTGAATAGAGCAAGAATTAAGCAAATTGCCGGCAAAAGAACGAGCTAGATTTTAAGTATTTTCCAGAGTTGAAATTTCATAAGGGGTTTTTCACATGTTTCGTACTTAGAAGATCCAATTATTTCAACCACATCAGGTCTTTTTTCTGTGAAAAACCCCTTATGGGCTTGTAAGTCAAACATATTTTTATATATTTACTAACATTTGTAAGTTCATAAGAGGGTTTTCACAAAAAAGAACTTTTGCAACGTGATTGAAATAATTGAATCTTCAAGTTAAATACGCGGCATGTGTAAAACCGTTTATGAAATTTCAACTCTGAAAAAAAACCTAAAATTTAGGTGGTTTTTTTGCCGATAATTTGCTTAATTTTTACGCTATTCAAATGAATTTTTGATAAAAGTTGCTCTATATATTTAGCTTTCAACCTATGCAAAAAAAAAGAAAAAAATCTTTCGCGCATGCGAAATAAAATAATATTTACTGGGAATGCTCATATCTCAAAGAATATTACACGTCCCAGTTATAAATAAAAAAAAATCTTGACAAAAAAAAATCAGTAATTTTTGGAAAAAAAAAAAAGTATGTAGCTGCCTAAATAATAGCGCAATTCCCGCGTCAAAACATGTAAATATTGTACATTGTATGTGCAACAACGTTTTAAAGTTACAAGTCATCTGTGGCTTTTGCGATGTAGGGTGATCCAAATTATTTTCGCTCTTCTTCAATTTGTGGTTGGTCTCTTAACAGCACTATGGACTAAATCGATAGTGGAAAATATGAATTTTTAAATGTTCTTTGTATGTATAAAGTCCCAGATCATGTCGTCTAGTATTTTTTTATATAATCGAAAAGAGTAAAAAAAAAATCTTATAATTTGATCAGCCAATGAATTTGTTAAATGACAAATATCAACACAATCCTTGCAGGTACTCTTATTAACACTAAACCTACCATGACGGGTCAAATGACCCATTTTAAACTGTTTGTCAGAATTCATTGCAAATGACATTATCACATCGTCCATGTTTCATGTACCAAATTGTGCTAAATAATATATTTCTGCTATACATAGTAATATATATAACATTTTAAAGACGGGTCACTTGACCCGCTGTTGTAGGAATAGGTATACATGAAGTATCGGTAGATTTAGTGTTAAGAAAAACAAAACCCACCTTTAGGCATTCCTCTAAATCAGTACTTTATTTTAAAAAATGATTTTGCGCATTAGCATTTAGTAAGTGTTGCTGGCGTACGCATACGGCAGTAGCATTTACCGCATCGATTTCTGAAAATAAACTTTAAATAATATAATCTGGAATGTATCAGATTATTTTGTAAAATAATACAAAGTTTTTGAGGAACGCCAAAATGCGGATATTTACTGTTAAAAATAGGAAAGTTCCCAGAAGACAACGTGTTAGTAACATTATTTTAACACATAGAAATATCAAAGTGTTACCGTGTCAATTAAATCGGATTGACTTTTTTAAAGTTGGTGTTAGGGTATTGAATATACAAGTCAATGAGGAAATATTAATAATATTTAGGTTTCCTTTGCTAATTTTTTTAAGTATTCATAAAAAGTTTTATAGATAATATTATTAAAAGTTTGACTAAAATCTAAATTAAGTTAAGCAATGTGTTCTCATCCGTACGAGATAAATTAATTTGTATGACATTCGAACAGCGATGATAATTAAAATGATAATTTTCAAGCCAACTCTCAAAGTTTATTGATTTATAAATCGATGTGAACTGCCATAAAAGCTGCAGTAAAATGTAACATATGCTGAAAAAAATAAGTGTAATGTGTTGACTTATCATCAGTTAGTCAGGCGAAAAACAAACTTGCTGGAATGCGCAAATTTGTGATAGGCTTGATAATGGGCTTTTTTTTTTTTTTTTTTTTTTTTTTTTTCAGTTGCATGAGTTTATGTATTTTACAGTTTCATGAACACTTCGCAGATTCATAACGCTATTGTAATGAAACCTAACTTATCTTTGAAATTTTAGTATCTATAAACTGGATCGAAAAATATTTTGAACGAATATTTTTTCATGCCTTATTTAATAAATTATATGCTTTTTAATGTTAACTTGATTGAAAAATGGGAGAAAAAAAATCAATATGAGAAAAATTAGAATGATTTTGATAAGGGAAATTTATACACGTAAATGTACACAATTTTAAGCGAAAATAGCATATGCTTATAAAAATTTACAGGGTTAATAGATATTTTACTTAAACATTTTTGTATAATATCTGTTTATTTAGAGAGCTCCTTATTTATAGAGAAATGCATTTTGTTCAATTTAAAGTTTCAAATTAAAAATAAATGAGATGTTTCACATTTCTGAAACATAAATTTTTATGTAAAAATAGTTTATTTGCATTATAAAGACATATTACCTATTATGATATTACAGGTGCACATAACCTTAAAATTCTACAGATATCAAAATATGGTTCCATAAAAGTTTTTTTTTTTTTTTCTTTTTGTTTAATATTCATATTAAATTTCCGATATATTCCCTACTAACATAATGGTGTATTGAAATGAAATACGATATTAACCCATTTACTCTGTGAAACTGCTTTTTTTTTTTATCATTTGATAACCGAATTAAAAGGTTGTCTGACAAAATTTTAAAACATGTGTTAATATTATAAGAATGAAATACGAAAATTTTATTTTACAAACTAACGTTCTCGAAATCTAATATTAAATTATAATTTCTCTCGCAAAGCTATTTTATTCACACATTATTACCATGTGCATTATATTTTGTAGCTATGATGAAGGGGTCAGCGATACGGAAGACGGACCATGTCCTCCCCTTCCAGAGTCAGCAGACATTGACGAATTGTCGGAAACGGAATGTGACAGACATCACAACTCCTGGATTGTTATCAGAGGTGAGTTATAGGAAGTAAATTCATCATACCAATTAGAAACATATTTGGAGGAAGTAATATCTCACAGTTCATGTTATGCATCATCATTTGATGACACAAGATTCATATCAAGATTGACTTTAAACATATTCACAGAATTTAACTAATTAACCTAATATGTGCAGAAATAATTGAAGGTAATATTTTGTGATGAGAATTTCAATCCACATTTTAAGGACATAGAGAAAATGGATTTTACAAACATTTATTTAACTAAAATAATGAATGTTAAATTATAAATTCCGATATTGTTTAGAGATTTAATTAATTCTTCTTATTGCCATGATTTTATAAAATCAACTACGAAATTCACACATGATTGAAAAGTTATGACTAAACAGAGCATTGAATGATAATTAAAAAGCATTAAAAGCGAAAAAAAAAAAAAAAAACACTTTAAAACGCATTATTGTTCAATGGTCGTAACTCTCCGCCCTTTTTTCAGGACATTCTCAGAAACGAGAAATTCTCAAATATATTGCTACCACTATTTTTATACTCTAATATAGTATCTATCCTGTATAGCCATGACGTATTACTATAAATATATCAAAAGTATTTCTGAATAAAAAAAGTGGTTACAATGAAGAAAGAAATTTCTTATTTCTGAGATTGTCCTGAAAAAAGATGGAGAGTACGACCCCTGCATTATTTATTAAAATCAAATTTACAATATTAACACTTTCGCGACCGCATGCTTTTGTCTTTTTGACATTAATGACAATTTCGACAACACTTTTGACAATTTTGACAATAATTTGTGTTTTTGACACCTATAGGCGTCATTCTCCCAAGTTACAATATTTCAAAACAAAATTTTCAGTATTCACATTTATATTACAAATGGATTTACATTATAATTATATTATTTCTAATCAAAGTATTTGTATCCATAGTACAGTGTGTCCTAAAAGTTCCAGTACTGACGCTGATGTATTTTTTATTTACAAAACAACAAACCTTAAAACGATTATTTTTATGCTAATGATAAAAGGCACATTTAAAATAACGGAGGAAAAAATACAGAACTTAAATTTATAATAAATGTTCAAAATGTCCACCCTTTTTTAGTAGGGAAGCTGAACTCGTTTGCGCATGTGTTTAGAAACGTGTTTTAACATGCTGGGAGTGACTTCTTGTAGAGAAACCTGTTCACACCTGCACAGAACCTATATTACGAAATTGTCGAACGAGCTGATATAGCATATTTTTACTCAGTATTGCATCATCTGGATATTTATATCACCAAACATCTTTGCATCTTTCATACGATTTACATTCAAAATAAGCTGCAAACAGTGTAATTCTCTGAATGCGTGATAAACTCATTTCACTATGAAGAACAAAATAACATAAAACTTTATTCTCACATAACTTGAGCGAGAAAAGAAACAAACAATAAAATTAAAGAATTGATGCAATAATAAGCAGACGATAAAATTTAATATTAAAAAAAAAAAAAAAGCATGGACACAATGAGTTCTTTAAGTTGGAGTACTGGAACTTTCAGGACACACTGTATATCTCATTGTAAAAATATGAATATTGGTTATTTACTTAAGAAATAAACAACATACAAATTACGAAAGATACGCCCACTGGCGGAGTTACAGATTTTCAAATGACGTGAATCTGCGTCAGCGGTCGCGAATGTGTTAAAGAACAAAGCTTTTCGCCATGAGTTACATGGTATCTTTAGGTCAAACAAAGCATTTTAGCGAGGTATAAAGAGAAAAGTCAGCTATATATTCTGTTTATACCTTGCTAAGATGCTCTTTTTGACTTAAAGATGACATGAAACTCATGGCGAAAAATTTTATTCTTTAATATCGTAAATTTTATTTTAATAAATAATGGCATCTTTTAAAGTGGGTTTTATAGTTTTAATGCTTTTTAATAAATAAAATGTACACGTGTTTTAAAAATCTCAATTTAAGGGGTTATGTTATAGAGCATTAAATAATTAGTATGATAAGTACTTGAGTAAAAAAGGTTTACACAAAAGTAAGAAGAATTTTTGTTTCAACGAATAAAAAGCTTATAATGATTTAACAACTTTGAAGATGTTTTTTCACATTATTAAGGATCAAAAATAATTTAAACAAAAACGAAAAAGTCTTAAATATACTCAAGGTGCAAAATTATATTTTATAATTTTTCATTTAAACCCAATTACATTTCTCAATGCTCATTCTTCCTTTAATAAACTAAAAATGTTTAAAACAAAATTTTCAGCTTGAAGAACAGTTCAGTTAATTAAAAGTCTGCCAAACCAAACATGTAGAGATTATACAGACAATTTTTCAATTATCTTTTGAAGATTAAATGTAAAAAAGCTAAATGCTTCTCAAAGAAAATTATAAAATGTTTAAAATATTCTGCAGAACTTTCTTTAACAGAAAGAGGACGTATTATTTTTAATCTAGAATCGCCAGAATTAATTTAGGAATTTTCGTAATTACTAAAACTTAAAATTTCAACTTTTAGGAAATAAACATGTAATTATAACTGTATGAGTAGGAACTGCATTCATTCAGACGTATAACAGTGTTATAAATGTAGAGAAGTGTCCTTACGCCAGAGTTGCAAGAGCTTCCAACTCAAGACTGAAAACTTACACCAGCGTATTTTTATCAATAATTTTTATCATATTTGTACTTGAATTTATTGCGATTGATCATAACAAAAATTATTGATAAAGAGTGCTGGTGAGAATCTTTTATTATGAGACTGAAACTCTTGCACCCCTGCCTTACGCGTAGGGACTTCTAGAAGATTTTTCAGCATGTAGAGACGAAGTAATGACTTTTGGGAGGTACCTTCTCTCCTTAGGTTATCTTGAGGATGTCCATTGGAGAAAGTACGTTTTATGCACATCTTCAGCACTATAGTAGAGGCTTCTGAGCTGTCCGTAGGGAAAAAAATATTAGTTAGAAACATTGGCGTATATAGAGTTGCCAACCTAATCCGACAAATTGTTAGTACCACAAATTTTTCTACACCACTTCATTTTTAGAATATTTGTTTTCTTAATTAATCGTAAATATATTTGAAGAAAACTACTCTATAAATTCAGTGGTGTAGAAAAATGGGCGGTGCTAACAATTTGCCGGATTAGGTCGGCAGCTCTGCGTATAATAATAACAAAAGCTACTTTAATGTTCCAATTACTTCTACCAGGATTGTGTAATTTCGGAATAAAATGTGAAAATGATTCAGAAATGCACATATCTTTAAATGGTCTTTAATAGTGTCGATGATTGTACGATTTATGAAATGTGATTAAACGAAAATTCTTAGCTTATTTTACCTTTATTCGAGTTGTTGTTTATTACAATAACATAAGACATAATTATTTTCATTAAAGTATTTAAGTAGTAAACGTTCTTCAAATTTTCAAATTTTCTGATTTATTTTGAAAACAGATTATTATAGGATGATTAATTAATATCAAGAACTAATGAATAGTATACTGTGTGGACAATTTAAATAGTTGATCAATTTTAGCGATATACTATAAAAAACTTTGAGTTAAGCTTGATTATTCATATAGTTGCTTATATTTTAATTTATTCCGGAGCATTTTTAGCACCGCCTGTATATCGCTCCACTTTATTTATAGAATAATTTTGAATGAGAAAAAATTACTTTTAAAAAAGTGGTATGAAATAAAGGCGGGGCTAAAAATATTCCGGAATAAATTAACACTTTCGCGAGTGCATGTTTTTGTCTTTTTGACAGTAAAATCCGCATGTGGGCGTTATTTTTGTACATTACATTAATTTAAACCAATATTTTCTGTATTCATATTTATTATATATATGGTATGGATATACATTACAATTACACTCTTTCTAATCAAAGTATTTGTAACCATAGTGCATTGATTGTACGAATGTAAAGAACGAGTGCATTGTTAAGAAATAATGTAGCCTATCAGCGGTCATACATATATAAATTATTTCATCACCATATTTGCAAAATATGATGCTTTCATGTGGGTTCTTTGATTATAGCAACAAAATCTAAAGAATTATCACCAAAAAAAAAAAAAAAAAAAAAAGACAAGAAAAATAATTTTCCAAAAATTTAATCTTTTATTTGTTGCAAAAATAAATGAATAAATAAATAAATAAATAAATAAATAACACCGCGGCATTTCAAATGTTTTAAAGATATTTAACACAGAGTTTCACACTGTAAAAATTAAATAAGTTAAAATTGTTCTGCTGTTAAAACTAATTTCACAAGTGGACACTTGCAAAAATTACTTTTGTGCAATTTGTAAAATTAATTTTTAACCCTTTGCCAGCCCTAACGCTCTAAAACTCTTTAAACAGAGTAGTGAAATGAAATAGAGCCGGCACAGGGTTAAATCAATTATTTTTATAAAATCTTATTTTTTATTTATATTTTCTCAGTGTGTACCCTGAATTATTCCTCCACCTACTGGGAGATTATTTTATATTTACTGTGGTTACATATACAGGTTGCAAATAGTCCTAAATTTTTAATACTACTATTTTTGAATAACAACATGATTTATTAATTTTCAGAATTTATTAATATCAAACATTGCATTTTACAATTAGTGGTGGAAATATAATTTAGTCGGAATATGATTTATAGTATTTTTTTTTATCTGTTAAAAATAATATTTTAGAAATTGTGGTGTAAATAAAATTTAATGTAAAAGTTCTTTTCCCGTTGAAATCACGGGCACCGTACACGGAGGGTTAAATAGTTTATGAAATTAAAAAAGAAAAAAGAGAAGAGAGAAAAGGTATCAAAATATATTTGTGTATAACATTTTCATTATGTGTATAACATTTTCATTATGAACCGTTACAATTTTTAGCACCCGCCTTTTTTTTTTTTTTTTTTTTTTTTTTTTTTTTTCACACCAGTCATTTATTAGAGTAATTTTATTCTTAATTAATCGTAACAACATTTGGAGAGAATTACTCTCAAAATAAAGTGGTGCGAAAAAAGGGGCGTTTTTACAAAGTATGCTAACAATTGTACGGTTATTAATGATATGGTTGACAAGTGTGAATAATGAACAATAATGACGAGTAATGAACAATAATGACAAGTATGAATTCAGAGACTTAAAATTTGGCGTACTAAATTTCTCATCTTTATATTTCTTGAAATCTGTACATACGCACGCTTTGTACCTATTGCGATACATTATATTTGTACTGAACCTTTTGTATAAGAAAATGATGTGAATGCGAGTACCTTTATTTTGTCTAATATATCTGAATTTCTCTGTACCATTAAAATTAATGCTGTATAATCTCTAACGAAATGAGCTTTAGATGTATTTTGAGAGGATTTTTTAATGCATGATATTTGCAGAATGCATCTTATACATATTTCGGACATACGAAATTCCTTTTATTAAATCTTGTTTCAATAGTTTCCAAAAACGATTTCGAAGGAAATGTTTCCAGATGCTCAATCGAAAATAGTGCTTCGTAAAAAGTAAAGAAATAACAAAATATGAGAAAACATTAATAATAGATAACAATAAATTATAGACACAATTTTTTAAATTAAAAATAATACTAAAAGAGGTATTTTTCTACCCAAAAATATCACTTTTTAGCTGAATATTTTTATTTGGTCGTGTTATTGAATATTATGTGATATAAATTATTGGTAAAAAATAGTTGTGTCAGAATTTTATCTTGAGCCAGAAACTCTACCCTTGCAGGTTTCGGAGCAGTTTACGTTTTGATTATAGATATTTTAAAAGTAACATTTAGTATTTGTTTATATGCATTTTTCTTTATTTAATTCTAACACAGGGATGGAAAATTGTTCAGAACTCATACCAGTACTTATAAAACAAAATTTTCTTCTTCTTAAACCAACAATTTTAAATCAAATACCGGTATAACTTATGAGCCAAATTTCGACCCCTTCTGACGAAGATTCCTTTATATAAATAGCGGTAGATAGGGGATCGATCCCTGATGTTTTTACGGACAGTCCAATTTTTCACCAAAAATACTTTTGCAAGTAAAATATATTCTATTACTGACTTAAAGTTGAAAGTTTTATATAGTTTTTTTTTTTTTTTTTTTTTTTTTTTTTTAGATCCTTATATGTCTACTGGAAAATTCTGTCCTTTTAAATTAAAATACTGACCAGTGTTGCCAGATTTGGGGACTTTTTTATTCAACCCCCGCCGCTAAATTTTAATTGTAACAGTTGCCTAAGCACTTCGAAAGATAAACGTCTATTATGTATAGCAAATATCACTTCTCAAAATTATTGGTGTAAGTTGAATAAAAATGTCCCCAAATCTGGCAACACTGATACTGACATAGAAATTTAAACTGGATAATATTTAAGATATTCTTAACACTTTCACGACCGCTGACGTAGATTCACGTAATTTGAAAATCTATAACTCCGCCAGTGGGCGTTTATTTCGCAATCTGTATGTTGTATATTTCTTAAGTATATACACAATGTTCATATTTTTAAGATGAAATATACTATGGATACAAACACTTCGAAAAGAAAGAAAATAATTATAATGTATATCCATTTGTAATATAACTGTGAATACAGAAAATTTTGTTCTGAAATGTTAGAATTTGGGAGAATAACGCCTACAGGCGGACCTGACTGTCAAAAAGGCTGTACAAATTTCAATATTGGATATATTCTTAAGAAATAAGTAACATACAAATCACGAAAGGAACGCCCACTGGCGGAGTTACAGATATTCAAATGACGTGTATCTACGTGAGTGGTTGCGAAAGTATCAAGTAGATTTTAAGATAATAATTGGTAAAGTATTAGGGGGACCGGAAAATAATGTCGTTTTGAATTAATAAAATGAAACCGGAAATTTTTGTTTAACAGTGTTTACATGGTACTTTACAAATAACCATCTTATAAGTTACCTAAGAATATCTTAAATTTTATCCAGGATAAATTTCCGATGTCAGTATTTTAATTCAAAACGACATTATTTTCCGGTCCCCCTAATACATATAAATATTGTTAAACAAAAATTTCTGGTTTTAATTTATTAATTGAAAAAATAAATAAAGCTTTCCGGTAGATATAATATCACAAATGTCTCTTAATCCAAATTAGAAATCTTACCGAGGTGTAATGGTTATAACAATCTCATCAAAAACATTTTTCTTTCTTTCAGATTCCTTCGAGGAGAGTCTGATGAGAAGAGTGCCTCATGTCTGCTAAATGCCTTCCAGTTAATTTTCTGTTCACAAGGACAAATGTGTTTTGTATATGTGCTGCCCCTGCTATTTGAACAAATATAAATAAATATTTGACAATTTCATAATAAAGGATCGTTCGGAAATGACATTTTCTCAATCATCATCATGAAAGAAAGCAACTATAAACATATAAATGCCAAAACAGATTCAGACTTTCAACTTTATCGACTTTACAGCATAAAGAGTTCATACAATTTTATCTGCCTTAATATGATTATGAGTGACATTAAAAAATGAAAAAAAAAAAAAAAAATGTGAAATATTTATTTACGAAGTTAATCAAGATTCCTTGCATTTCCAAGGTTATAAAGAATAATAAAGAATCAGATTTTCGAAATATTATTTATCAAGAAATTTCAATTGAAATTATTATAGAAGGCATAATTTTTCAATTTCATTTAAAAAGAGTTATAAGGCTATAATGCGACTACGTTCCTCGCATGTAGAATAAAGGACGATTCTAAAGGCTTGCAGGGCTACCAAACTGACCTACAAGATGATATTTGGTAAACATTCGATTATTCCGCGTTCCCTTAGCGCTTATTTTCTTTCGACTCAAAGATTATCATCCCTATTTTAAAGATGGACTCGTTGAGTCAGCACATGCGCAGGGGCTAATTTGTAGTCGCAAGATACGTTGTCAAACTATACTTACTTTTCTATTTATTTATTTACATAAAATTGGTAAATAAATAAACATTGTAAAATTTAATAAAACGTCAAATGATAAACTTATTATAAAAATTAAAATATTATATTTCAGTCGTAGTTTTCGTTGCAATCGTTTAAAGTGTTTTAAAGAATATATACAATGTATATAAACTCTTTTTTTTTTTTTTGTATCTATATTCATTACTTTCTAAATATATTATATATTATTCAGGAAAAAAATTATTTATAAAATTTCGTCATTCTTCAACCGATATAAAATTTTTCACAAAAGATATTAAAAAATACTGTATTTCATAATATTAATATGCATTTGTAGAAATATTTCAAATATTATTTAATGAACTCAATTTTTATCTGAAAAACTAAGCTATAGATAAAACCCCTTTTCATCAACAAACCTTTCCGATTTTTGGATAACGATATATTTTACTGAATTTTTAACTTTATTTAGTTATAGACGCTTGAGAGTTGTTTCTGGATAGCGCCTGTGCACAAGACACGTATCTACCCCCGGAAGTTGGAGCTGAGATAAACTAAATGCAGTGGAGCTTAAATAAGGCGCTCTCCCCCCTCCCCCCAAATTAAAAAAAAAAAAAAAAAAGAAAAAGAGAGCGAGAATAAAGAAAGAAAGAAATACCTAAACGGGATGTAATAAATAAAATAAATAAAATAACTAACGGGAAAAAATAAATAAAATAACAAAAAAAAAAAGCTAAAATAAATAACAACAACAACAACAACAAAAATAAATAAAGTATGACAATATAATTAATTAAATGTTAGAAAAGCAAAATAAAAATTTTCACAGAGTATTGAACAAAAACTAGTAAAACTGTTTTATTTTTTATACACACGGTAATGTTTCACGATAGAAATGCAAAATAAACAGTTACAAACAAGTATGCGAAGCATGTAATTTTATATTAAAAAAAATAATAACAATATAGCATGATGCATACCTGCTAACATTCTAATTAATATTCTGTAGTATTGTTGGCCCCGCCCTTTTTATCACACCAGTAAATTTTAAGAGTAAAATTCTATAAATGCAATTTCCATTTAATAAGAAGAAAAATACTCTAAGATGTTCCTGGTGTTGTTAAAAAATTAAAAAAGGCCGGGATAACAATACTGTGGAATATTAATTAGGATATTGGCAGGTATGCATAATGTAATAACTTAAATAAAAATATAAATAATATAGTTTAAAAATTTCAAAATACGATTGTATATTCGAAATGAAAAATGTACTACATAAAAAAAAATATTTTAAACAACGTTTACTAATTTAGCTTCTGCGATGGATACTCCTGGGATTTGTCTACTGCTTAAATTTATTTGAAAAAAAAAAAGTACAAGAGATTGAGTTTAACTTTCACTTGAGTGATTTCAATGTATGCGTTATATATAATATCAGAATTGCCAACGTTTTAATTTATTCCGGACACTTTTACCTCCAGAAACGCCAAAGAAAAATATTTGAGATGCATACAGCTATTTCGGTAGCCTTAAGCGTACCGTCTTCAGTGCAAAAAGAATTCTGAATCTGGAGTAGTGCTCGTATATATAGGATAGGGACAGAACTTAGTTCGGTAACTAAATTCGGAATTGAACTAAATTGAACTAAATTCGGTCCCTCTCCTATATATACGAGCACTTCTCCAGATTCAGAATTCTTTTTGCACTGAAGACGGTACGCTTAAGGCTACCGAAACAGCTGTATGCATCTCAAATATTTTTCTTTGGCGTTTCTGACGTAGTAGTTTATTCGGGTTTTAATATTCCAACGCTAAGTCTCCTGTCATTATTTTTTATCTCCACCTTTATTTGATACCACTTTTTTTTTTCTTCTTTTTCTTTTTAAGAGTAATTTTTTTTCTTATTTTATTGCTGTTGCATATCGGAGAAATTTATTCTAAAAATAAAAAGGTGCGAAATAAAGGCGACGCTAAAAAATGTTCCGGAATATATTAAATGTAGGCAAATATGCAGCATATAAACTGTGTATTATGTTTTGGAAACAGAACATTATATTTCTATTGTCAATTATAACTTAGAGAAAAATCTATTACGTATTCATATTTATATTTTTTTAAACTAAATTTTGCGAATATAATAAAACCACGTTAAATCATAAAAATGTAGATTTTATTTACAAAATCAAAAAGGAAAAATAATAATTAATCACTAATTTTTCCGGTTGTCCAAGATGAAGCTTCTGAATGCTGCAGGATTATTTAATACTAAAGTAATAAATTAAATAAAAACTTTAATTTTTAGTGCACGAGATTTTAAAGAAAATAAAGTTAAAAAAAAATAATTACAGAAATATATATTTTAAAATTGAAGTAATTAAATATTTAATGTAGAGTGGTTTTGAATGTTCTATCATTTGCAAAAATTAGTAGTGAAAAAAACTTAATAAATATATAAAGCTGTTCTAGTTTCATATATAAATATTAATACTTAATACTGTGAATAAGTATGTTCGAAAATAATATAGTAGCCATTATTCCAAAATTATATATTATACGTTATATATTTGATTTTTCTAGTTATTCCAATCACAGAATCTGATTCTTTATTTCTCAATGTCCGAAAAATGACAAAAAACTAAAGATTTCATTATCCATTTAGACATTTTACAGCTGTTGTTATTTGTACTACAGAAATGTATATTTTGTTTTTTAAGAATATTGATTAACTTTAAGATTTGAGTTGTAGAAAAGTTAAGCTATAAACAATAAATTGAATTTTATTTATTTATTTATTTATTTTTTTTTTTTTTTAT
Source organism: Salticus scenicus (assembly GCA_963930645.1). Taxonomy (NCBI): domain Eukaryota; kingdom Metazoa; phylum Arthropoda; class Arachnida; order Araneae; family Salticidae; genus Salticus; species Salticus scenicus. Next base: position 230,943,863 of record OZ005656.1, on the reverse strand, counting down.
GAGTGAAATTCAGTATTTATACATTATTGTATCTTATATTTTTAAAGAGAACAGGGATGGAACACGGGCGCAGAATTCATACCACAACCAATGTAAGAAAATTTTCTAAATCTTATATCAACGATATTATAGGTAGAGAAATTTGTTAAACAGATTCCGGTATGAATTCTGCGCCCGTGTTCCATCCCTGTAACTGTTTTGAATTAATAATAATAATAATAATAAATGAATAAATTAAATGTCGTAAGCATTTATTAGAAGCACCAGAATTACATGTTAAGATTCCAGATATTTTTGGTAAGTTACATGTAAGCAAAATACAAAGGTATAATGTATTGTTTCATTTTATTTTTATTATTATTTTTATTTAAGTGTTTCATTTTTTTCTACGATAATGTTATAAATATTATTAAAAATAAGTAGTTGAAATTAATGTATTATCAGACATTTTGAAACATTCTTAAAGAAAATTTTTGTCTGTTTGAAAATATTTGAACCAGTATGAAACATTAAATTGAAGTTTTTCTTTATTATTATCTAATGAGAGCATTCGAAATATGTTGAAACAACAAAGCTGTAAAATAAAAAATATTGTATCTGTACATATGTTGTAATAAAGCTTGTTTGTATAATATGAATCGAGAAGTTGTTATTTAATGTTCCATTATCTGTATAATATGACTCATATAGCTGTTATTTAATCATGTTTCATTTTTTGATTGGTTTTCCTATACACATTAAATTTTCATATTTTATTTAGTATTTTATTAATTTCTTGATTTGACACTTACCTATATTCATATTTTTATTTTATTTTTAAAGTCAAATTTTTAAGTTAATATGCCTCGACTTCATTTTACTAGAATGAAATTAATTTTAAAAATTAAATTCCTCCAAACGGACAGAAATACACAGTAACACACACACACACACACACACACACACACACAAAGAAGAAAGAAAGAAAAAAATCGCATAATTCCATACAGATTAGCGATATTTTTGAAGAAAAACCTAAAAAGAATTTAATTTATATTAAATTCAGACATAATACTTTCAAAACTATTAAATATTATAGGCAGTAGTTGTAACGTTATTTTTATTATTTTTCATTAAACTAGAAGCTTATTATATTAAAAAATTTTAGGATAAGCTTTTAATATTTTAAATCAACAAAATAATGTATTTTCAATTACGAATAATCCTTCTAAATATATAAATAGCAAATATCTGTAACTGAAAGTAATTTTTATTTCGAAAAGTTCAATACGATGATTGGAAATGTTCATTTCATACTTTACATTTTTAAAGAAAAAATTCTTTGAATTACAAAGACAGAAAAATACTTAACTTTGTTAAGTTTTTTATTGCACATCATTTAATTGAATTGGGGTATACTTTTCTAATACTTTCTGAAAAATTCTTTTGGAAATCATTTTCATTTTTAATGTAGAGTATAGAATTAATTGAATAAAAAACAAAATTCGAAAAGGACTTATTGATTTTTAAAGAAATTATTGGAAAGTTGATTTCTCCCATAATTCTATAAAATTAAAGAAGGAAGAATATTGATTATTGTATTTTATGAAAAGTATCGTTTTTCAGTTTCTTGGAAAACTGTCAAATCACTTTTGTTATTGATTTATTAAAAACAATTTTCATTAATAATTTTTAATTTATATTATAAATTGTTGCTTTTTTTAATGTGTATTCTAGTTACTTAAAATAATGATACATTTTTCGATTAATTTCTATAGTTTAATTATTCTTAATACTTCTGTAGTTGTATGAAATTCAAACGAGCAAGATAGCACAAAAATTTAAATCCAGTGGTTATTAGAAATTAGGGGAAATTCTTCAAGTTCTAATATAAATGAAAAAATGCATGCCTGGTAACATGTATAATTTATTACGCAGAAATGTTACCCCGCCTTTTATTTTTATTTATTTTTTTATTTTTTTACAACAGTCAGATTTTAGAAAAATTTTCTTCAATACGTAATTACAATGAAAGGAAAACGCTCTTAAGATATACTGGTGTGAAAGAAAAGGCAAGGCTAACAGTACTCCGGACTGAATTATAAATGTTACTAGGTATGAAAATGTTGTGTTTTGTCAGCATTATACACAACCATCTCATTATTAAGCGTAAATCTTTTTCGTACCCGCCTTTTTCTTCACACCAGTAATTTTTTGAAGTAATTTTATTCTTATTTAATTGGAACGTTATTTGGAGAGAATTACTCAAAAAATAAAGTGATGTAAAAAAAAGGGGGAGTATTTCTCAAGGAACGTTAACAATTTTACGTTTATTAATGAGATGGTGCGCAGGTATGTTTATGATATAAAAGGAATAAAAACAGTTTTTAAAATCGTTTTCTCTTTAAAAAAAAAAAAAAAAAAAAAAAAAAACGGCCATTTAAAAAATTGGCAATTTGTTGTCTTAAAAATGGGCTCTTCCCGCTTGACATCAGAGGTCACATGATAGAGGAAAAACAAATGGCAGACGAAGTCTTGATTATCTAGAGCGATTGCTGAAATAACATATTTTCTATTCTTATTTTTGATCAATCGTATTTAATCTGTGTTATTTTTTATACATCATCATTTTTAATCCATTTTATATCATTATTCATCATCTTTTGTTTGCTGTATATATTTACAATCATCATTTAGTTTATATTTGTTATTGATGTTCATGAAGAACATGTTAAATACTCTGATTTTTGGTACTTAAATCAGTGACAGTGCGATATCGTACTACGTAAATCCATTTAGACCAGTAACTAAGTTAATTTACTTGTTGCAACAACTTTATGCAATTAAATTAAATGAAAACATTTTAAAATTTCAAAGTATAATCCATAAACATTCCACAAGAACAAGCTATTATTTATTGCTAGATGAGTTAATGTAACAGTTACACAAAAACATACAAAAATCGATTCTTACAGGTGAAAATAAATAAACACATAAAGTGTTTTTAAAAAATTATTAAATTCACAAATACAATTATTCTACTGTTTAAAAATGCACAATATTACTTTTATATAATTTTATATTAAATATTACACTTTTGTTCTTAAGAACAATATTTAATTGAATTCGATTATTCGTTTTCCTCTATCACGTGATTGAGCAGAGGACGGTGGGAAGAGCCCATTAACCATTTAAATAATGCGCATATATATATATATATATATATATATATATATATATATATATATATATATATAAAATCTAATTCACAATCATACTTGCCAACTATGTCATTAATAAACGCCCCTTTTCTCACACCACTTTATTTTTAGAGTACTAATTCTCTCCAAATGCTGTTACGATTAAATAAGAATAAAATTACTTCAAAAAATGATTGATGTGGAAAAAAGCAGGTACCAAAAATTGTACAATTCATAATGAGATGGTTGGCAAGTATGCACAATAGTCTAACATGTCTGTTATTAGCAACTGCACATTGAAATTTTTCTATGAACATATTTTACCTAATATGCAAGATGAAAAAGCGTTTCCTGAATTGCTTTGATGATTTCATTTATCTATTTTGTTTTTGTATGAAAATGCTCCATAGACCAGCTTTTCAAAATCTGTAAGTAAACGCATAGAACACGGTGGTGTGTCGCCTGAATACATTGTGAATAACAACAATCTATTACATTTGAAATATCTATTACATTTTAAGACATGCCAAAATTTTAATTTATTAAGAGGCCTCTCCACTTATCGTCCCCAGGAGCCGGAGTCAATGTTATTCTATGGAGAATTTCGCACCATTATAACTAATTAACTAATATGTATTTTTAAATTCCGTATTCACATTCAGAATCTTCACAACTATTAAACAATTTATCGCTTTCTAAAAATTATTTCTAAAAATTTTTAATATTTTATTTTGAGGTTGTAAAATGCGAATTTTCGCAATGTGAAATTTCTCAGTTTTGATCTTAAAAATAAAATCTTAAAAAGAGGAAAAATCGATTTTTTGAAAGCGATAAATTGTTCAATAGCTGTGAATTTTCTGAAAGTGAAAATGGAATTTGAAAATATGTATTAGTTAATGAATTATAATGGGGCAAAATTTCCCATAGAACAACATTGGTTTCGGCTTTCAGAGACGATAGGTAAAGAGTCCCCTTAAGGAGGACTCCTAATACCCCCCCCCCTTTCTTGTTCACACCATAGAATTTGTAGCCAAATTTTCTCCAGCAAGAAATAACAATTAAATGCGAAGAAAAATACCTTCCAAGAAGCATCTGTCTCCAACTTGAGATTCTTCGGAAATTTTCAGTATTGTCCTTCTTTTCTGTAATTGTTTGAAGAAAAAAATATATATAAAGTCTCTATTATTTAAGTTTGTATTCTATCAGTATATATATATATATATATATATATACATATTTAATTTTATAATGCTCTACTAAAATTCTCTAACTTCTGTATGTCTGAGATTGCAATTTCATGTATTTCAGCACCTTTCCCGTCGGTTTTTGGTAAACCCCTCGTACTTTTTTTTAAAGAACTAATTTGTTTTAATTTCAGTCTGCAGATCATGCTCCGAAAATGCAGGTCACATGAATTAGGTGCTACACACATATCTCTTCAATTTTTCAGGAAAAGTAGCGTGAAAAGAAGACGGGTACTAATAAGGTTCCGGAATACATTAAAATGTTGACTTGTCTGCACCTGTATTACGTAGTTGCCAACATTTTAAATTATTTCGAAGAATTTTTAACCCCGTCTTTATTTTGTACCACTTTAAATATAGAGAAATTTTCTCCAATATATATTTTTGATAAAATAAGAAAAAATTTTCTCTTAAAAAATAACTGTTATGAAATTAACGCAGGTTTAAAATATTCCAGAATAAATAAAACGTTGATATTTTTGGTGTCAATCTAAATATCACTGTTTAAAATGTGATAGTTTTTATCTTTACCGGCAGGGCCTGACTAACGCATGGGCCGACTGGCGGGTCGCCCATGGGCCCTTAAATCCAGAAGCTCGATATATCGTTTACAGTTTCAAAAACATTAATTAAAAATATACAAAAATGTTCTTGAAAGTAACACTTCGTGAAAGCTTTTCACCTGAAAGGAAAATTATATGAATTACAAAGGTAATATTTTATTCAAATATGGACTCTTGAGTTAAATTATGAGAAATTTTAAAACATTTCATCAACGAATCGTGAGAACCATGAGAAAATAATAGACAGGTGCCCCGATGCGAATTGGGCCCTGGGTCAATATTTGGCTTAATCGATTCTGTTTACTGGCTCTTCCATTTACGCGGAATATCCGTTCCACTTAGTATTATTTTATGAAAATGAAAATCGCATAGAGTCAATTGATAAGAGCATACTTGCCAACCTTCTCATTATGAACCGTACAATTTTTAGTACCCGGCTTTATTTTCACACCAGTCATTTTTTCGAGTAATTTCATTCTTATTTTATCGTAACAAAATTTGGAGAGAATTATTCTAAAAATAAAGTGGTGTGAAAAAATGGGCGTTCTTTCAAGGGGCGTTGGCAATTGTACGGTTATTAATGAGATGTAAGAGAGGTCAGTTGCCGCAAAAATAACCATAAACATTGTGTTAATTTTATCGTGTAAAAAGGGAATTTTGAAAAATTAAATAAAAAATCGTAACTGGAGAGACAGGTGTATTTGAAAGATAGAGAAATAAGTATAAGCCTGGACGTCGCTGGAACGAAATTTAATAATTTCAGAATAAAAATTTGTCCATTTTTTTTTTCCCTTGTTGTTTATTGGTTTGCAGATAAAATTACAATTTGCATTCTCTAATATTCCATTAATTAATTGAACATGAAACAACTAATATCAGCTATTTGGGAATAGGTTGTTTCTTGCTGTGTCATGAATCTGAATAAATTTTATTTAAACATAGCGGATATCCAATTATCAGATGAAAGTGATATGCAAAATATGTCAATTTTATCACTGTCTGAACCATGACATAAGAGTAATTAAATCTGGTGTGGACCCTTTTTGGCACTTATTATCTGCAGAATTACTAACTTTTATAATTTATTCTGGAGCCTTTTAAGACGCCTTCTTTTTGCACGACAATGTTTTTAGAATATTTTCTCTTTAACATGTGACAACTATTGAATAATGAAATATTTGTCACGAACCAGTCAACCAAGATTACAGGTATTAAAATAATAATAATAATAAAAAGGTGGGGCTAACAATGCTTTGAAATAAATTCTAAAAGTTGTCATCTCTGGTTCTTGTGAATTTAATTATCTTCCCAGAAATTAAAACATTCACATATGTTTGAAAAATTACGAAGATTTTAATTAAATCATCGGGTATACAGATAGGCTAAGTTACAACGGACGGAAAAATAGTTTAATACAACAATTTAAAGATAATAATGTTCGTTTTATTTAATCACAGATAATTATTACAAAAGAATACATTTTAAAAATTCCGGTATTTGGGTTACGGACAATTTGTAATAACTGGACACCTATGAATAGGCTGAAAATATTCGCTATTTACTTGACAGAATCTGAAAAATTTTACATTCTGAAATAAATTCAGGAAGCTGTTTCCTTTTTTGAAAAATACTTCGACTAATCATGTACAGTGTTGCCAGATTTTTTGCGACTTTTTTAATCGAATGTCACAAAGGACAACTAATCCTCTATTATCTATATAATATATCACTTCACAAAATTATTGGTGACTAGTGAATAAAAATGTAGCAAAATTTGGCAACACTGATCATGTAGGAGGTATTGTTTCGATGATTTGGTTCTACCTAATAACCTTGTTTCTTATTTTATGTTTAAGTTTAAATTTTCTATAATAGTACTCCCCCCCCCCCCCCTGAAATTTAAATGACCAAAGGAAATGCCTAATGAGAAGGTGGATTAAGATATCTCTTCTCTTTGACCTTATCCAAAGAGCTCTCTGTGTTTTTGGTTGTCGTTTTACTTTTATTCCAGTACACGTTGTATATATACAGTCGGTAACAAAAGTCTCCGAACACTAGCAAAAATTCCTATGTAAAAAAAGTACACTTAATACAGTTTTGTTTAATAAATCCTTGTCAAATCGTGTTGTTAGACTGACTAAGAACAGGATTCGGAGACTTTTGTTACCGACTGTACATAATTCGGATAACATCGCTAAAAAAGTGTTAATAGTATTTAAATTTAAGGCGACTTTCAAAATAGCAAAACTGGCTAAAAGATCGATAATTTTACTAATATATGGAACTAAATAACGGTAAAGGCAACATATAGTTGCAGAGAAAATTATAGTTCAAGTTGTTTCCGAAATAACAATAGATTAGTTCGTTATTGCTACAGTCGGCAGCAAGAGTATCCGAGCACTAGCAAAAATTCCTATGTAAAAAAGTGTACTTAATACTGTTTTGTTAAATGAATCCTTGTCGTATCCTGTTCTTAGTCAGTCTAAGAACATGATTCGACAAGGATTTATTCAACAAAACAGTATTAAGTGTATTTTTTTTTACATAGGAATTTTCGCTAGTGCTCAGATACTTTTGCTGCCGACTGTATCAAGACCCGACAACTCACAGATTAATTATCATCACAGTATTTGAAATACAAGTATTAAATTATTAAACCCCAAGTATGAGAAAAATGGTATAACTAAATTAAAATATTATATAGAATTGAGGCGCATTACAAGCTCACATGTAAAAACGCTGTAAGACGAAGTTCTGTATGAGCTGCATTATGAGATAATATCTTCCAAATAATTTTTCATGAGGAAACACGTGAAATATTACCTTTTGATACAATTTGACACAAGTATATTCTTCAATCACGGACTTTTGACTGTTTGTATACCGTACAATAGTTTTCAGCATGAATTCCTCCAGTTAGAGAAGACGATTACAGAATATCCCCTATCCTTATGACTTTCAAACATCCTTGATGTGAATTATTGCCAAATGTTGCATCCATTACTCGCATTTGTGGATTTCGTTTATGCTTAAATATAACCCTACATGCTGTTCAAGAAAATCGTTCGATACCTTTGAGAGGCTATATCTTATAAATACCTGCCAACCTACTAATTAATATGTTCCGTAGTCTCTGCTTTTTTTTACAGGATAACTTCAAGGGCGAGAAATTGTGACTCTTTTTGCCACCATTATTTTCTTAGAGAAATCTTTATTGTACTTTTAAAGTAATGTGTCGTGATTAAACAGTATAGAAACACAGTTGCCAAATGTTACAATCTTAAAATAAGGATAATCACTACTATATTTTTTAAGAAACTTCTTACATTGATTTTCAGATTTAGTATCTCGAAGTTCACTATCTTAAAATTCTGGTGTAAAGATTTCCCGAAAAATTTGGCAGCTATGTAGAAATGCTTGTATAAAAAAAGTGTTAGCAAAAATAGTATAAATTTCTAATTTCTCAAAGAATCATTAAAAAAAAAAAAAAAAAAAGGCGGAGACTGCGACCCTTGAAGAATTACTCTAAAAGAAAGTGGTGTGAAATAAAGGCGATGTTGAAAATACTCCAGAATAAATTAAACTGTTGGTAACTCCAGCTATAACGAATATTTAGTAGAAAAGTAAATTTTTGTTAAACCTCAATTTTAATATCCATATACCATTTGAAACAAACTATTCTGTAGTAGCAGGATTACAACTAACTAATACCATTATAACGAAATCAACAGATTCAATTACTGTTTAGTAATTAATATATTTCAACAACTTAAATTATGTTTAAATAACTAAAGAAAAACAAACACTTTTAATATTCTAATATTGTAAACAATAATCATTATTGAATTGCATTACAACTTTCAGTCTTGAAGAAAAACACTGATATTTGTTTGACTTTTTATAGAAAATTACTTATTTATTGAAGACTGGATGAAAGAGAAAGAGCATTAATAGATTTGTCATTTAACAAGGTCGTTATATTTAATCATTAAAAAAGAAAAAGAAAAGAAAAGTGGAATATTAAATGATTGAAGCAAAGCAAACATATCCTTCTTTTGTTAAAATACATAAAACATGAAGATCTGAATGTCAATAACATAAAGTTATTTTCAACATGCACTCACATAAATTGCTTTATTCGATAAAAATATTTATATCTTATTGCCTCTTAAGAAAATGTGTTTCTATCCTAATAAATTTACTTTTCCGTTATAGAAAAAAATAATCGACTAATTTGCAATAAAGGAAATTTTGAAAAACGATAATATGGTTTATGGCTCTACTGTCACTTTTTACATATTAAGGTGTATTCGGCTACAAATTTACCCCATATTTAAAAAATATATTACATTATGTTAATGTCAGAATTTCTTTTCGAAATCGTACAAATTATATCTTAATATATCTCAGTTTTTCCAGTACGAACAGTACAATGAAGGAAGTATTTCCATAAATCCAGTGTAATATCGCTTTAGTAAAAATTTAGTAAGAATCTACTTTATAAGTCCATAGCCGTATTAGAAAGTAGTCAGAAAAATATTAAAGAGTAAAATTAATTAAAATTAAATTAAAATAAAATAAAATAAATGGCCAATGTTGAAAAAATTAAGACTTTTCAAATTATATTTTGATATTATAAAGATAATTTAATAGATCTTTCCTTCTTTCTTTCTTTTTTTCTTTATTTCTTTATTTCTTTTTTTTACTATTTTAATACAAAGAGGTAGAACGTGAATTAGTTCCCTTACACATAAATTAATAACGACAGTAGAAGGTTACCATTAAAATAGTAAATATCTAAAAAAAAAAAAAAAAAAAAAACAACGTCTGTAACTGATATACATAGTAGATTTGTTGAATTTTAGGCATTATGGGTAAAATTTGATCACAAAAACAGCTGTAGATTATAATTTTAAGTGAGTACATAAACTAGGTATCAGCAAATACAAAGTTTATCTTTCTCGTTATAATTGTCATGTTCTACGTTGAATCGAATCTATATAGAAAAAGCCATAGTAGTAATAATAACAATTATTATTATTATTATAATTTGTAAAGTTCAGCGATAGGATTACTCTTTCTTTTTACTTTTATTTCCATATAGAAGTATTTTATATATATTTTAAGTATTTCTATCATTATAATGATTATGGTGTCGTTGTACGGTGTTTTTCTACACATTACGTCTAATTCGTCCAGAGCCTACTTTTAAAAGTAATTTTGAACCACTAAGGACATCCATGCCTAAGCCGAATTCGAACCCAGTACCTTGTAAATAAAATCAACATCAATAGTAATTCGGCTAGCAAGTGTAATTAAATAGGATAGAGACCATTCTTGGAAAATAGTAGTTGATAATAAAAAAGGAAATCTCATTCGTGAGAATGGAATTTCTTCAAGAAATTTCGACAAAAAAAAAAACGGTTAATAACGTAGAATAAAGTAGAATACGATTATTATTGTAGAATACAGTTAAAAACGTAGAATACTAGTTTTATTTTATTTTATTTTATTTTATTTATTTATTTTTTACGCAAAAAATCAGTAATTGTTTGCAGTGATTTTAACACTACAAATGATTACTGAAGTTTTCTATTTAAAACGGTGGTACTAAATCATGTGATCGCTAAGTGCCCTGATAGTAAAATTATAATTTTAATAATATGAAAACTGCTCTGTTCCAATATTTTGCATCTATTTGTCTATAGTACTATAATATATATCATTTTCTTTGCTCAAAGCTCCACCAGTGGCGTTCTGCGCTCAAAGCTGGTAGACCAGAAGTGTTGGGTTTGATCCCAGGTAGCGTTTTTCGACCTGGCTGTTCGGAGTTTCTGTGGATTTCTTAGAGACTCGCGTGAATACGGGTAAAAAAACCTTAAAGTGACCCTCACGGAAGGCATCCCCCGTAGGCTAGGTCCCAAGTGTATACAAATGCCCTTTACCAGAACGCACATTTGCACAACAAAAGAGCAGATCTATATTTATAAGCCTAGTATGTATTTAGACGAACAAATTTATTTCAAATTTAATTAAATAAATTCATTACAAATATACTTATAAATATGACTCCGTTCTTTTTATACAAAGAAAATATTATAAACTATAGTAAAGTGTAGATTAATGCAATTTAATAAATCATTTATAATAAAATATCAAATACCGTAATTTCTGGTAGATACCTTCAGGTTATATAATCCAGTTTTGCACCAGAAATATCAATTGATAAATAAATTTATATTTTTACGAGCTCTTCCTTCTAAAAAATATAGATTTCTCTATTAAATAAAATTTCTGGTGGAGAAATGTCACATCTTACGGTTAGCTACTAGAAATTACGTTTTTTTTTTTTTTTTTTTTTTAATAAGTTCTTCATCATAAGATTTTAACCCCTTTAATGTTTTTAAAAAATGTTTTTGTCAGAATCAGATCAGAGAATGATTGTATTTTAAGTCATACTACTTTAATATTTTCTTATATTGCACGTTACATGACTTTCTCACAACTAAAAGGTATTAATTAAAAATAGCATATTTTAAAAGTATCACTGTAACTTATTTTTTAATTATTGGCGCATTAAAATTGTTTGTAGCACCCACTGCAAATTTAAACATTTCTACTTGAACAAATTAATAATAACGTACACAAACATCAAACCGTCTCAATTATATATATTAAAGCAAACACGTTTTATTTATGAGACAAAAATTTTTTAAGTTAAAATACATTTAAAAAACAAAAATTACATATAAAAACAATTAAAACCAGACGTTTCGAAACCCGTCCGGGTTTCCTCATCAGTAATTACAACACAAAACAAAACAATTGTGTTGTAATTACTGATGAGGAAACCCGGACGGGTTTCGAAACGTCTGATTTTAATTCTTTTTATATGTAATTTTTGTTTTTTAAATGTATTTTAACTTAAAAATTTTTTGTCTCATAAATAAAACGTGTTTGCTTTAAATTAATAGTAATTTATATGACATACTGCTCAATTTAAAATTACAAAAACGAAGAAAATGCTTTTTATTAAAAACCAATTAAGTAAGCTTTTAACAAGATTTTTTTTTGTAAATAAGAAAACAGAATTACTTAAAATTCTTTATTTTATTCTTTGATTCATTCTAATTTCTTTTTCTCCTTTTAGAAAAAAAAAAAAAATGTTTGTTAAACTTTTTAACGAAATTAAAAATATAAAAGAGAATTTAATCAATTAGAATTTAATCAAACATTACAATATAGCATTTTCAAGGAATAAAGATTTAAAAAAAAAAAAAAAAAAAGAAAGAATGAAAAAGAAAGAATGAGAGAAAAAGAAAAAGAAAAAAAAAACTTTATTTTATTCCAGAACACGTTAATTAATTTATTGAAACTTCAATTATCGCAAGTAATGAAAAAGAATTTTCTTAAATGTTACATCTTTTTAAAAGTAGATTTAATTTAAAAAAAAAAAAAAACATTCTAGATGAAAATTGCTGTTTCGACAAATTAGAAAATAGCGAAAATGCTATATATATATTTTTTCCTTTACGTTGGCGATTTTTCAGTTGCTGAAAGTTTTAACATTTTCGCGACCGCATGTTTTTGTCTTCTTGACAGTAAGTTCCACCTGTGGGCAGTGCTGCCAGATTGAGGGAAATTTTTATTTAACAGCCACCACTAAATTTTAATTGAAGCGGTTTCTTAATCGTTTCGAAACATCTTTCAAAAGAAATTTCGATGTGATTAGATAACCGTTACAAGAAAAATTTAACGGTGGCTATTGATTAAAAATTTCCCTCAAATCTGGCAGCACTGCCTGTGGGCGCTATTCTCCCAATTTGCAATATTTTAGCACAAAATTTTCTGTATTCACATTTATGTTACAAATGCATATACATTATACTAATATTCTTTCGAATCAAAGTATCTGTATCCATAGTATATTTGATTGAATAAATATGAATATTGGGTATATTCTTAAGAAATAAATAACATGTATATTGCGAAAGAAACGCCCACTGGCTTAGTTACAGATTTTCAAATGACGTGAATCTACGTCAGCGGTCGAATATTGGGTATAGAGCCTGATTAAGGGGGAAGCACACATTATCTCCGCTCTCACCGGAATATTTTTACAATTATTTTTTACTTCATGTCATAGAAATTCCACGCTTTGACGAGGAAATATTTTTTATAAAAAATGAACGGTGTAAAACTATCCAATTCACTCACCGTTATTAGACACCAGAATTCTTTTAAAATAATTTTTAATGAGTATTTTCTGTTTATTATAGGAGGAAAGTATTTGTTAAAAAATAACGGTGTAAGTATAAATAATGTGTTCTTTCCCCTTAATCAGGCTCTGATTGGGTATATTCTTAAGAAATAAATAACATGTATATTGCGAAAGAAACACCTACTGGCTTAGTTACAGATTTTCAAATGACGTGAATCTACGTCAGCGGCCGAGAAAGTGTTAATTAGAAAGTTGACATCGAAAGTAAAGCAAGGAGAGATAACGCGGTAGGAGAGATTGCGCTCATAGGGGATCGGAAGGAAAGAGTAGAGTGGGCGAGTTGAAACTTTAGGTGGTTTTACAACATCAATAGTGAAGTGCCGACTTGAATTTGCATATTGATTACTTTAAGAGTTTAAGATAAAACGTGATTATATTGTCTCGTTCTCAGAAAAAAATGCTTGAATTTTCATAGTAGTACAAAATATTTTTAAATTTAACAATTGCGGATAACCTACTGACCTAGATTAACGGTACAAGTACCACGATTATTTCTAAAAGTAATTATTTAATAAAACACTGCGCAATCTCTCCTACCAAAATGGGGAGTTAGCGCTTTTGCTGTTTAGCAGAGTTAGCGCTTTTGCTGTTTAGCAGAGATAGCGCAGTTAAAATTCTACACCAACAGAGATTTTGCAGCTTATTGGTGATAACAAGGCAATGATATTGAGATTGTTCAATGCCTGGGACTGTACCAAAACCTAAATTCGACAAGTGATTTGACTAATTGAAACCATTCGAGACGGCACACCACCTTTATGGAGACTATCCCATGCTTCCCAACCATCTCATTATGCACCGTACAATTTTTAGTACCCGCCTTCTTTTTCACACCAGTCTTTTTTTAGAATAATTTTATTTCTATTTAATCGTAACAGCATTTGAAGTGTATTACTCTAAAAATAAAGTGGTGTGTGAAAAGGGGCGTTTTTTCAAGGGGCGTTAACAATTGTACGGTTATTAATGAGATGGTTAGCAAGTATGCTATCCACAGAATTTCAAAGTAAACATTATCTAGGAGTGGCACAATTGACAAAAAACACACCTCTGATGAGATTTACCTCTAGAATGCTGTTAGCATATGAGAAATTTATCGGAAAGTATTTAAATGTTATTGTATATCTATTTAGTTTTGCAATATTTTCAAGTATAATGCTCAAGTTTTTCAGTTTTCAGAGCAGCTGTCAGCTGCTTAAATAGATGAGATAAAACTAAATGTAAACAATAAATATCAGTCTACTCAATCTTCTTTTTTAAGGCAGGGGTCGTACTCTCCACCCTTTTTTCAGGGCACTCTCAGAAATAAGAAAATTTCAAATATATTGCTGCAACTATATTTATACTATGATATCTACCCTGTATAATCGTGGCGCATTACTATAAATATATTCAGAATAATTCTACATGAAATTAATGGTGGCTAAACAAGTGAAATTTCTTATTTGTGAGAGTGTCCTGAAAAAAGGGCGGAGAGTACGACCCGCTGTTGTAAGGAATGTAATCGTCTAAATTTCATTAAAATAAAATAAACGTAAGGGATTTTAAAACGTAAAGAATTTTTTCGTGGAAGATTTTGAGGAAGAAAAATTTAGTAAATAGTAAATGGTGGACAGATTCTGCGCTTAAAAATGGGCGGAAATATAGCCACGCCACATATCATTGCACACAGAGTGTGCTGTTTTATTCTATTTTTTGCTCGGAAATGCCTAATTGAGACGCATACACCATCTCGAAGAGGTTCACTTGTGGAAGGTGGTTGCACTATAACTTCACATGTACAATATTAAGTGCAATGATTGTGGACAACGAGAGATTTGGTCAGCAAACAAGAAACCATTCTAGCTGTAAAGGTAATGTACTAATTTTACGTTGAACGTGTTAATTAGGTATTTAATATTTTTTTTTTTTTTGTCTTGTTCTTTATCTGGCTTTGTTCTTTTTTCCGTTTCTTTAACATTTTTTTCTTTAAATAAATTTTTGTAGTCCTTTTTTTATTTCCGATTTATTTATTTATTTATTTATTTATTTATTTTAAATATTGAATTGAAGTATCCACTCCCAATGCGAAAATATTTGTTCACAAATACCTTACAACAATGTCATTTAAGTAAATTATTATTATTGAAAATGTAATTGTAGGTATAATCAAGCGCAATACCCTCTACCCATGTGCGCTTGCCCAAAATAGCTTTCTTGGTTTTATTACAACAGTTCTTTTAAATTACAACAGAGTAACACAATAAGAATGGAAATGCATAGACGAAGGGTGAGTTCAAAGATATGCATCAACAATTTACCATAAAATTAATATTTGGATTTTTTACATCATTTTGTTGAATTGCGCGCAAAATCTCTCGGCTTTACTTTACGCTTAAATCAACATCGTGAATCGGAATTTCATCTCACGCGCGAATGATTCTTTTTACTTAGACCAGAGACGACATCTTATTGTCATCACTTAGGAACTTGAATTGCGAAGATTGCTGATTGCTCCACTACTGTCAACATTAGTGGTTGAAATATATATAATATTCTTACGTTTTGTGGAAAGTATTCTGGTTGTAAAGTTTTATTTTATTAATTTTTTATATTACTGAATGATAACACATTCGTACTTATTTTAATTTTGTACACTGTTAAAAAAAAAAAATAATAATAATAAGATGCATGTAGTTCTGTCTCAAGCTATGAATTCCGTAGTTATTTTCTGGAAATGACATACAATTATTTATTCACTGAGTCAAGATCAATAATGGTCCTTATAAATGCTATTAAAGTCTTTAAAAATAACTTTATTTCTTAAATATTTATTTATTTTTTAACAAATATGAATATTTTTGTCTGCTAATTCAAAAAACATCAAAACAAAACAAAAAAAAAGCAAGTAGATAAAATGATCCATTCAGTGTAATTTTAATGAGAAATAAAAAACTGATGGTCTATTAAAATTGACCCATTTTTTAATTGTACTAAAACATTTTTAAAAAGTTTATGACCGTATAAGATTATTATTATTTATTTTACCACATTAACATATTTCTATTATCTGTAGAATTCTTTGTTATTTTTGTATTATATGAATACAACCCCTTTATGGAATGATCATCAAATAAAGGGAAAGAAATGTTGAACGCAAGTGTCATTACATTTTTCGAAAACACACCTGTAATATTTAAACGACCTGGACATGAACGGAAGTGTCACTATTTTCAGTTTGTATGGAAGTGTCTTGTACGCATCAGTCACATCACTAAATGTTATAATAGTGGAAAATATCTCCCCAAACAATTGGATGCATAAAAGTCACTAGATGGCTCTACGCGTCCAGTGATTTACTTTTTCACTTTGAAATTTTTTTAGATTTTCTGGAAGTACCAGCAGATCACGTTTGACTTTCGATCTCATATCATCAAAGCCATATTAGACTTTAGAATTCTTGTTCCTTTATGGAACTTTAGAGAATATGTTCTTTTTTAATTTCATTTATTTAATTAATTTTGTAAATATGTAAATTTAATTTTCACTTGTAAATAAGCATGTAATAGTACTAAATAGCTTTTTAAAAATACAAGAGCCTGGCTTTACATCATTTGAAATCGAAAGTGTACCATTTTTTCTTCATGGTGCATCATGCCGGGAAAGCTCATAATTTACATTTATTGTTTTAGAGCTACAATAGATTTAATAGAAATAATTTAGATTTTTGATTTTATGGAGCCATGTGGTGGTATTTTCGAACGAATTTCGTTTTCTTTTTGTATTAACCATTCGAAACGGGGTAAGTTTTAATTTTTGTTTGTTTGTTTAAATATTTGTTCTGAAATATTTTTGTTGCTTAAAATATTTGTTTTAATCCTTTCATTTTTTAGCATGATATAAATAAACAAATAAAAGTTCTCAGATTAACTTATTTAAGATTTAATGGCTAAATTAATATCATAATGTACAGTCAGCCAAAAAAAAAAAAAAAAAAAAAAAAAAAAACGCCACCCCCCACCTAATTTCGCCGTAAATTATCGTAGAAACATTTCAGTGGTACCGATCGATTTGTAATAACGTCTAGTTTATAACGGTATAGTTACATTTTGCCTAGGGTCATCTACATATTAAAACTGGCATTAACTTCATTTCCTTCAATGGCAACCCCTATTTTTGACTTCATATTCAGATTTCTGAGATCAAGACGGCTCGGAAAACATACCTATTTATACACTTTAAATCAATTCTAAATAGAGTTACACGTGAAAATGTATTAGGGGTCCGTCTATACATTTAGAAAATATAAATCATGATCTACCACCCAGTATACATTATTTATTAAGTTTCACACCGGAAACAAGTTTCAAAAATGTTAGTTATAATATAAAAAAAATGACTAATTTATAGAGCTTTCTGATCTAGTTTATGAATTAAAAGATTTTTATTGGTTTCAATTGATTAAAAATCAAATAGTTCACTTCATACGAAGAAAATTACATAGCCTAAATAAATGATAAAATATCTATCAAAAAGGAAAAAAAAAAAAAAAAAAAAAAAAAGGTAAATGGTTTTAAATTTGTTTGAAAATTCAAAATTATTTTAACTCAAGCTGCTGTATAATTGTCTGAAACGGTGGCACTCAACCTGGTTCCCACGGCTGTTTTACAGTGACAATGGGAGTTTGTTCTGATACTGCAGTACTTTCATTTTCTTTAATTTAATTTACTTTTTTAAAATATTAAAACAGACATTTTTATTTTTATTTTTTTTTAATTAATTATTATTATTATTTTTTTTTTCATGACATTATTAAAAACTTTTACATAAATCGTCACGATATTCTTTTGCTTTTATATTTTATAATGTGTAACAAATTAATATGCAAAATAATAAATCCTACTACTTAATGGGATGTTCTAAAATTCTACTCTTAACACAGATACTGAAGTGGACGGTGGGTGTAGAAAGGCTGTCTACCCTTAATTTAAATCTTCAGTTAAAAAGGTCAAAATGTTATATTACTCTATCAAAAAAAAAGGGGGGGGGGAGAAAGAAAGAAAATAAAAGTAATAAAATAAAATAAAATAAAATAAAAATAAATAAATTAAAAATCTGAACAATAAACTTTGGGAACGGAAGCAGGGAAGCCATCGCCTCCGCGAACGATAAAAATTACGATGGCGTGTCTCCGGAACATCGTAGGGGTGCGTCCCAGACCGTCGCCAATTACCCATAGCGCAGTACTAGTGCGACATTAAACCCAACCTACCTACATACCAATATATTGTGGTGTGAACTGGCGAATAAGTGACCAATTACGCATGTATTTCAGTGTGGAATGGCTTTCTTAGTAGGAAAAATCTGTTTGGATTTTCACAAATATATATGATTTTAAGTTTATTTAAAATTTGCTTTGGAAGAATATGATGACTCCTCATTTAAATGCTAATGCTGAAGGTCAAATGTGGATAGCGGTAAAAAGTAAATATCTATGTTAAAGTAAGATAAATTTCTCTTAAAAAAAAAAAAAAAAAAAAAAAAAAAAAAAAAGAATAACAGTGGGCTATAAATACCCCGGAATAAATTAAAATGTTGTTTATTCTGGTTTTAGTCAGGTGATATCACTTGTGCTAAATAGCTGGATCCGCCCTCTCTTAAGCTCAGGTTCAGCTCATCATTAAAATATTGTTTTTAATATCTGCCGCACCAAAATGCTCAGAACACAAACTACAATTTTCAAATAATTTGAAATCTTCCCGTTTCAACTTTAAAAGCATTTAGTTTAATTAATTTTATTTTAAATTTTTAAATTTAGACGATTAAAGTCTTTTAAATGAAATTTCAGGATCCTGTAAGATCAATATCTATATATTTGAAAGAAATAAGACTATTCCTTTGTTTTAAATTTTTATTCCATAATAATTACGACTTTGATTTCGTGATAAGGAAATTGAAAATAAATACTATTGAGCTATGTTCCAATAATAGATCTTATAAACTTAAAAAAAAAAAAAAAAAAAAAAAAAAGCAATTTTTCACTATTTGATTCTGTATTAAAAAACTTTTAATAGAAATTTGATATTTTATTATATTACATAATGGTATAAATTTTAAATAACACAAAGCTTACAAACGGTACAGTAACCAAATGCAAATATGTCACAACAAAATTTAAACAGAAAATTCATGGTAAAAAATCTTTTTTAAATTATTAAATAGTCATAATAATAATAATAAAACGATTGTCGAATGCATAATTGCTGTTTCATGCAATCAGTTTCGCTGTACCGTGTTTTCTAAAACATGATATTTAACTAGAGGTGTACGTACTCTTGAATATTGAAATGCGAAATAAAGTGTAACAGGGTTAAAATAGAATTTTAGCAGCGAAAAACTAGAAAAAGATATTTAATACTTATGAAGAAAGACTTAACATATTAGGATGGGATATATTCCCCTCTTGTACCGTAAGCCACGCCTTTTCGCAAATTTTCTAAAACTTTATAATATAAAACAAAATAATTTTGCATATTTGTAATTAAATTATTTAAGTTTTGTCTTCAATAATCGAGTAGTAAATACCATTGTGATTTATGCATACCAGCATCACATATAGAGTCAAATAGGAATATGCAAATCAGTCTTTTTTTTTAAATAGTGTTTCAGCGAATCAGAGGCGGGGCTTCTTTACTTTTGAAATTCTTTCACAATCCCTCCCCTACATTGTGATAACTTTACAAAAATATGCAAATTTGTATAATAAACATTGAAATATTGCTTAGGAAACAATAAAAATAACATAAAGGTAAATTAAAATAGTTTTCCGTCAAATTATATACAAACATTTACTTATAGAGGATACAGATTATAACAAGTGACGGCCCCCTAACAGGAATTAAAAGTGAAATATCACTGTAACTCAAAAAATAATGTTAGGAACGAGCTGTAAATTTGGAAACCCATGTTTTTCATGATTCCCGTTCTATTCGTGCAAAAATTAACATAGGTCATAATTCATATTTTTTTCAAATATGAATTTATTAATAATTTTCGTAATTCAAAAAATGTTTTTTTAGCAAATATTTGCATGGAATATGTTTGGGTCACTTCATTCTAACGAATAAAAAAAAACAGAATTTAAATATCATAATTATTTCGGAAGATATGATTTAATGTTTGTCACATTCATTTAACATTAGGTTCCCCAAACTTTGACAGCTTATAACTGTAACTTTGACAGCTTATAACGAAATATATAAACTATACCATTTTCCGTGATGATTTGATCCGAAGAATTCAAATAAATTATTAAAAAAGGGGGTTACCATTGAAAAAAATGAAATTGATGTCAGTTTTAATATGTAGACGACCTCCTAAGTAAAATCTAACTATAACATTATAAACTAGACGTTATTACAAACTGATCGGTACCAGTCGCATGTTTCTACGATAATTTACGGCAAAATTAGGTGTTTTTTTTTTTTTTTTTTTTTTTTTTTTTTTTTGGCTGACTGTACTATTTAGTTAAGGATAGCTTCAAATCATTTTTTTTTTTCTGTTTTATTTTGTTAAAAATAAATACTTATAATAATTCAATTATTATTTCGTTTTCGTTTTGACTAGGGTTTCATTTTGATAAAATATAGAATTGAATTATTATTTCGTTTTGGTTTCAGTTTGGATTTAAAGATGGTGTCCAGAATTAGATTTGATATTGCATAAATTGATAAAGAAATTTGATAATTTGAAATTGAAAATGAATATTAATACACTTAAAGCTACTAGAACTCCGATTCGCCACGCTGTTTCAAATTTGATTAAAACGCTCGAATCTGAGTTAGAGAAAAACCAAAATGAAATATCTTTAGACATCATTGAGGAAACGTTGGCTAAACTAACTGACAAAGAGAACACTTTGAATAGACTAGATGAAAATATTTTAGATTTAACAAAAACAGAAAATATTGAAAAATAAATTGAGGAAAGGGAGAAATATAAAGAACAAATTGTTACATAGAAAGTTAGAATAAATAAATATCTCCATAAAACGCAAATAACTACCCCAGTTTTGACAAATAAAAATGATGTAGATATAGAAATGTCGCATTGCGCATTAAAATTACCACCTGTAGAGATTGGAAAATTTGATGTAATATATGAATATATTAAATTTCAACGAATTTTGGGAACTATTGAGGATAGCTGTACATAAAACTAATACCAAAAGATTTTGTATTAGAATTTACCAAATAAATATATACTAAAAAAGAAAATACTGTTCTGGAATTGTTAGAATTTTTTAAAAAAGAAATTGAATGTCGTGAGCGAAATGAATATTTGTTTAAGGAAATAAGAAACACTAATGAGTCTTCCAGCAAGAAAACAGATGTACATTTTCAAGAGAAAATTAATTATAAAGCGACAAATTATGGGAAAAACTTTCCCTCGAAACCAAAATTAGTGACAACGTCTGCTTTCACAACTAATATAACGAAAAACAAATACATATTTTGGGATTCATTTCACAATTCAACTTTTTGTGATGCATTATGTATTGAACAAAAAAGGGAAATATTGAGAAAACAAGCCAGATGTTTTCTCTGCTTAGGCTTAAAACATCGTATAAGTGATTGTAGAATAACAAAATTAAATTGTAGAATTTGTACGGGAAAACAGAATGAAAATATATGTTTTAAGTATAATTCCCGTCGCCCAGAGCAAAATAATGATAAAAATGCGTCGAACGTAGATAAAAATAAAATCGAAGAAACAGTGACGGCAGTTTCACACGCTGAAAACACTCGTGGGATTCTCTTGCAAACAGCTTGCACTACAATTAAAAATAGAAAGAATGAACATTTAATACGATTATTATTTGACACATACTCAATGCGAACATTCAAATTGAAATTAAAAATAATTAATCCTTGCGGTTATATTTAACGCCTCAGGCCGCCCGTTCCCGCTGTTCAATGTCTTTTTGTAGTCAATTTTGTCCCTTTATTACTTCCGGTGTGAGCCTTTTTTTTTTTTTTTTTTTTTTTTTTTTTTTAACACACTTGACATTGTGAGTTTTTTTGGTTTTCTTCCCACGCTATTCCTATGGGGTTTTTATCTTTTTTCCCCTCTTTTCTTACATTGTAAAGAAAAACTTTCGGTTTTTACCTTTGGTAGTAAAACTCCTATATAGAAATCGTATGATGTAGTATCATTAACATTGCAAAACCGACACAATTCATATTCTAAAATACAAATAGAAGCTCTAGTTACACCAGAAATAACCGGTTCCAATATCCCACCACCTGACATACAGCTAATTGAAAATAAAAACTTTCAAAATTTAATCCTTGCAAATAGTACAGATTCTAAAGTTCCAATTTCTTTATTAATAGGAGCGGACTATTATTATAATATCATAACCGGAAAAATTAAACAATTGGGCAGAATTCTCGAAGCTGTCGAAAGTATTTTTGGGTGGTGTCTCCAAAGCCGTAAGGGAAAAAATGATATTTTGTTGACACTCAGTGTAACTGTAGAAGATAATTTGATTTCAGATTATATAAAGAAATTTTACGATTTAGACGCTTCTGGTTTAATCGATGAGAAAAAAGAACTTGATCCCACGGAAAATGAGATTTTGAAAGAATTTGAGCGTAATATTATCTACAAAAATCGACGTTATGAAGTTAATTTACCGTGGAAATTTGAAACTAGGCAACTAAATGACAACAAAAAGGATGCGGAAAACAGATTTACCCGACTTTGAAAGAGATTCTTAAAAAATCCCAATTTGTTTCTTGAATATCAGGATATATTACAAAATTATTTAAAGGAAAATATCATTTGAATCAGTCCCAAATCCTGATACTGACACTAACAATATCACTTTTTATCTTCCGCATCGTGAAGTAATCAGAAAAGATCGTCCTACGAGCCAATTGCGAATTGTTTTTGATGGTTCTGCTCATAAGGAAAATTGTCCCTCTCTAAATAGTTGTTTGCACATAGGACCAAATCTTTATCCTGATACCTTTTATATTCTATTAAGATTTCGATTTGATCCAGTTGCATTTACTGACGACATAAAGCAGGCATTTCTGCAAATAATACTAAATGAAAAAGATAGAGATGTTACGAGATTCTTATGTTGTACAAAAAATCCCTCTGATGAATCTCAACCTCTCTCTGTTTGTAGATTTACGCGAGTTTTGTTTGACATAAGTAGTAGTCCATTTCTATTGTGTGCTACTATAAAATATCATTTGCAAAAATATTCGAAAATTTATACAGATACAGTAGACTTGTTAAATGAAAATATCTATGTTGATGATATAATAGGTAGTCGACCAAATGTAGACCAGGCTCTAAATGTCTCTTTGGAAACAACAAAATTTTTTGAGGATGCCAGTATTTCGCTCCATAAATGGAAAACTAATTATAAGGCTTTTTACAACGCGTGGCAGGCTAATGGCATAATTTCTGACAAAAGTCCCAATCCTGAATCATTTCTAGGAGAAAAATTGCCTTATAAGATATTAGGTATAGCTTGGGACAATGATCAAGACCTACTATATTTTCACACTAAAGGGTTATTAGAATTTGTAACTAAAAGAATAGATACAAAAGGATTCATATTGCAGGTTCTTGGTCGAACCTTTGACCCAACTGGATTTTTAGGACCTTTTACATTGAGAATAAAATTTTTAATGAAGCAAGTGTGGTCCTCAGGTATAGACTGGGATGAACAGTTACCAGAGGGAATGGGGTCACTATGGTCAAAATGGTATATTGAAATTGTAGAACTAAATGATTTTCAAATTCCTCGTTATTATTCTCCTGGAATCTCTGCAAGTAATTTCAAAAAATGTGAACTTCATGTTTTCTGTGATGGAAGTATAAAAGCCTATGGTACTATGGCTTATCTTCGTTTAGTCACATATGATGAAAAAATATCAATAACATTTGTCTCCTCGAAAAACAGAATAGCTCCTTTGAAGACTTTAACACTACCTAAACTCGAACTAATGAGCGCTTTGTTATCCGCTAGATTAAGAAGTAATATTTTGAAAGCCTTAAAACTTGATAAAACTTGTTATTACTGGACATATTCAAAAATAACTTTTTTTTTTTTTTGGATTAAGGGGCTACCTGAAAAATTTAAACTTTTTGTTAAGAATAGAGTTGCGGAAATCCAAAAACTAACTTCTTCGAATTGGCATCATTGCCCTGGAGCAGACAATCTTGCAGATATTGTTTCAAGAGGTTCAACAATTTCAAAATTAATAAACAACAGGTTTTGGTTACATGGACCAGATTGGCTCAGCTTACCTTGTGAATTTTGGCCTAGACCTGATAATGAACAAAAGATCGAGATTGAGGAGATAGAATATAAGAAGAATCTTAGAGGTGTAATTCAGTGTGAATGCATAGTTCAAGAACCAGAAAATCCCATAGATATTAAAAAGTACAGTGATCAAGGAAAATTAGTTAGAATCACTGCTTATGTAAGAAGATTTGTAAACAATCTGAAAAATTCGACAAAAAATCATGGTCCATTGAGTACAGAAGAGTTAATAGAAGCAGAGAATTTTCTTGTCAAAAATGAACAAAGACGCTTTTTTAAAGAAGAAATCAAAACATTAGAAAACAACAAACCCTCGAAAGGATTCTCCATTGGTTAACTTTCTTCCATTTTTAGATGAAGACAAAATCCTAAAGCTTCGAGGAAGGTTTAAATTTAATGACTTAACCCTGGAAGAGAAACATTCGAAAATTTTACCTAAAAAGTCTTGGTTAACACAACTGATTGTTTATGGTGGAACAGCTTGTACTTTATCAAAAACTAAGAAACAATTCTGGATCATAAAAGGAACACAATTAGTAAAGAAACTTATCAAAAATTGCATGATATGTCGCAAGTACACTGCTAAGAATTCGAATCAAATAAGTGCTCCTTTACCAAGAGATCGTTCATTTGAATCTCCACTCTTTTCGATTTGTGGACTGGATTTTGCTGGTCCTATTTATGTAAAAGAAGGAACTGATATCAATAAAACTTACATAGTTTTATTTATTTGTGCTATTACAAGAACACTTCATTTAGAACTCGTGAAAGATATGACTACAGATTCCTTTTTGCTAGCATTTAGACGATTCCTTGGATGACGAGGCAATTGTAAAGTGATTTATTCTGACAATGCCAAAATCTTCAAGAGAGAAAGCAAGAAATTGAAGAGTTGTACAAGATCTTAGCCAATAATTCGCTCCTCACATTTTTTGCCAAAGAACGAATTATTTGGAAGAATATTGTTGAAAGAGAAGCCTGGTGGGGCGGTTTCTAGGAGCGTCTTGTAAGATCTGTGAAAGACTGTATTAGAAAAATTCTTGGAAAAGCCTTATTAAATCAAGATGAGATGTCAACTGTGCTAGTAGAAGTTGAAGCTGTTCTAAATTTACGTCCCATCACATATGTGTACAGTGAAAATGACAAACCAAGTCCTTTGACTCCAATGGATTTTTTAACCGTCGGAAGACCGATTACCCTGTAAATTTAAGTGATATCATCGAAGATGCATCAACTAGGTTAACTGCATTGCAACTAAAGAAGTATCAGTCACTGCTACTAAAACAGCTGTGGTCAAAGTGGAAGCATCATTATCTCATGGACTTGAGAATAGCCCATTCAGTAAAAAATCCCACCGCTCAAACCGAGCTAAAAACTGGAGATGTAGTTCTAATAGATGAGGATACAAAAAATGAACTATTGTGGAAAATTGGCAAAATCGAAAAGGTGGAAGGGATAATCAAATTCGATCTTATGAAGTGAGAACAGGTAATGGTATTTTAAAAAGAACTATACAACATTTGTATCGTTTAGAAATGGTTTAAGACTTTATAACTGGAAAAAAAGACTTTTATTTTATTTTATTTTATTTTATTTTATTTTATTTATTTATTTATTGGAACTCTAATTTTTATTACATATCCTCTTCATTTTTTTATTTACATTTAAGATCTTTTTAAGATGATAATTTTCAAATTTAAAATAATAATAATAATCTGTTTGTTTACATTTATATCGTTATACATTTTAGTGCATTTGCTTTACATCTGTAATTAATGTTTGTTTATTCACAATAAGGTGTTCAAATATGCAAGAAATTGGAATAAGTATGCTATTTTGTTTATTATTGAAATTTTAAATAGTATTATTTAGTGCCTGTATTTTACTTTTCGCTAAACCACTTAGAATTGAATTACTGAATATCAAGTTGATATATACTTATTGATTATAGAAATGTTTTGAAAAAAAAAAAAAATAATTTGATGTCGATGCTTCCAGAGTATTTTTTGACATTATTATATTTAGATGAAAATAGATTTTGATTATGAATACTTACTGATTTTTGCTAATAATTAGATGCATTTTGATGCATCTAATTGGGCGGAGAGTGTGTGGAAAATATCTCCCCAAACAATTGGATGCATGAAAGTCACTAGATGGCGCTACGCGTCCAGTGACTTACTTTTTCACTTTGACATTTTTTTAGATTTTCTGGAAGCACCAGCAGATCACGTTTGACCTTCAACCTCATAGCATCAAAGCGATGTTAGACTTTAGAATTTTTGTTCCTTTATGGAACCTTTAGAGAATATGTTCTTTTTTCATTTGATTTACTTAATTAATTTTGTAAATATGTAAATTTAATTTTCACTTGTAAATAAGCTT
This sequence comes from Salticus scenicus, assembly GCA_963930645.1. NCBI lineage: Eukaryota > Metazoa > Arthropoda > Arachnida > Araneae > Salticidae > Salticus > Salticus scenicus. The sequence continues at coordinate 230,916,888 of OZ005656.1, read as the reverse complement.
GTAATAGTATTAAATATATTTTTAAAAATATTAGAGCCTGGCTTTACATCATTTGGAATCGTAAGTGTACCATTTTTTCTTAATAATACTTAATTTGGCTTGTGTTTATGAGCCAACAAGAATCGTTAACAGGTGCAAACGTAAAAATAATTATATTAGTTAGAGCGACATTAAATCTGAAAAACGAAACATTTAGAATAAATATAACCGCAATTCGGTGCCGTATAAGGTCTGAAATAATGGATAATAGCTTTTTTTTTTTTTTTTTTTTTAATTAAATAGACAAAAAAAATATAACGGAAATCGTTTTATGTATTTTTAATAGGAATATAAATAGATTTATTCTGATAATTGCTTTAAAATATATATAATATTTTTTTCTGAATTGCAACGAAATAAAAAAAAAAATGATTATTTTTAGGGGATATAAAATTAAAATACATTTAAGATCCCTCATATATAAATTGCAATGTTTTAAAAGGAATTCATGAGCATTGCAATGAGTTTATTACTAAACTCTTTCTTATTATTAATAAAAGTTATTTATTTTAATTTATAATTAGATATTTAATAAGTATGAAATAAATTCGATGTATTTAAAGAATATGTGAGCAACTCTCTCACGACATTCCATAGTGAACTTCAATACGTTACAGCCTTTTTAACAAATTCTGAAAATATTTATGGAAGCTGGAGGCAGACAGACGGACAGTCAGACATACAGATAAAATAATTCAAATCATGTTCAGTCTTAAGAATTGTTGCAAAGTGTTAAAAACACTTACTAACATGGACGGAAATGCAATTCCAATAAATTTTCAATTATCGTCCTTAATATAACTGAATATTTTTGTGTGGTCCTGTAAATCATAATGCCAATCAAACAATATTTTATTGAAAGCATTTTTTGTATGAATATGAATGACATATTTTAATTTCATTAAGATTTGTGCAAAATAAAGTACACAAATGAGTAGTAGTATTTACTCCATTTTCAATAGAGAATATCCGATAGAAAACATAAGTAACATATATCAGTTATAAGGAATTCCTTTAATATGTATGAGAGATAGACAGACACATGGACAGACAGTCATACCGAAGTCATATGAACATTTATTGCGAAAATAAAAACAAATTATGAAGTTATTAATGAATGGTCGCATATTCTGAATCAGAATTTGTTTAATAATCATATTGAAAATGTTAAAGTGCATCAAACGCAAAAATTCATTTTTTAGGGGTGAAAAAATGAATACCTCATAAAAAATTCCAGATAAAAGCCGTTCTTTATTTCTTACAGACTGAATGTGTTATGAAGTTTCCGGAAAAATATTAATGAAAAAATTCATATTTTTAGACGCTTTAGTATTAATTTATATTATTAATTTTATTTAAAAAAATATAAATTAGAATAAATAAATTTCCGATATAAAAACCATTTATTAAAGAAAATACATTTTTCTTATACATTTTTCTATCTGGCAACATCAGCAAAATTCATTCAAAAAAAAAAAAAAAAAAAAAAAAAAAAAAAACAGAATTACTACGTTAAATCTTTTATCTTACTATTATTAACTTTATTTGATTAAAAATAAAATAAAATAAAATAAAAACAGATATCTATTCAGCAGAACCTCGATTATCCATAATAATTAGGACCTACATCTGTCGGAAAATCTAAATATTCGGATAAAAGAGAATGCTTCAATTTAAAAATTGTGGACAAATATATGCTATATTCCTTATTATATCAACAGAAATAAAAATTACGGAATAGAAAAAAAAAATTACTTGAATTTTAATTTTGAAATTAGGCACGATTTAAATATTTCACAAGGGTTTGAAGCAGAGTTGCTAGATTTGTATTGTTTTTTTATTCAATAGTCACCAATAATTTTTACTTGTAACGTTTCGCTATTGTAGCCTATAATGTATATTAAATGTTACTTCTCAAAATTATTGGTGATTATTGAATTAAAAAAAAAAAAAAAAAACGGATCGGCAGTGATGGTCTGAAGCGAAGATTTGTTTCTCGAGCAATAAGGAAAGCGATACAAAAGAAATAAATAAAATAAAATAAATGAATAAAAAACTTTAAAAACGGATTTCGCACTCAAGGACACTGATAATCAAAAACATAAAGAACGAAAAATGCAAAGATAGGATTAACTCTTTCTTTTTACAGTTATTTTCATATATATATATATATGTAGGTATGTAATTTTTAATATTTTCGTAATTATATTTATATGGTATCACTGTGCAGTTATTTTCTACACATTAAGTCTCATTAAACAGAACCTACGTCTTTAATTAGTTCCGAAGCACCATGGGCGTCGGCGCATAGGGGCAAGAGGGGGCACTTGCCCCCTCCTGGAAAATTCTAATAATTAAATAATTATTTTTAAAAAAATTACAATTAAAACTTTAAAGCTGTGTCATTAGAATTCAAATAACCAAATAAAATTTATGTCATAGAGCCAATTAGAGTCAAACCCACTCGACTTGCATTTATAGGTTGTCTCCAACTTTTCCCTGTAAACAGATTTTAAATCGACTCGACAGTACATTTTCCGGATTAGTATTAGTTTAGAATAAGTTGTATAATTTCTATATGTAAAATGTTGTAGCTTAAATTACATGTATAAGAAATTGTGTCATTAAATGCTTACACACACTGGCTTTCTTAATCATCTCAATCAACTAATTAATCATTTGAATTTGTAAAACATGCTGAAATTTTGCAATTTGAAGTTTGCCCCCTCCTGAAATTTTTCCTGGCGACGCCACTGCGAAGCACTACTGTTGTTTGGTTGTGTAGCTAAAGGACGATTGACTTCATTAGTGTCATAAGCCTTCAGGTGATGAGCCTTTCGTGGAAGTCTTTCCTTTCTTACCAACATGCTAATTAATATTCCGTAGTATCGTTAGCTCCGCCTTCTTTTTTACACCAGTATTTTTTTTAGAGTATTTTTCATCTTATTTAATCGTAATTGCATTTGGAGGATATTATTCTACAAACTTACTGGTGTGAGAAAAAGAGCGGGACCAACAACAATACGGAATATTAATTAGGATGTTGGCAAGTACGTCTTTCTGAGGAGCCCTAACCTGTATTTTTGCAAGTTATGGAGAAAACCACAGAAAAATCCGAACGGCAAAGTTATAAGTGCGACCTGGGATCTTTCCCGTCTCTTCCTATCTACTAGCTTTGAGCGCAGAACCGCTCAGCTATTGGTGGGGCCCGAAGCACTACGGACATTCATACTTTTAACCTATTCGAACCCGGTGGCGGGGAGTGGAAGAAATGATGCGCAGAACTGAACTTTTTTATGACGGCGCTGAGCAGATTGTAGTCAGTCGCTCATTCGAATCGAGAAAGAGATGCGATGCATCTTAAACCGAGAAACAAAACCTCATTCTGAATCATAAAATTTATTCGTCCTTATTGAATTTACATACCATAAGTTATGAATGTAACAATAAAATGCATGTAGTAAGCAGATATTAGATTTCAGAGTCTATGTGTGGCCATAGTCGTTTAATCTCCGGGGATGCTGGCAGAGGGTAAGTCAATTTAAACTTATTCTTTTGATATTCTAAGGTATTCTATTTTTATTCAATAATCGACTTAAAGTTGTATCTAGGGTAAAATCGTAAAGAAAAATTATTCTAATGTATGTTATTTTGATTTATATTCAAGTTGAATTTGAATCTAAAATAAAGCGTAAGAAAATCTTATCCGATATTCTGGTTTTAATATAAACTAAATCGAAATTCATGAAAAATAAAATTTAGTCGTATCTTCTTCTTTTGGCTTCAAAGCCATTAATGGTCCGTCGTTACACGGAGCCCAATTATCTATTAATTAGATAATTAATCGTAATTCGTTAAATAAAAAAAAATAAAATAAATATTTGTAAATTGAAAAAATTCTTTTGTTTACGTAATATAAAACTCGCTGTATAAGAACTTTAAGGGAAGTTAAAATTAATTTGTTGAAATAAATCATTAATATGAAGTTAAATTGTTTTGATATAAAACGTAATTCAAAGTAGTTTGGATTTGATGCATACGTAGGAGTTTTGGTTTGAGAGAAAACGTAACTCAATTAGTTTGGTTTTCAAACCGGAACAGTTTTGGTTTGGAATTTAAGAAATAAACTTTCATATTAAATAATTGTTGAATGAATAAGTGTATGAGAATGAAAAAATTGCATTCAATATTTTATTAGTTTATTTATTTCAGTAAAAAAGAAAAAAATATATATATTCTATATGTGCTGTTACTTTTCATTTTTTTTTTTTTTTTTTACTTCCTGATCTGCAGAATAATAATTTAATTTGATCGATTAATTCATATTTAAATTTAATTATTTTTAATTAGTTTGCTCAAAAGATGGGTAGAAAAGGGAGAACAAGGGCAAATGACGCAGAACAGAGTGCGTTGTTAAAAAATCTAATGAAGTGTTAAAATTTGAAAATGTGATTAAAGAGATAGAGTTTATAAAATCGAAAGTCAGTATTTGTGATTAAGGGGATCAAGCCAGATTAAAGATCCTAAAGGATAAGGTAAACGTATTGGAGGTAAAATTCGAGGAAATAGTTACAAATTTTTCCGAAGAGGAAAACGATGAAAACTTTGAAGAAGTGATGAAAAATCGGGACATTCTGTTAGAATTATCTGTACTGTTAGAGAGTAAATCGCAATCAAATACTCCAAATGTAAATAATGATGCACGTACCAAACCAGGGACTTCTGTTAATTCGCATATTAGTCGCCCTAAACTTGAAATTCCTTATTTTTACGGGGATAAAGAATCTTGGTTGTCATTTAAAAATTTATTTAAATCATCTATTCTGGATAATGACAGCCTTAGTGAGGTTGAAAAGCTACAATACCTCCAATCGTGTGTAAGAGGTAGTGAATTAAAACTTATTCGTGGATTTGCGTTGCAATCGGAAAATCTTGAACATTGTTGGAAATCCTTACTCAGCGCTATGAAAATAAACGCCAATTAGCTATAACTCAAATAAATAAAATCTTTTCGGTAAAGGTAAACAAAGCGGATGATCCTAAATCATTTTTCAATTTAATAGATACTTGTAACGAAGCGGTGCGAAATTTATCGATCCTCGGATTGGAATCTAATCCTCTTAGCGATCTTATTCTTATAAATTTCATGATTTCAAAATTGGATTCATCCGTTAGGCATAGGTGGGAGCTCAGTCTAGAGAATACGGAAACTATTCCCGATTTAAACTCGTTTCCTACATTCATTGAAAGGGAGGCGTCGAGTCAAACAAAACTTGAAAATAAACCAGGGATGTTCAAGAAGCCAGTAGAAGGTAGTAGTGTAAAAAAATCTTGTGTCAATAATTCAATAATAGTCAAAGAAAATAAACGCGTCGCCTGTTCTCAAATACATCAATTGTTTAAATGTCCCAAATTCAATCGAATTAGTGTTTAGTAGCGATGGGACTTAGTTAAATCAAAAGGATTGTGTGAAAATTGTTCGCGAACTAATCATCAAGTGCGACAATGTAGAATTAATATTAAATGTAAGGTATGTGCAGGTTCACATCACACTCTTCTGCACATTTATACACAGAATTCTCCAGATCAGGGAGGTGGCCTTGTTACTACGTCGGTGGCCAATAGTTCACAATCTAATGCAAATTTTAATAACCAAAAGGTGTTGCTGTCTACCGCCCTTATAAAGGTTAGATCACCTAACGGTAAAATTATTCAATGTCGGGCGTTAGTTGATAGTGCTTCACAAAATAGTCTCATAACAAAAGAGTGCGTTGAGAAACTAAATTTGCCTTTGTTTGGCACTTCTCATCGACTTGTAGGCATAAACGGTCTTTCCGCAGAAACTGTTTTAAATTTTACGGAATTTTCCTTCTCGCCATATTTCGCTAACGAGTATAAAAATTTGAAGGCACTAGTAGTAAATAGGGTTACTGCCCCTCTGCCAAATTTCCGGGTGAGAACGACGTCTTGGCCACATACAAGAAATCTTCAGTTAGCAGACATTCATTTCTCAAACCCACAACAAATCGATGTGCTGCTGGGTGCAGACATTTTTGCCTCATTAATTTGTGGCAAACCAGTACATGGAAGGCCAGGAGAACCCTCTGCTATTCCCAGTTCACTCGGTTATTTACTGAGTGCCCCCCCCCTCTCAAGGGATGGAAGGGAGCCAAAAAGTGAATCTTTACAATGCTTAAACGAATTTTTCAACAGTGAGCCAATACTAGCTTCTAAGGGTGGTAAAGACGAAGCCGATCCGGCAGAAATACTATACAAATCTTCCACCAAGCACAACCCCGAAGGTCGCTATGTTGTGAAATTACCCCTCCATGATGAGATAGAGTTAGGTGAAAGTGCCAACTGTGCACTAAGAATGTTTAAAAAGCTGGAAGCCCGATTTATTCAGAACCCTAATCTAAAAAAAGCGTATTGTAAGTTTATGTAAGAATACTCTGAGTTAGGTCATATGACTCTACTAAGAACTGAAGAACTTAACAGTAAACCAAATTATTACATGTCTCATCATGGAGTTATAAATGAAAATAGTAGCACTACCAAACTACGGGTAGTGTTTAACGCGTCGGCCTTAACTACAAATGGCAAATCCCTGAACTCCAATTTGCATAAAGGGCCAAAACTTCAGTTCAGTATATTTAGCAATTTGATTATATTTCGGTTAAATAAAGTCGCCCTCTCGAGCGACATAGAAAAGATGTTCCGGCAAATTCTAGTCGCAGAGCATGATAGGAATTTCCAAAGAATATTTTGGAGGGCCAATGTCTCAGACCCACTTCGATTTTATCAATTGAACACTGTTACTTATGACACAGGCTGTGCAACATTTTTAGCCCTGTGTACTATACAACAATTACTGACAGACGAGGAAACCAATTTTCCCGTAGCTGTGCAGGCTGCCCGTAATAACCTGTATATGGACGATCTCCTTGGAGGGGCTGAAACAATCGAGGCCGCTCAAGCCTTGGTCACAGACCTTCAGACTTTATTCAATGCTGGGGGCTTCAAGCTGCGAAAGTGGGCATCAAATTATGTGGAAGCTCTAGTTCAGGTTCCGGAAACTTTAAAATCAACAAATCAGGAATTATCCTTAAACCCCGATCAATCCCAACGTATTTTAGGACTAAACTGGAATTTAACATCGGATACCCTGCAGGTTGGAGTTAACACAGAAGAAAGCGTAAAAACAAAAAGACAATTATTGTCCGTAATTGCACGCATCTTCGACCCTTTGGGTCTGTTATCCCCTGCCACTATCCTTTTAAAATTGCTCTTACAAGATGTTTGGAAGCAAAAACTTCGTTGGGATGATCCTTTACCGCCAGACATTCAAAACAGGTGGAACGAATTTTATGAAAAAAATGCCTCCTTTAAGGCCATGTCAGTACCCAGATTTTTAGATTTGAAATCCGAATCGATTTACCAGATACAGGGATTTTGTGATGCGTCAACAAAGGCATATGCTGCCGTGATTTATATACGTCCAAGTCAGAACTCATCTTTAAAATTGATTGCAGCTAAAACCCGTGTAGCTCCTTTAAAACCCATTACCTTGCCTAGGTTTGAGATATGCGCGGCTGTATTGTTATCGGAACTCTTGTCAGTCGTCCAGAACTCGCTAGATTCTCAGGTGGAGGAAATTCTCCTATGGACAGACTCCACAATCGCCCGTAGTTGGATCTTAAATCCACCCTTAAAGGGCAACACATACGTCCTACACCGAGTCAACAAAATAAAGGCTCTGACAGACCCAACCACATGGCATCACTTACCAAGCAAACATAACCCAGCAGACTGTGCAACCCGTGGGATGTTACCAAACAAATTACAAATCTTTGACTTGTGGTGGTCTGGACCTGATTGGCCAAAGATCCAGATCTCAGATCAAGATTCAGAAATGTCGACCTCAGTCAAATGTATAGTTGTGAAAACTCCAGGACTAATAGAGTTAAACCCAATGAATGACTCCATGATAGACGACTTCGTTTCAAAATTTTCTTTAAGTACAAAACTTTTTCGTGTAATTGCTTTTATGAAGCGGTTTATCAATAATAGTCGAAATCCTACAAATTTGAAGGGAAAGAAATTTCAGAGGCTAAAAAAATTGTTATTAAATTCGTCCAACAAAGGTCCTTTGCTTCAGAAATCACCCTTTTGCAGCGCGGCCAACCCGTTGCAAACAATAGTAAATTAAACCCTCTGAATGTGTTTATTGATTCCGAAAACCTATTGAGAGTGGGAGGTAGAATTGACAAAGCCAAAACCCTCCCCTATGACACTAGGCATCAGTTATTGTTGCCTAAAAATCACCCTTTTACTTCCCTTATAATCAGACATTTTCATGTGTATAGTCTGCATGGAGGTGTCGACCTAGGGTTAAGCCTAATTCGCCAGTCTTACTGGATTCCTGATGGGAGATCCACTGTGAAAAGGGAGCTTGGACAATGTGTCACTTGCGCCAAAGTGCAACCGACCCCCATTCAGCAAATCATGGGTGACTTACCCAGTGCCAGAGTCAACCCTTGTCGACCATTCCAACATGTTGGCCTTGATTATGCAGGCCCTATTCAAACGAAGTGTGAACATAAACGAAAAAATATAAAATTTAAGTCCTATATTTGCCTATTTATCTGCATGTGCACCAAGGCAATTCATCTCGAATTAGTCACTAGTTTATCCACAGAACATTTTTTATGTGCCCTACAAAGATTCATAGGGCGTCGCGGCTATCCTACAGACATTTACTCCGATAACGGACGCAACTTTATTGGTGCCAATGCCCATTTAAAGAAACTCGTGACACTTTAAACAACCAACATTATTCAAGATTATGCCGCAACTAGACAAATTCATTCGCATTTTATGCCACCTTACGGGCCTAACTTTGGCGGCCTATGAGAATATTCCGTTAAATTGGCTAAACGCCATTTAATTAAAACTTGTAAAGGCAGTTGGCTGTCCTTTGAGGAATGTGACACTATTCTCACCAATATTGAGGCATGTTTAAATTCACGCCCCTTAGTCCCACTTTCCACCGAGCCCAATAATTTCCTGGTACTTACACCAGGACACTTCCTAATTGGGACTCCGCTTCTTCAGCTTCCTGAACAATCTCATAAAGTAACTAATAAAATTTGTACCAGTTTTTCTTCCAGATGGAAACTCCTTCAGCAGATCAAGAGGAGCTTTTGGAACACCTGGCAAAAAACCTATCTTACCTCTCTCCAGTCCAGGGCAAAATGGAAAAGGGGTGTCACACAACTTCAACCGGATCAGCTAGTCCTGGTGTTGGAACCTTCGATTCAGCCAGCACAATGGACATTAGCCCGCATTCTGGACGTCCATCCGGGTGAGAATGGAATCATTCGAGTTGTAACACTGAAAACGCCAGTTGAAATCATCAAGAGACCAGTGAATCGAATTGCCAGTCTGCCATGCTCAGCCCCCCCCCCGGAGGATGGCGGGGAGTGGAAGAAATGATGCGAAGAACTGAACTTTTTTATGACGGCGCTGAGCAGATTGTAGTCAGTCGCTCATTCGAATCGAGAAAGAGATGCGATGCATCTTAAACCGAGAAACAAAACCTCATTCTGAATCATAAAACTTATTCGTCCTTATTGAATTTACATACCATAAGTTATGAATGTAACAATAAAATGCATGTAGTAAGCAGATATTAGATTTCAGAGTCTATGTGTGGCCATAGTCGTTTAATCTCCGGGGATGCTGGCAGAGGGTAAGTCAATTTAAACTTATTGTTTTGTTATTCTAAGGTATTCTATTTTTATTCAATAATCGACTTAAAGTTGTATCTAGGGTAAAATCGTAAAGAAAAATTATTCTAATGTATGTTATTTTGATTTATTTTCAAGTTGAATTTGAATCTAAAATAAAGCGTAAGAAAATCTTATCCGATATTCTGGTTTTAATATAAACTAAATCGAAATTCATGAAAAAAGAAATTTAGTCGTATATTCTTCTTTGTACCCGATAACCGAAAACTACATCATTAACCATTCGGCTTGCTGGTGTGATATATACAGGAAATGATTATTGTTAGAAAATCGTAGTTGAAAATCAAAGAGGAAATCTCATTCCTGAGATTCAAATTTCCTCAACAAATTTCAACATAAGAACCATGTGACTTAAAATACAAATTTTATATGTATATTTGTATATATATATAATGGAAAAATCTGTAATTGTTTGCAGTAACTTTGACACTATAAACGATTACTGAATTTTTCTATTAAAAAAGTGAATTCAGTTAAAAGAATGCTAAAAGCCAGTATTGTATAATTATGATTTTAATAATATGAAAAGTAATTAACTACTCTGTTCTACTATTTTGTATCTACTTTTCTGTAGTAACATAACATGTATATCCTTTTCATAGCTCAAGGACCCACCAGTGTCTGAGGAAATCTGCGCTCAAAGCTGGTAGACGAGAAAAGCCGTGTTTTATCTTAGGTCAAGTTTCAGTGGTTTTTGCATGAATACGGGCTAGTGCCCATTAGAAAGGCCGAAAAGGAAGGCATTCTCCATAGGCCAGGACACAAGAGTAGACAATTGGCCTTAACCTGAATGCATCTTTGAACTCATTTATTTAAAGTTCAATTGAATAAATTCATCTAAGTATATACGAAGCTTATAATTATAAATTTGTCCTTTTTATGTACAAAAATATTAGAAACGATGGTAAAATGTAGATTAATGCAATTTAATCAATCATTCATTAAAATGTTTCGAATAGTTTGTTTTTCATAATAATTTATTTTTTCTTCTTTTATAATTAATTTTCTTTTGTTCTTGATCATCAGGTTACTGCCTTCTTTAATTATTTTAAATACATTTTTGTTATAACTAGACAGTGATAACATTTTAAATCATATTAGTTTTATATTTTTTTATATTGCAGGTTACATAATTTTCTCATTGCAAAAAAATTTTTAATTAAAAATAGTATATTTTAAAAATACCACTGTAACTTATTTTTTTTTATAATTGCCACATTAAAACTCTTTGTCAAATTCACTGCAATTAAAAATAAAATTACTTGAACAAATTAAAAGTAATTAACAGAACATTATTTTCTATTTAAAATTACTAAATTTACGAAAATGCTTTTTTATTAAAAACCAATTCAGTAACCTTTCAATAATTTTTTTTATTTTATAAAGGAAGAAACAGAATTACACTTTATTATTTTTATTTTATTCTGAAAACTTGATTAATTCCATTTTTTTTTTTTTTTTACCTTTTGAAAATGAAAAAAAAAAAAAAAAAAAAAAAAAAAAATTGTTAAATTTGATAACTAAATTAAAAATATAAAAGAGAATTCAATTAGAATTTAATCAAGCATAACAGTATAACATTTTCTAGGAATTAAAAAAAGAAAAAAAAAAAAAAAAAAAAAAAAAAGGAAAAAAAGGAAAAGTAAAAGAAAAAGAAAAAAAAAGTATTTTACTCTAGAACACGTTAATTAATTTATTGCAGCTGCATTTATCGCGTATGATGAACAAGAATTTTCTTAAATGTTACATCGTTTTAGAAATAGATATAATTTTAAAAGCAAACATTCTAGAGGAAAATTGCTGTTTCAACAGATAACAAAACATCGAAAATGTTTTTTTTTTTTTTTTTGTCTTTCTTCTTCTTTACATTGGTGATTTTGTAGAAGTTGAACATTTTACATAGTGTATTTTTCATTTTTCGTGAAAGAAAATATTTTTTAAAAGATATCAGAAAAAGTAAAAATCTAAATTTTAAACCAAGTACTTGATGTTCATTATGTTTTTGACTTTGAAGTACACGCTGAACAAAATTTCATTTTCTGTTTTCATGCTCAATTGTACTTCTTTTACATTTTATTAATTTTACAAACATTTTAGTTGCTGCTTCTAATATTCTACTAATTTGTTCACATTTTAAAACAATATAAAAATATTTTGAGTTTTAGGAAACAAGTATCATTATTTCATAATTTGTTTTACAATCAGAAAATATACTTGTAATAAAATAAATAAAAGCTTTATATATATATATATATATATATATATATATACTTTTTTTAGTGCTAGAGGCCTATTTCAGTCGGTACAGTTGTCGAATTTTTATAGGTCACTCTTAATTAGTGCTAGAGGCCTATTTCAGTCGGTTTATTGAATGGGGATTTATTGAATGAAGTCCCCCCAAGGCCCAACTTTGACATGAGTCCCCCCCAAGGTACCCCTATTTCAGTCGGTACAGCGTTGTCGAATTTTTATAATACACTCTTAATAGTGCTAAGAGCCTATTTCAGTCGGTTTATTGAATGAAGTCCCCCCAAGGCACAACTTTGACATGAGTCCCCCCCAGGCACAACTTTGACATGAGTCCCCCCCAAGGTACCCCTATTTCAGTCGGTACAGCGTTGTCGAATTTTTATAATACACTCTTAATAGTGCTAAGGGCCTATTTCAGTCGGTTTATTGAATAAAGTCCCCCCCAAGGCACAACTTTGACATGAGTCCCCCCCCAAGGCCCAACTTTGACATGAGTCCCCCCCCAAGGTACAACTTTGACATGAGTCCCCCCAAGGCCCAACTTTGACATGAGTCCCCCCCAAGATACAACTTTGACATGAGTCCCCCCCAAGGCACACCTTTGACATGAGTCCCCCCCAAGGCACACCTCCCCCTCATTGGGAAAAAGAGAAAAAACGTTGTTTTGCGGCTATAAGACAGTTTGGACTTCCAACGTTATTTGTTACAATATCTGCAGCTGAAACACATTGGTTTGATTTAATGAAAACTTTATCATGGAATTTAGATCATCACGAATTAACTAAAGAAGAATTTGTCGATATTAACAAGTTTAGCAGTAGGCCTCTGGCACTAAATTAAAATCTGTCAATGTCTGATTTTCATGTTTTAAATAATGAAATAATGTCGTTTCTATAATTTTTTTTTTTTTTTTTTTTTTTTTTTTTTTTGAAAATTAATGATACATTTTATAGTTATTAAATCAGTATTGACGTTTTCAAAATTGTAATTTATTTAATAATTATTAAAAAATGAAAGAAAGAAAGATAGATAGATAGATAGAAGAATAACATACAAATTTTTGGACAAACGACGTTAACAGTTTTTTAAAGACTGAAAGTTTTATCAGTGTAAATAATAATAATAATAATAATAAAACTCATATTTTAGTTCCTTAGTATTAATTCATACGACGCTTTTTATATTCAAAATGAATATGTCGCTGTAAAAAAAAGGGAACAAATAATTTTCAGATGTAAAAACCATTTATTTAAAGGAAATTCCTATTTGTATCTGGTAACATCTGGCAAAAAGCCATATGAAAGAAAAAAAGAGAATTATTAAATTAGATCTTTTACCTTACTGTCATTGACTTTCTTCGATTTAAAAAAGAATCGTGTTATTGATTAAGTAAATCGTTGATAAATGCTATCGACCTAACAATGTCCTTTTAACTATTAAAACATGAATAAATAAAATAAGAGAAAAATAATTATTATATATAATTTATGATTGTTTTTATACAAAAGAGGCCTTTTTTTGACATTTTTCTTCTGGGGTTGTAGATATTAAATGATTATAATTACATTATTCTTATACAAGCACCGCAGGGTTTCTAAAATTTTACCTTCATTTTATTATACTGCCACCACTGATTTGATACAATACTATTTTCGTTGGTGTTTACCTAGGCGTATTGTGCTTCTAAAGTTTACAAAATCAAAGATATCTTTTAAAACTCTGAAATTTGATTGGTGACAGCATTACTTTTTCTCCTTCAGAAAATAGTAGTTCGCAAACACACTAAATATTTTATTTATCAGAGATGCCAACCAAATCCGGCAAATTGTTAGTTCCGCCCCTTTTTGTACAGCACTTACCTTTTAGAGTAATTCTCTTCAAATGTATCTACGATGAATTAAGAAGAAAAATACTCAAAAAATTAAGTGGCGTAGAAAAAGGGGCGGTACCAACACTTGGCCGGATTAGGTTGGCAGCTCTGATTTATATGTATACTAATATATGGACGACTCATTGTAAAAGTGGTTTCCCTCGGGGGAGCCTGCAACCCCCTAGAGGGCGCGTCCCCAGGTGGCGGATAGGGGAATGCCTCCTTTGGATTTTCCACTGGGTGGTAGAAGGGAAATAAAATACCTTCCGCGGACTAACTGGCAGAAGTCCAACCTCCTTGGACGCAATGGCAACCATTTTTCCATGGGAGATCATTCAAGTTATTTTGTGAATGCTACCGCGTCCGGGGTAACCGACGCGTTCAGTTCTGATGTCCGGGGCCTGAATGAGAAATATACTACGAGGACTTTCGATACTGCGTCCGGGGTAGCCGACGCGTCCAACTTTGCAGTCCGGGAGCTGGATGGAAAATGCTCTACGAGGATGATAAATATACTCCAACTCAACATCAATGGAACTCAAAGAAAACGAGATGAACTTCACAGTATTTTGCTCGAAAATAATATTGATATAGCGTGTCTTCAAGAGACAAAACTCAACAACAACCTTACTCTTAACATCAAGGGCTATGTCACAATTAGGAAAGACAGAAAGAATAGATGCGGTGGAGGCTTGGCCTTCCTCATCAAGCGTAACATAAAGTATAAAGAAATTGAACTTGCAAGTGATGGAAATCCATTAAGCACTGAACTCCAGGCGTTACATATTTTTCTTCCCAAGGCTTCGTTTTTCCTTATTAACGCTTACCATCCAGACAATTCTGAAATAAATACTGAAGTGTTCAACACTTTCACCAATGTACCATCTGACTCAATTGTACTGCTGGGCGACTTCAATGCGAAAAGTCCCACCTGGGGTTCTCCCATCATCGACCCTAAAGGTCAACAAGTTGAAGATATCCTGATTGACCTAGGATTGTCTGTCATCAATAATGGGCAAAACACCTACCTCTCAAGAACTTCAGGCACTGAATCAGCTCTTGATATCACGGCTGTCAGCTATCGCCTTGCCATTAGCTGCAATTGGAAGATTCTTGAAAATTGCCATGAGCGACCACCGCCCTATAATCACATCAATAAATCTCTGCTCTGGACCCGAGACTGTTTAGATTAAACGATCCTGGAACTTTAGAAAAGCAGACTGGGAAAATTTTACACTTTTAGTGGATGAGCTGTGCTCCAATAAACCTTTCACTTCAGACCTAAATGAAAACGTTAAATATTTTATAAATTCTATCACAACAGCTGCAAGACGTTACATTCCCAGAGGGAAGAGAAAAAACAACTGGGTTCCTTACTGGAAAGATTTAAATATTGACTCCCTCCTTAGAGAAAGAGATTGCTTAAATGAAAAACTGAAAACGGACAATACTGAAGAAAATAGAAAACTACTTTCTGAAGCAACTACTCAAATCGAAGAAGCAATTGCAAACGGTAAAAGTCTTAAATGGGCTGAATTTTGCAAAAACCTAGATTCTGATGAATGCAAGAACTATAGACAATCGCTCTTACAAGTATTCTTTGTAAAATTACTGAGCGCATTATTCATTCTAGAATATTGGGTGCTCTCACCGAACAGCAAAAAACTAAGCTACTACCAAGGGGCCTATCGGAAACACCACTCAACAGTAGATCAACTGTTCCACCTTTGTCAATCCATCATTGACGGCTTTCAAGAAAAACCACCAAGAAAAACAACAGCTGTCTTTCTTGACATGTCGGCAGCTTTCGACACTGTTTGGAGGCAAAAACTAATTGTCATTGCCCATAATCACGGGATCAAAGGAAACGCACTTATATGGATTGCAGACTTCTTGAGACATAGGAATTTAAGGGTTCGTTTTAATGGAGCTCTTTCGAAAAGCAGGAAAAGCTGGGAAGGTGTTCCCCAGGGCTCAGTTCTTAGCCCATTACTCTTTCTTTTGTATGTTAACGATATCCACCAACACCTACATGATGAAACAAAAATTGCCTGTTTTGCAGACGACATAGCTATATGGCATACCTGCAATGATATTGATAAATCTGCCCTTGCTCTTAACCAATCACTGAAGAATGCCCTATCCTGGTCTCAGAATCTAAAACTGAAATTTAATCCTCTGAAGTCGTTATTCACGGTGTTTTCAACGGATCGAAAACATAGAAACCAATTCAGACCTACCATCATGCTGAATGGCGTTCCCCTTACACAAACAGATAATCCAAATTAGCTAGGAGTACAACTTGATCCCGAATTGCGATTTGGTGAACGCATCAAGAATTGTGGAAACAAAGCTCTAAAGAGGCTAAAAATCCTAAAGAGCTTATGTGGCACTAACTGGGGAGCAAACCCTAAAAACCTTCGGACAACCTATACTGCCCTGGCCAGACCACATCTTGAGTATGCCACCCCCATTTGGGCCCATACTTCAGCCACAACACTCCACTACTTGGACAGCATCCAGGCTAGAGCAGCCAAAATCATCTGCGGTGCAGTTTCATCTACAAACAATGAAAAAGTGATACGAGAATGTGGCTTAGCATCACTCAATAACAGAAGGAAGTACCAAACCATAAACTTCACTAACAAAATACGAAGTCGTGACTCAGACCACATCTCACGAAGAACCTTTGAAAATTGGTCCAAGAAAACCAGACTTAAAAGATCGTCCACTCTACAATCTGATTCCGATATAAGACGAGAGATCGGTCTCGAGCACAGCACCCTTGATTTCCTGGAAGTGCCTGCATTCTCCAAGTGCTTACCCAAGAATACCACTATCAACACCAATCTTGTTGTTCCATGCTCCAAAAAGGAATTAACATCAGTTATCTTTGAAAAGGGTATGCAGACAATCAATGCAATGTCGGAAAATAACCTTGTCCACGCATATACTGATGGCTCAGCTGACGAAACTTTTCAAAAAGGCGGTGCGGGCGTACACTTTGTAATACCCAACGGCAGAACTACGAACCATTTACTAGGCACTGGTTCCATTGCCTCAAATTTCACCAGTGAACTTAAAGCAATATACAATGCATTGCATGAATTCATCTTACTCAACAACACTGACAAAGCTAACGGGCTAGTCATCTTTTGTGACTCCAAAGCTGCTTTAGAAGCATTAAATAAAGGTCAATCAAGGCTAACCCGCAATATCCAACACCAATTAGAAGAAATTGACAAACTACACAAGATATGTACTCTTCAGTGGATCCCTGCGCATGTCGGAATCCCTGGAAACGAATAGACTGATCAACTTGCCAAGAAAGGGAGAAATCTCAATAATGAAAATATCGCCAAGCTCACTCTTGACGGTGTTAATGCGATGGCAAGGTTCCATTTGAGAGAAAACACTATCAAAAAAGTCTCGCAGATTTGTGAAATAAACGCTAACAGAGACCTTACTAAAACTATCCCCCGCCTTAGAACTGGTCATTATCGAGGTATGAAGATCCTGAGAGATGGCAATAGAACCTACCGTCTCTGCAACAACTGTGATGATGTTCCACTAACACCAAAACATATTTTTGACTGCCCAGCCATTTTAAGATCCCTGGCTCAGCATGGGGAATTCTCCCCCTTTGACATCGAGAGTCTGTACTCCGATAACATCAAGGAGTTGGCCGGCTGTGTTTTGCACACTTATGGTTTTCTATAGTTTTCCCCATGGACACGACACCAACCAACCAACCATTGTAAAAGTGGTGTAACTTCATATTTTTTAAATATGTATGTTTTGGCTTAATAGTTTCACATTTAGTATTTAGTCACATCTTTCACAATAAAAATGAAAAAACTCCAATTATTGCATTTAAATAACATAAATGGCATTACCTTTGGTTTATTTTATTTTATTTTATTAGTTTGTTTTTAATTCAGAAAACTAAAACTTTAAAATATTTATTATAAAAATTAAATTTCTAGGTTATTTTAAATTATTTTTCTTATATATTTGTAAGTTCTTATAACTCCGATTTGTTTTATACACTAAAACTAAATATTACTTAATAAATCTTGACTTTTTTCTGACATATAAATTCGCAAAAAGCTCGGTATTTCAAATTCCATTTACAAGTAGATAATTCACATTTACAATGAACAACCCACGTACTAAAAGCACTTCCTGAGTCAGTAAGTGCTGCTTTAGTTTTGTTACCAATTTTCATTTTAGTTTAAATACTTCTGTTAAAATATTATACTAAATATTAAATACTACATTTAAAAAAAAAAAAAAAAACAAGTTTTCAGTTTGAGTGGCATTTTTAAAATTTAAAATAATTTTGTATTTGTGAAAAATTTTGAATTTCTGTGCCGAAAAAAGTTAAGCATAATACTACAGGGGTGATGAATATTGCACAGAAAAACAAACTTGAATGTAAGACTTAAATATTACTCCTTATCGCTCGTATGTCCTTTCTGCATACTTGCCAACCATCTCACTATGAATCGTACAATTTTTAGTACCCGCCTTTTTTTTCACACCAATATTTTTTTAGAGTAATTTTAGTCTTAACGTCTTAATTTTAGTCTTTAGTCTTAATCCTTAGTCGTAAGAACATTTAAAGAGAATAATTCTAAAAATGTAGTGGTGTGAGAAAATGGGCGTTTTTTCAGGGGGTGTTAACAATTGTACGGTTATTAATGAGATGGTTGGCAAGTATGCTTCTGAGGAGACATTAAAAAATCGAGCCACGCCTTAACGTGTTCCTCTGAAAATGAAATGTTACTTTTCTAAAACGTGTAACTATAGGCTACCTTTCGGCTACCGGAAAATTTTAACAGAAAGATTTATTTTATTTAATGATGAAGTAAAATAAAACAAGTCGATAATTTTTCCATTCCACTGAATGTAATATGAAAAAAATGGAACTGCTAATAACCCGGCAACTATTTAACTAATATTTTTTTAAATAATAAAATATCTTCTACAAGTTAATCTTAAGTAAATTTAAAAGTGTAATTTATAAATTAAGACTTTATATTTGGCTAGATACTGATAAAATGCCACGGACTGATAATGTATCTTTATAATAATTTATATCAGTATTTTCAGTCCATTTAAAAGATTACGCAACAATACATTCTCCCTTTGTTTTCTTTCTTTCTTTCTCTTCAGAATTGAAAGAACCTTTTCTATATTTTATGGAATTTCGTCTCAAATTTTACATTAATATTTGACGATGCGTGCAATGTAATATTATAAAAGTAATGGTATATATATATTTTTTTTTTCAACATTTTCTACTCCATACTACCATTTATTTTTTTAAGGATAAAAGTAAATTTATATCCTAATTCCACATTTTAAAAGTACTCAGTAAAAATATATTAGGTATTCATCTATTGCACTAAATGGAGTGGATAGATAAAAATATTAAAAAATTGTGCATAAATACTTGAATAAGCAAATTGTTATATTGGATGTGTACGAATTTTACACACATTTTACGTCGGGTATTTAAAAATATGGGAATTTGTGCTTCCTTTTGGGCATACACTTAAATATTATAGCCGCATAAATTAATTTTGATGAGCTCTGTTGCTTTTTATTTAATCTACTAAATAAAAATCTCAAAATATTTTATTCACAAAAATAAATTTATTACCATTCGAGATTACAGAAAATTAATATTTTTTGGACTTCATTTAAAACATTTTAAAGATATCCACAAAATGTTAAATATTTTTGATCTGCACAAAATTATTCAAAATAACTCTGCACATATGCGAATTGAAGTGTTCGAATTTTAATTACCACGTCTAATTTCTATTGATAAACAGTTTCTTAAAATTTCTAATGTGTGGGTTTTGTTTAGAAGAACTTTTTAAAAATACTAATTTCATTAACAGGGTTAAGGTTAAATAAATAATATATATATATATATATATATATATATATATATATATATATATATATATATATATATATATATATATATTATTGTTACGGAATTACACATGTCTCGAAGGCTGCACAAAGCATTTTTTTACTAAATTTTTTAATATACATTATACAATTAAAACTTATTTTTTAACTTTAAGCATATAAAATATATTTCATAATATCTGCATTTGTGTCTTATAGCAATACATTTTATAAAATTTATATTCAATATTTTAGAGAATTCACTCGGTGGGACCTGGTTTTCGGAGATCATTTAGAAAAGTAGTATGTTCGATTTCTCAGAAACTAATGCACCGAATTTTTTGAAATTTGCACACGTCTTCAAAATAGAATTTACTTATACTTGAACGAAGGATAAAAGAAAAAGAAATGAAATTTGAATTTTTTGCAAAGTTGTATGCACGCAGTAGGCACGAGAGCTGCAATCGCGCGGTGCCACTTTGATTACTTTGCCCGTGCTCATTTTGTTCACCTGACGAAGGGTCGTGTCTTCTTTCGATTCGAAACAATTGTTTCGAGTTCTAACATTTAATGGTGTTTATTCAAAGTTTTGTACTCATTATTAAATTACCGTTGGCCCTTCGAACTTAAACACAAACTCCTGTAAGTCGGAAGAAGAGTTGCAAATCTTTCGAATATTTTAATACCATTATTTCATGAACTTGTCTTTCTGAAATTTAATAGCAGAGCTTTCGTGGAAATATTTCTGTTAAAAATTATTTGTAGACGAAAATCCGGAGGGTTGGAAACTCTTAGGCAAGTCTATCTTTCTCTAACTATCTCTAAAGTTTTCAAAATGCATAGAATTTTTGAAGTAATTGAGTATTCATAACTTTGAATCATTCGCATAAATTAACTGTTATATAAATAGTTCAGTATATGGATATAGATATTGTTTAGGGTTTAGTCTTTCTATGCAAATACCTTGTGAAAATAATTAAACGCTATTCAGGTTCATTCGCCCTATACTAAATCTGAAATATATATTAAAGTGATAACTTACTTTCATTAATTTAAAAGAGAAACATCGAGAATATAATAATTTGAAATAGAATTATTATTATTATTATTATTATTATTACAGTAGAACCTCAATAGGGTGCGTGAAAAAAAAAAAAAAAAAAAAAAAAAAAAAAAACGATGAATGCGGGTTAAAACCAAAACACGAATAAAACAATGTTTATGAAATAATACATGCATGACATATAGTATACTACTAATGAAAACTAATTTGTTACTCTCCAAACTGTCAAAGAAATAAATCAAAGTTGTAGCACATTAAATGATATTTATTTTTAAAAACCAGTACTTTTATGTTGGATTTTTTGTTCCTTTTATAAATTAAACGGGGATTTTCTAGATTTAAAACAATTTCAGGTCTTTTTCTGTAATTCCATGTGCATACGTGGTGTGTCTAAAAAGTTCGGTGAATGGTCCGATATCTCAACGGCAACATGTGCTACGCGCATGCGCTTGCACATGACAATCCAGAGACATGTCAAGGAGCGCCACCTAGCAGGAAGCCTCGTGGCTGTCATGAGAAAACCCGCTACAGGCAGTCAAACGTAGGCAGTGTGAGAGGTAGTGTCACCGTGCAATAGAGCAACGAGTGAACATCAAGTTCTGTCGGCGACTGACTCTATGATTGAGGGCGGAGGAATTGAGCATTAGCAAGGACACGGTTCGAACCATCGTCTACGAAAATTTTGGTAAGAGGAAGATCTGTTCCCGATTTGCGCCGCACATGCTGACAGACGATCAGAAAGCAAAACGGATGGAAGCCGCTGGTAATTTCATTACCATGTGTGATCGGGATCCATACTTTCTGCGGGCCATCGTCACAGGGGATGAGACCTGGTCTACCGATCTCTTGGCAGCATGTTTCGTACTCGCTCAATCATGTCTGGTGTTCTGTTTGTCGGCGGCCAACCCGACCGTGGCTCATCTTCAGTCGTTTCCTTGCCGTTGCTAAAACGTTTGAACCAGTCATAAACACATTTTCTGCTCACGGCTTCCGTCCCGCACACTTGCACCAACATTCCATGTGTCTCCGTAGCCGTTTTTCCCAATTTGTAACAGAACTTGATGTTCACTCGGTGCTCCATTGCACGGTGACACTACCTCTCACACTGCCTACGTTCGACTGCCCGTAGCGGGTTTTCTCATGACAGCCACGAGGCTTCCTGCTAGGTGGCGCTCCTTGACATGTCTCTGGGTCGTCATGTGCAAGCGCGTGCGCGTAGCACATGTTGCCGTTGAGATATCGGACCATTCACCGAACTTTTTAGACACACCACGTACAAGGACTGTCCCGAAAGTAATGCGCCCATTTTTATTTTAAGAAATTTATTGAACCGATTCGTACAAGTACTCAATATTCTTCGAAATACATATCTCCTGCGTCAACACACTTGTTCCGACGCGATTTCCATGCTTTATATGCGTCCTGGAAGTCCATCATAGAGATGTCCTTTAGCAACCTCGTCGTAGATGCCTCCTGGTTCCCCAAATGCTGTCCTTTGAAGTCGGGCAGTGACAAATCAGGACTGTAAAGTGGTTATAAGAGCGTTGAGATGCCAGCCTTAGTCAGGTAGACGGTCGTCATAAAGGCGGTGTGGCTGGGAGCATTGTCATGGTGCAGCTTCCAGGAATTCTTGATCTCGCGCCCTCGCGGTTGACCCGTTGCTTTAGCCTTTTCAGTACTTCGACGTAGAATTTGACGTTGACTGTTTGACCAGGTGGGACACATTCAAAGTGGACCACTCCTTTGGAATCGAAAAAAAAAAAAAAAACAATGAGCATCGATTTGACCTGCGATTTGCTCGTCCTTGCCTTTTTTGGGCGTGGGGCCGACTTTGTGTGCCACTCTGCGCTCTGTCTTTTTGTTTCTGGGGTCGTACAAGAAGATCCAAGATTCGTCACCACTTACTACATTGTCCAAAAAGGTCGGATCGTCTTCACAACACTGCAACGATTCTGCTCGAGAGTTTTTTCCATCTTGATTTCGACCGAGCACTCACACAAGGGTTCACTGAAACAGGAACTGTGACTCTGCAGGAGCTCGGAGCCGACTGGCGCTGGTGGTGCTGTGTTCCTAAGACTCGATCCACCCTCCCTTGCAAGCGGTAACCCTGTGTGACGGACAGTCGCGGCAAAAGAAAATGGATCACATTACTTTCGGGACAGACCTTGTATAAAAAAATTCGTGCATTTTCAAATGCCATAATTACTCAGACACACTTGGCAATGGCTCAGCCTCAGGAATGTGAAAAAAATGCAGTAGCTGGCCATATACTGGATGCATCTATTCTCCTAATTACACAAAGAAGTATAACTTATTCTCCAAGCAACAACACACAATCCGTATTCAGTAATTAAGACATATGTTTTAATATCTGCACATTTATTGTTCTTCACCTATAGCAACATGAGGTTGAGTAGTTGAGGTTGGTTGGGTTTTACATCGCACTAGTGCTACAACATAGGCAGATGGCGATGCTCTGGAACTTATCTTTGAGGATGGTCTGGAGACATGCCATCACAGTTTTGATTCTCCGTAAAGGAGGAAAAGAGTTATTTTAGGATAATAAAAGTTATTTCAGTTTGAATTTCATATGGAATCGCTTGATTTTCAATTTTATTTCGGTCAGAAGAAAAATTTTACAACGATGAATGTGTGAAATTGACTTTTGAGGAATGATATATGCAAGTTTCGTTAACATTAATTAAATGCAGTTTGTGCAGGGACCATAAAAATAAGACGATCAATGTGGAAAAACGATGGATGCGGGGACGATAGATCGGGGTTTCACTGTATTAGTATTGGGAGGTTTGGATGACTTTAATTACACACCTGGCCGTCGGACCACCACTGTATTATTATTATTATTATTATTATTGATGAACACAATGATTTTGTACTGTTTAATAAATTCTTGTGTTACCAGATTTTGCGACTTTTTTCCATTAATAGCCATCACCAAATTTTAAATGTAACAGTTACCTAATGAATTCGAAGATTAATCGTCTATTATATATGAAATATCACTTCTTAAAATTATTGGTGAATATTGTATAAAAAATGTGCAGTAAAAACTGCAACCCTGCCTAAAAAAAATCGTTATTAGGAACTTCCGAAAAAATGTAAGATTATCTCTCCTATTGTTATTAAAAAAATGAACAAAATAACTAATAATTAATTCATTCCTTTACATTCCTTTACTTTTTTTATATATATTAAAAAATATTTTCTTAAGTAATTTACGAAGCATTCTGCGTCTTAAGGAAAAGGTAATGTTATTTAGTAATTAATTTTAAAATCTAGAAAAAATACAATAAAATAAATTACAGCTTAAAAGATTTATTGTGAATGTAAATAATAAATTATGCAGTTTTTAATAAACCTTCATGGGGTTTTATTGGAATTTGTTTAAAAACAATGAAAATTCGGAGGAATTGCAAAAAATACAATTGTTCTTTTGCGGGAGTAAAGAATATGAAAAAACTGAAAAAAAAAAAAAAAAAAAAAACAGTCGTTAACAGTTTCTTGAAGACTAAACGTTTTATCAAGTTTCCGAGAAAAGAAAATGAAAAGAAAAATCATATTTTTAGATGCTTAGTATTAATGTATACGAGGCTTTTTTTATACATCCAAAATGAATAACTCACTGAAAAAGAAAGAAAGAAAGAAAGAAAAAAGACAAGAAAAGAACAACTGATTTTCAGATGGAAGAATTTAAAGAATCTTTTTTCTTTCTTTTATGTATCTGGTAACATCTGGAAAAAGCCTAATAAATGAAAAATGAGAAGCTGACTGTCATTAACTTCCTTTGATAAAAGACAGCAAGTTATTGCTTAAAGAGATAAATCTATAAAGAGCCACGGAAGTTTCTTTAATAACTAAAAATAAAATAAAATATGTAATATATGTGTAGATATCAAACTATATTTACTTTCTTGTATATCCAATAGAAGAAAGTATTGGTTTCTCAAAAGACTTCGGGTTTTTGATGGATTTACACGTTTTGACAGATATGATCACGATGAAACCATTTTTAGAATTTTTTTTTCTGTCTGTGTATGTGACAAAATTTTGTGTCAACTGTATCTAAGAAACTACTGCACAGAATTTCGTAAAATATGATAAGTAATAGCATCTTGGATAAATTAGTGCCTATCAAATTTTGGTGAGAAATCACGCAATAAGTGATGTTTCTCTCCCAATTTTTGCAAATTTTTAAATAAAATAAACTTTCGTATGAATGTGCACAACGAGAACTTTTTTCATACTTGCCAACGATCTCAATAATAACCGTACAATTGTTAATGCCCCTTGGAAAAAAATGCCCCTTATTTCACACTACTTTATTTTTAAAGTATTTCTCTGCAAATGCTGTTATGTTTAAATAAGAATAAAATTACTCTTAATGACTGGTGTGAAAAAAAAGTTGGGTAATTAGAATTTTACAGTTCATAATGAGATAGTTGGCAAGTATATATTTTTAATGAATCATTTTGAAATTCAAAAGAAGTATTTATTATAGTGTATTTAACTAGGTTGGAAATATATATACATGTATGTAGGAGCGTTATGTCCTCCTTCCAAGAAGGCAAATTTTCAATACGGGTAAATTTCAAAAGAATTCACCAATACTTTTAAAATGAATGGTTTAACCATCGATCTGTGATAACCTATAAAAACAACATATAGATTTTTTTTTTTTACTCAATTTGTACAAAAAAAAAAAAAAAAAAAAAAAAAAAAGAAAATCTCACAAGGAAACATCCAAAAGGTGTCGTCTTCAAAAAATATTGAAAAACTTATATGTGATTCTACTCTTCATAAAACACTAGAAAGTGAAAAAATTACCGGCTGAAACGAATTACAGCGACCACAAAAAATTATCAAAATTAAGCATATTTGGCGATTTCTCACTGTTAGGCGATTGATTTTGAGTACTTGGCGGAGAAGCAAAATACGGTTCTGTTCGTACACGGCAATCTCGGTGCCAGCGAACGTATCGCCTAGCAGCGCTAAATTGCCAAAAATGCTTAATTTTGATAATTTTTCGTGGTCGCTGTAATTAATTTCAGCCGATAATTTTTCACTTTCTGGTGTTTTATGAAGAGTAGAATCACATATATTTTTTTCAATATTTTTTGAAGATGACACCTTTTGATGTTTCCTTGTTAGATAAAATAACGCACTTTGTAAGATGTGAATTGTAGAGTATAAAATTAATTTTCTTTTGATATTTAGTGATTTCTGTGCGATGAAAATCATCTACATTGATCATGTAACATAATTTTAAGAAATAATTCTTTGTAATGGGTTAATTCGTATAAGAAGATATAGAAGAAGGTATTGTGATGGCAATTAAAATATTAATTGCATTATAATATGAATGGTAAAATCATTATTCAAACATTTTTATCTCTTGTTTTTCTTATCATAACGATTTGGTGGAATTTTAGTTGAGACACACTCAACACATATATAATTAACAATAACAAAATAATAACAGTTATACAAAACGGTACTGAAACAATATTTGTTTGAATAAAGTGGTTTTAACTGATATACTTTTGATTCATAGCTGAAAATTTATTTTA
Source organism: Salticus scenicus (assembly GCA_963930645.1). NCBI lineage: Eukaryota > Metazoa > Arthropoda > Arachnida > Araneae > Salticidae > Salticus > Salticus scenicus. The sequence goes on along the minus strand of OZ005656.1, from coordinate 230,890,341 downwards.
TTGAGACTATTTAAGTTTACTAATAATAGATAAATAAATAAATAAATAATAACAAAAAATGTTATGAAACATATTTTTACAGAGTGCCTTTTTCTAAGCATTTTAAAAGGTATATACCTCTTACGACATTAATAATAATTACAACATTCAATTATTAACATATATGACGCTTCATCCAGTATATAGGATATATTTTAAATCATAAAACTGAAAAAAAAATTCCATAATATAGTAAAACGGGATTTTATCCACTGCTTTTCAAATGTAAAAATAATCTGGTGTGTCACTCACACGACTTTCTCTTACGCTAAATTTAATACCATATAAATACAAGTTTGAGATTAAGAGGTAAGACAACGAGTACTGTTACGTAAACCTATGTTAAAACAATTTAAATTAAGCTTCGGAAGAGTTTTATATGATAATTAGTTGTGTGTGAAGGGGCTACCCCTCTCTCAACCCAACGTTTCATTACTGCACCTACATTTATATAGAGTTTAAATCTGTTATTAAAATTAAAAAGTTCATTTAAAATCATATAGACAACTTTAACACGCAACAATCCTTGAAACTTTTCAGTCTTGATCAAACTTTTCCAGCAACAAACTTACATTAACTTGAAAATACAAGTTTTGGATCCCCTGAAATTATTCGTTTTTAAGTTACTCTAAGATACAGAGACAAAGATCAAACTATAAAAAAACTTGACTTCAGTAATCAGGAAGCCTCAAAACGTGTAAATGCACAAAAACAAGACATGAATATTTAGCTTGAAAACATATATTATATACCATATGTCTATGAGGAATTCATTTCAATCCCTGAGCAGTTTTGATGGAAATGTTAAAATATTGTGGTAAAGAACTTCCACTAACAATAGAAGATAATGTTATCGCTTAAATATTTGCAGCCCTGTATACCATTTGAAGATTATATATAGACCACATGGTGCACCTAAATATAATCGTATAGTAATAATATACGGCACAACCTGAAATACATTTCCATCAATTTTCAGGTATTGTCGCCCTATTTTAGTTTTTTTGTGTAGCCCTGTAAACGATCAGTGAAGGATTTCCCTACCATATTCTACATGAAAGAGGTTTTTATGCATATAAAAAATATATATTCATTTCATTTGGTTTAGTGCAGTCTCTAGATGTTAGACTCTACTTATCTGCAATTTCCCCCATAGACATTTGAATTCTCTTGGGTGTCCCTGTACACGAACCATTTGCTTCATCTCAACGAAAAGCTTATATTAGCATTCCCATATCATACACATTTAGAATACTAAGTTCGGACTTTGTGTTACTATTTGTTCTTCAGATATGTTGATAACAGACACACACACACAAGCACACACACAAACACACACACAGACCAACCGCTAAAAACACGATTTTTGCATTCAGGGGACGTCAAGACTTGTAAATATAACAAAAACTCACATTCGAAAATTTGACCCTAAAACAATACTTTATGGATAAGAGAAAGTAAAAATTAACGATTATATTATATAAATGGAATAATAAAATACTTAATAATATAATTTATAAGTGAGATACAATGCACTATTCGAACAAAATTGTATTTCAAATATACCATCATGAATAATACCACAAGTAGAATATTGTGTTAAAGATTAAGCAATAGTATCATAACTTTTGTTAAATATCGAAAATGTTGTTTGGTGTGAGATGGTTAGTGATATATTGTTTCATTTCTTGGGTGATTAAAATAAAGAATCTTCATTCATAATCTACATTACCTCATATAGATAACCATTTTCTATTCAAAAACCCGTTCATGAAATAATAAAATTTGCCATCTGCTTCAAGAAAATTTTAGTAGATATTTTGGAATCTCTCTCATGGCCGTATTCACCATTAACTTCAACTCCCCGTTCAACACAAAAACTTGAAAAGCATCAAAAGGAAAGGTACAACTTTCCAGCAAAATTTGGCAAACTGTTTCTGCCATCTAGCGACGAGGATTTCATATAATCTTTAATTGGTTATTTTTACCTAAAAAATCTAAAAATAACTATACCGCTAGATGGCAGAAACAACCCTGCAAAATTTGCTGAAAATTTGCACCCTGCCTTTATACGCTTTTCAAATATTCATGTTCAACCGAGAGTTGAAGTTATTGGTGAATAACAGCCTCAATGAATTACGTTCTTTGAAAGAAAGCAATAACTCAAATAAATGGGTTATTTACTTTAGGGGCTGTTCCGCTTTATATAAATGAAGTGATTCATCTCATTTCTTTCGAGTATGAGAATATCCCCGACCTGAAAAGATAAATTTCTTCTGATTCCGTACCATAATGGTTAAGTTATTTGGAGAACGTTAAAGGGATAGCTACACATTTGTTTTGAGATTCAGGAAAACGGTATCAAAAGATTTATGACTCACCGATATAATAGATTTCTTTCTAATTATAGTTTCAGAATTCTTATTTCAATTTAGACTAGTATGTTGTGGCCACCACAAGACTTCTATACTTTCCTATACAAATTCACTCAGTAACAATAATAAAAAAAAAAAGCTATTCTTTTTACTCAAGTTTTTTTTTTTTTTTTTTTCGTTAAAAGTAAAAAAAATCGATAACTTTGTTTTAAATTATCACATATTTATAGTTCAACCAATCGTTTTAAAGGTATTGACGAGACCTTTGGAAAGATACCCATCTTGAAAATTTACTCCCCTCGAGGGGGTGGCGAGGCTCCTACACATACAAAAATTTTTTACCAGTTGACTATCTCTATTATAAATAATTCTTATAAATTTCATAATGATTACTAAAAAATAATTCTCTTTATGCTCATTTATACAAAATTTTGTCCTATATCACCATGTTAAAAATTTAGAAAAAGCGGGATGGCAATCAACCTGTAAGACAATTTTTACCAAAAGTTGATAGTCACTAATTTATGTCAAGGTGCAACTACATACCAATTTGTATGAAAATCTGTGCAGTAGTTCCTGAGATACAGTTGTCACAAAATTTTGTCACACATACACGCACAGACAGACAGACAGACAGGCGGACAGACAGACATTTTCTAAAAATGGTCTAATCGTGTTCTACAGCTCTAAAAACGTGTAAATCCATCAAAAAACTGAGGTCGAAAATTTTTACGAATCCAATACTTTCTTCTATTGAATATAGAAGAAAGAAAAAAGAAGAAAAAAAAATCTGAAACTGATTTTTATATGAATTAAAAAACAAGACTATGGATGAAATTCTGTCTATGACAGAATTTAATTTAGTACGACAGGACTAATGATATTTGTATTTTAACACCCTTAAAAAAAAAAAAAAAAAAAAAAAAGTAATAGAGGGCGTTCAGTAAAATTCTTAAACATATATTCAAATAAATAATATATTGATTTTTAATTCCAAATAAATTATTGAATTTCAATGCATTGATTGTATAGTACTTTCCCCTAATTCCTTTATACTTATTTACTAAATATTTTAATTTTTAAAATAATCTTAATAACAATTTCGCATTTACTGTTAATAATTAAGAGTATCAATTTCTACAGAAGAAATCATAATATTAAAAAATATATATATAAACTAATTATTCGAATTTTTTTTACGGATTTCACAAAGTATTTTAAGATAGAGATGGTTTAAATTAGAGAATTAAATAGTAAAATTAGAGAGAGAATATTAGAGCATTAGAGCATTAGAGAACGAGAGAAAATGGGGAGAGAGTAATAGCATTAGAGAATTAAATAATAAAATTAAATATTAGCAAGCATTTTTGAAATGGAGCACTATAAATTGGTAACTACGCAAAATAGTATATTGAAAGAAATAGTCCTGTCGTACTAAAAAACATATGTAACAGTTTTTACAGATTTCACAAAATATTTTAAGATACAGTAAGAAATTGAATGGTAGAACTGGATATTGGAAGGCATTTTTTAAGTAGAACAAAATGCCAGATTGAAAGAAATAGTCTTGTCGTACTAAAAACAATATATCTGGCTTTCTCTCTATACATCTTTTTAATTATGCGGCCAAGAATTAAGTGTCTGCTAGATATTTAATAATATAGCATGTTTATTTCGACATGTTTATTTCAAAAGAAAAAGAAACATGTTTGATTAAAAAAGAAAGACAAAAAAAACTTAAATAATTTTGTTTTGTGTTTAATTCTATTTTCTTAAAAAATTTGTTAAAAATTACATATTTGAATTAATGATCATATTCGAAATCTATGCCCAAACAAAAACCTAAAATTTCCCCATCACTGCTCGTGAAGTTTCATACTTATAATGCTGGTAGAGTGTGGTTCCCAGGTTCGACCATAAGAAACTAACTTGATTACGAACTTGAGTTAGAAATATTTCTATGCATCACATTTTCTTTACAGACTGGGTTGTTCATGTAGATAATCTACCTAATCTACATACAACAACAAACTAATGTAATACAAGTAAAAAAAAAAAAAAAAAAAAAAAAAAAAACTCTGCTACGACTAGTAATAATTCGTATTTGTTAAGTAAATACTTGATCGGTGATCATACAAGACTTGCCATGTCTGCTGTTAGCCTTAAAAGTCTTTTAGATAGGGTGGGTCTATAGGGGAAAATGGGCACTCTTCTCTAATTTTTATTCGAGTGCAATAGAGAGTAACGCAGACTTGACAGACGTCAAAACGAAAAAAAAAAAAAAAAAAAAAACTACATGTCCGCATTTTAATAGAAGTTACTGAGAGAAAAAACACAGGTTTAGACAGTGATCCCACGAAATACTGTGTGGTCTACAGCGCTTTCTTCTAAGAGCATACTTGCCAACCATCTCATTATAAACCGTACAATTTTTAGTACCCTCCTTTCTTTTTCACACCATTTTATTTTTGGAGTAATTTTATTCCTATTTAATTGTAACAATATTGAGAGAGAATTACTCTAAAAATAAAATGGTGTGAAAAAAGGGGCATTTTTTCAAGGGGCGTTAGCAATTGTACGGTTATTAATAAGATGGTTGGCAAGTACTATGTAAATGACACTAGTGAAAAAAATGTGGATCAGTGCGAAAGCTGTAGTATTCAATTCTATCTACCGTGTGTTTGGGTTCACGGCAGTGTTGTCAAATTGTAGGAACTTTTATTTTCAATATCATTATTAATTTTTAATTGTAATCTTTATATAATTGTGTATCTTTTTAATTGACTATCATAGATATCAAACACCATACTTCATAACTGGTAGTATTTAGTACATGAAAAAGATAATACAAGTTGACAACACTAGTTCACGGTTAGAAGTACTTTACTTGTGACGTATACGAATAAATTACCTATGTACCCGTTTTTTGAAACCATCATGCTCATGTTCCTGAAAGTATTGGAAAGACCGGCATATTGTAGGCCTTCGCAAATACCTTTATATCTCTATTTTTTTTTTTTAATACATGCATTAAATCCTATTGAAAAAAAAGATATAGGCACTATCATTGAAGCTTTGTCAGCAGTACTTATGCATTCTTTGTTCACCTGACGCAGGATCGTTTTTTTCAACCGATACCATTGTGGGGAGTTCTTGCATTTTATGGTACTAATTCAAATTTTGTACTTATTACATTTCAGTTTCAGTCATATCTGAAAAGTTTAGAGATTAAATCGAAACAATTCCTTTAAACATAGCATTTGTTAAATATTTTAAGCCAAAAACTTAACCACAAGTCATTTACTACGTAATAGATTATACAGCTACACTCTCGTAAACAAAGTCATTTTAATTTCTACTACATTTGAAAATTTAAGGATTGTATTATAACAATTATTTTAAACTGTCTTTCGTAAAATAATGTAAATCCATATCGTATTAAATACGTCTTGTAAATTATAAGTTACTGACTTATTAATTACGACGTAAAGCTTTTAGAGAAATAGCTTTTATAGTTACAAATTCATACATATTAAGTTTATGATACGATATGATATGATTATGATATGAAATCTCTATTTAAATTTAAGTTAAACAATATTTATATTTTCTATAAACTTTTTTTTTTCCGTGAATTTTGAGCTTGCTTTACTTATTGCATTAACCTAACTTCAGTATTTTGAAAAACAAATTCCCAGCTATTTGTTTTTAAGATAGCTATTATTTTTCAAACACTAACTGAAGGTAAGCATTTTATTTCCAGATCTTTATAAATGGTTTTATCGATTTGTCATTAATTATCACAAAATGGCTTGCAGAAGAAACATATCTAAAAAGAAAAAAAAAAAAAAAAAAAAAAAAAAAACAGAAAGAAAGAAAGAGAGAGAGAAATAAATTCTTCTACGTAAAACAGAAGGAGATAGAGATTGTACACTATACATGGGACATTAATAATAAAAGCATAGAGAAATATTACATTTAAGGTTTGAGATTATTTAAATATTTCAAGCAAATTATTTTTCGAAATTATAAAACTGTGAAACGTGTTGTAAAACAACGAAAAGAAAGTGAAACCTTAGATTTTTCAAACGTAATTTTAAATAATTTTAATGCTTTTTCCTCTTTTAATTAATAATTAAAATTTAATTTCCTTTCTAGATCTTTACAAGTGATTTTATCGATTTGTCATTAATTATCACAAAATGGCTTGCGGAAGAAACATATCCAGAAAAGGAAAAAAAAAAAAAATGGAAAGGAAATTTTTCTACGTAAAAGAGAAGAAGTTAGAGTTTATATATTATACATGGAACGTTAATAATAAAAACATAGAACAAAATTACAATTTAAGGTTTTTGATTAGTATTTAAATGTTTCAAGTAAATTATTTTTCCAAATTTTTTTAATTATTTTTCAAAATTTAAGGTTTTTGATTAGTATTTAAATGTTTCAAGTAAATTATTTTTCCAAATTATAAAACTGTGAAAGGTGATGTAAAACTACGAAACGAAAGGAAAACTTTAGATTTTTCAAAAGTATTTTTATATAATTTTTATGCCTTTCTCTCTTTTAATAAGTATTTAAAAACTTTTACCTCTAAATATTTGAGTATGGGCTATTTTGCTACCTACGTTTCTATTCATAATTTACATTTATTTACATAAAAAGAATTACAACTCCATATATTAGAATAGCTGTCACCTTGTACGTTTTTTTTTTCCTTTTGCCGTAAAATTTCTAATAGTTATACGTATACAGGGTTACAAACATTTTATTTTAGCATTTTTAGCCCCGCCGGCGACAGACAGAAGTTGTATACAAGCAGCTGATCGTATCCATTTGATAATATAATATTTACAATGATAATGCAAAAATAATAAAAGTTGCCTGGGCGATATAATGAGCAAAAAGTGATGTTTCTTTATCTCGCTGGGATTTCTATTAACATGGTTATTGGATAATAAAAGTGAATATATTAACCATTAAGTGGAAATTCGAATAAAATATGTGGCCATATTACTCCAAATGCGAGATAATGATAGTTTTCGTCGAGATTTTTGATTTGGTAACCATAACACTTTTGAATTTAAATGTTAAACATTATTTTCACTAAAATTACAGATTTTAACAAAATTTACTTATCAATTATTATTTTTTTTTTTCTTATTCCGTTGCAATAGAAAAGAGGCGAATTTCACTATACAATAATTCATTTATTAAATAAATATAAAGAAAGAAATTTCAAAAAATATATTTTAGAAATTTACCAATAGCTTATAGAAAAAAAACTACAAAACTTTACTATATTATATAATATTTTATTATATTTCTGTACCAAACGTACATTTGTTTTACCAAAAGAATAATCAAATCAAAAACATTGAAGAAGTATTTCAAGAGGAAAAAATAAGAGAAACGTTGAAAATTGTTTCTTGATTGAATAAGAATCAGTTCAGATTTTAAAATTTTGTTTTAAAACAAACCTTTCAGCTGGGATTCAAAATCGAATTCTGAGTTAACTTACAGAAAATAAATTTTTATTCTCTTCGTTCTGTGGAATATCTTATTTTACTTTGAAAGAATTTCTTACAAATCGAATCACTGTAACATTGAATGCTTTTCGAGAAAAAACAATCTGTAGAAAACTTGATTGCGAGATTATTTTTTTCTCTTGAAACGGAAAATACTCATTCAAATATTTCAAAAAGATTCACTTAATAGTAAATGCAAATATTTATCGAAAAAAAAAGAGAGAGATAACATATATATATATTTTGATTACTTAATAAAATTAAAAATAAATTTAATGAATTCTTATATTACATAAATAAAGTATTAATACATTTTTTTTTTTTAAATCTAAATTCTTTATTGTACGAAAATATTTTATTTTATCAATAATATTCAAATAAATGAAACGTATAAGTAAAAGTAACATACTATTTGGCAACTGTTTTGGGTCGAAATAAGAGCACTATCTATCATTAGGCGATTAACATTAGCGTACTATCATATCGGCAGCATTTTTTAACTCGACAGTTGACAAGATTAAATAAATGGCAAAACATTCTTTATGCATTTTGAGGCATACGAATTACTGCAATGTACTTGCCAATATCCTAATTGTAAACCGGAAGATTTTTAGGACACGCCCCTTTTTTCCACACCAGTAGGTTTTTAGAGTAATTTTCTGCAACTTTAAATACGATCAAATAATGGCAATATATATATATATATATATATATACTGGTGTAGAAAAAGAGGCGTGTACTAAAAAAATCTTTCGGTTCATAATTAGATTTTGGATGTTGGCAAGCATGTACTGTAAGGTAAAATAATATTACCAGGAATCGCAACGTTACTAAAATTTCACGATATTTTATTATGTTGTCACCACTATCATCAAAGAAGTTTACCTCTTAAGTGTATGAATGCGCTAACATTTAAAAATAAAAGTTGTTTTAAAGTAGTGGTGCTAATATAATAAAATGTTGATATAATTTCAAGAACGCTGCAAGTTCTCTGCATTTTATTATATTCTCTTCACTATCTTGAAAGAAATATATTTCTTGAATATGTTAATTTTATTTATTTATTTATTTATTTTTATTTTATTTATTTTTGTTTGAAAATAGCAATGGCAATATAATAAAATGAACGCAAATTTTAGAAGCGCATTGAGGATGTACTGTTAAACAATATAAAAACTTCTACCGCTAAAAAAAGTAAAATACACGATATAAAGAATAAAATAAAAAGAAACATTAAAAAGTATCAAGGAAAAGAAAATTATGTGAGTAAATTCTAAGCATTTGACATAAAAGACAGAGAAGAAAGATCGATTTAATCGTCTATTATTTATATAAAACATCACTTTTCAAAATTATTGGTGAGAGATGAATAATGAAGACTTCATTCTGGCAACGTGAGGGCATTTTTTTCATCATTTTTTGTCCAGCGGGACAAGGCAAAAAAATATTTTGTTGGATATATATTTTTTTTTTATTTATTTATTTCTTTATTTTTTTTTTTTAAGAATTTAACATTTTTCATGCAGAGATCGGATGATACTCTCTTTCTCAACAGTAATTTCAAGCCACAGGATCAGCAACATGATTTTAATTACGAATACTTAAATATTACTTCTTGGCCTTTAAAACTTTATATACGACAATTACTTATCTTCCAGTCATTATTGCCAAATTTAGCGAATTTAATATCTTTCACTAAATTTTAATTGTAACGGTTGCATTATCACTTGGAAGATTAATTATCCATTAAATATATCAAATATAACTCCTCAAAATTATTGATGATCATTAAATAAAAAGTCACTAAATTTGGCAACACTACTTCCAGTGTGCATTTGCTTCTTTATTTTATTTAGTTTTTAATATAATCAAAATATCAGGAACTATAGATTTTTTAAAAGTAAAGTTTATACATTTGAAATTTTGTTATATTATCCGCTGAAGTTTTGTTCAGAATTACGTATATTTACTTGTATCTTTTGTGTACCATATAATTTAAAGAAAGAACTATAAAATAATTTACTATATTTTAAAGAATAGAAATTCAGCGTCTTATAACGTAAATTTAATAATTCTTTACTGCGGTTCATGGGTTGGGTTGTGGGTACAAAGTCATTTTGCAAGTCGGTTGCGGGTCAGATATACTCGATACGTGCAAGACTCTAATGTAAACTACTAAATTTTGATTTTGATATGTCGTTAGAGAGCAGTTCAAAGGATTATATCACTATTTAATTTAGATTGAAGTAAGAGCAGGAAATTATTTATTATAAAGTAAAAAGAAAATTCAATAATGCATAATAACATATCTGCCAACAATCTCATTACGAATCATAAAATTTTTCGAACCCGCATTTTTTTTACACCAGTGTTTTTTAGAGTAATTTTATTCTTATTTAATCGTAACTACATTTGGAGAAATTTACTCTTTAAATAAAGTGGTGCGGAAAAAGATGCATGTTTTAAAGCGGCGTAAGAATATTACGATTATTAATGAGATGGTTGGCAATTATGATAATGAGAATATAAAAAGAAACTATTCAAGGGTGACTAAAATTTCCTAACAGATTTTAAATATTTATATAAAAGCAAGTAATTGATAAAGTATATGTATGCAGACCCGCCAACCTAATCCGGTAAATTGTTAGTACCGCCCATTTTTCTACACCACTTAATTTTTAGAGTTATTCTCTTCAAATATATTTACGATGGATTAAGAAAACAAATACTCTAAAAATTAAGTGGTGTAGAAAAATGGGCGGCACTAACATTTTGCCGGATTAGGTTGGCAGCTCTGTGTATGGCTTGCATCTCGTTATGTTAAAAATTTCCGTTTAAGAAAATAATTTAAAAAAAGTCATAAATTTTCTCTGAAATGGAGTTACTTGTAACGATACATTTTTTTTCCAGTTTTACTATGTTCATTTTAATACACAGAGTTCATTTCTTTTATTTTCGAGACACTATGTGAAAAATAAAATATATGTTTGCCCTACGGTTAACATTGAATCCATACCTGGTAATATTTATAATCTATTCCGGAGTACTGTTAGTCCCGCCCTTTTGTAACACCAGTATATTTAAAGTATTTTTCTTCGTAATTACTTATTCAATAAAAATTCTTTAAAATAAAAGGTCGGGCACAATAATAATCCGGAATAAATTATAAATCACAAAACTAAATTCAAAACTGGTGTACCACCAATATTTAAACGTTAAAACTTCTTTACACACCATAAAACTGAACCGGTTGTCCTGTATTCAGTTTCATGGTGAGTGAAGATGTTTTAAATTTTAAATATAAACTATAAATATTTCCAGATATATTGAATTATTGAACACGAACATACTTGCCAACATAGTAATTAATATTCCACAGTATTGTTTGCCTCGCATTCTTTATCACACCAGTATCTTTTCAGAGAATTTGTCTTCTTATTTAATCGTAACTGCATTTGGAGACTATTATTCAAATAATTTACTGGTGTGAGAAAAAGGGCGGGACTAACAACACTGCAGAATATTAATTAGTATGTAGGCAAGTATGCACGAAAAAACTTATATAATAATCGCTTCTATATTTAATGCTAGCGAGCACGTGGATGTAATTTGGCAAGTGTTTGGATGTGTTTAAAGTTATAAGAGCGATGTATATATTAGAATATTAGATATTAGAATATTAGAATATTTGAAATATTAGATAACTTTGATAAAAAAAAAAAAAAAAAAAAAAGTTTTTAATTGCTTGCATCCGCCAACATTCCAATTAATGATTCGTAGCCTTATTAGCACCGCTACTTTTTCTACACCACTTTCATTTTTAGAGCAGTTTTCTCCAAATGTAATTCAAATTAAATAAGAAGAAAACTACTCTCCAAAAGAACTCGTGGTGTAAATAGGCCGAGAACTATATACCGTAATTTTCTGCGTATAATCCGCAGGTCAGGTAAGTAAGTTCTGCACCAGAAATTTTAATTAGTAAACGAGATTCTATTTGTACGAGCTGTTTCTTCAAAATAATATGGATTTTTGTGTTAAATAAAATTTCTGCTGGAGGAAGGACATACTTTATCTGCGGATTATACGCAGAAAAATACGGTACCTGCAAACTTTCTAATTAATATTCTGTTGTCAAGTAGTATCCGCCTTTTTTCCCCACGTCAGTCTTTTCTAGAGTAATTTTATTCTTATTTAATCGTAATTAAATTCGGGGAAATTGCTCTAAAAAACGTGGTATGAAAAAAGGGCCGTATTCTTAAGACTATGGAATATTAATTAGAATTTTGGCAGGTATGGTACTAACAATATTACGAAATGTTAATTATCATGTTGCAAGGTACGTGCTTACCTTGCGTTTGAAATTTTTTTGTAGCTATTTTAATGTATGGCGCTCCCAACGGGGAGAATTTAGAATTAATTTTGTATTTTCTTAGATAAAATTTTTCTATCGTGAGAAAGTACTAAGCCTGATCTTGCAAGTCAATTAATTGATTTTATAATGAAGTTTGAAATTTTAAGGTAATTTTGGCCCTTATTGTATATTTTTATTAAAAAATTCATATATCGTCTGCCTATTTTTGAATTTTAAATCCATACTTTTAAAGTATTTAATTTCATTTTATTCAATTTATAATTTAGGATACAGAGAAGAAATATCAGCAAATTAAAGCACAGCAATAAAACACTATAAAAAAAAAAAAAAAAAAAAGAAAGAAAGAAAAAAGAAAAAATCAAGCTTTAATTATAGTACCTCTGGTACACTAATTGTAGACTATGTTTGCCAATGAACTTTGTCATCAGCAGTGTTACTAAATCTGGAGGATTTTTTATTCAATAATCACCAATAATTTTTAGTTGTAACGTTTGCATAATTAGTTCAAAGATTAAAACTTATAATCAGGTATTTGAATTTATGCTGTTACTTTAAATTCTAATTCGCTGAGTTGTGGGGCAACCAGCTTGGCCCCGAGAATTCGGTACTCAACATATCGCTCGAAGTCAGTCTATTATGTATATCAAATGTCGCTTCTCACAATTATTGGTCGTTTTTTAATAAAAAATTATCCAGATCTGGAAACACTGGTCGTCATCAGTAATACATAGTTCCCAACATCCTAACAGCATAAGTGAAGTTTTGAAATTTTAATTCTATAGTATTTTACGAACAAATAGAGAGTTCCATTAATCTTTAAAATTATATTATTATTATTTATATCTCAAATATTTTGTTTAAATTACCAAAAGATTAAAACATAGAAAGAATATATTTTAGAATTAATACTATATTAATATTATTGTTTCTAATTTGACTCATGTTTTACGTACTTAATAGGAGAAAAAATGTATATATTGAAATTTCAATATTATCATTAACCTCATATATATATATATATATATATACATAAAACTTACTTTTATAGAAATACAATAATTTTAATTTGTGAATTTGTGTGCATTGAATTGAATTATGTACAAAAATGTTAGTTAATAATTTTCACCTATTCTACTAATTATAAATGTAAAGTACTGAAATTACTTATAAAACATTTTTTTAGAAAATAAAAATATATTTGATAAATTTTTCTTACGTGATAGTTTAAAACTGCAGTTTATAAATTATTATTTTATGTTTGGTCAGAAAGTGAGATGGGAAGTCCCACGGGTAGATAAAATGTCTAAATATAATTTATCTCCCTATTTCCAATCCATTTACAAGATTACGCCACAATGCTTCTTTCACATATTATATACTTATTTATTTATTTATTTATGAATTGAAAAACGTTTTGCTATGCTTCTGCGACTTTAATTAAATTTCCCCCATTATTTTTGAAATGCGTAAAATGTAACATAACATTTTTTAGTGCTTTCTATTTTAATGATAAAAACTAATTTATATATTTATTCTCTACCTTAAAAGAAATCGGTTAAATTATATTAAATTATCATATATATATATATGCAGAATTTAATTTAGTACTGGAGGACTTGTTTTAATCTATTCTTCTATACAAAGGCATGTAGTAACTGTGTTTTTTCCCCCCTAGTATCGGTTATTATACTTATTTCTTAAGACTTTCGTGATCGCTGACGTAGATTCACGTCATTTGAAAATTTGTAACTCCTCCAGTGGGCGTTTCTATCGGAATTTATATATTATTTATTTCTTAAGTATATACGCAATATTCATACTTTTACAATAAAATATACTATGGATACAAATACTTTGTTAAGAAAGAATATAATTATAATGCATATCTTTTTGTAATATAAATATGAATACATGAAAATTGGTTCTCAAATATTGTAACCTGGGAGAATAACGACTACAGGCGGACATTACTTTCAAAAAGACAAAAACATGCGGTTGTGAAAGTGTTAATATTCCATAGTATTGTTAGATCCGCACTTTTTTTCACGCCAGTAAATATTTAGAGTAATATTCTTCAAATGCAATTACTATTAAATAAGAAGAAAAATACTCAAAAAGATACTGGTGTGAAAAAGGAGGCGGGGAAAACAATACTACGGAATATTAATTAGTATGTTGGCAATTATGGTAATATGAAATATTTTGTATATGCAGGCATGGAACACTGACACAGAACTCATACCACTATTAATGAAACAACTACTACTCTACTTCTTAAATCAACGATATTATACGTAGAGAAATAAATATCTTAAACAAATACTGGTATGAATTCTGCGCCCGTGTTCCATCCCTGATGCATATTTGCCAACATACTAATTAATATTCCGTAGTTTTGATAGTTTCGCCCCTTTTTTCACACCAGTAAGTTTTTAGAGTAATATTCTCCAAATGCAATTACAATTGAATAAGACGAAAATTACTCTAAAAAGATACTGGCGTGAAAAAGAAGGCGGGCTAACAATTACTACGGAATATTAATTAGTATGTTTGCAAGTATGCTGATATGACTTGCCAGCCTATCGTTCGCCCACTAACTTATTGCCATACTATTTTTGTCTCCCAGTAGTGGATAAGATGATTATAGCCGGCTGCCGGTTAGCGTAACAGATTCCATTTTGCACCGTTAACACTGGCCATGAGCGGTCGAGTTTTTTTTTTTTTTTTTTTTTTTTTTTTTTTTTTAGGACTGAGGGCCTATTAGTCTCAGACAGCGATTTTTGCGTTGTCGTTTTCGATAGTTGGACATTTGTCGAAATCATTTTCGATAGTTGGACATTTATCGAAATCTAAAATTTATCGAAAATATAATTGAATAATTTGAAAGCGATGTTATAATTGGGAAGAAAAAAAAAAAACTAATAGCCCTCCGTCCTAAACTAAATTCTGCTTTTGCCAGAATTTCATCAAAATCTTTTTTTTTTTTTAAGAAAAAGAAAAGAAAATTTATACAGTATCGTTACAAACGATATCGAAAAAGTTTTTTTTTTTTTATAATTTTGAATTAGGAAATAAATAGTGCGCGTGCAATAATTTGAAATAAAAATAAATAAAAATATGAATTTAATGATTTGATTTTTATATAAAACACGATCATGTGCTATCTTAAAAAGTAGATGTAAAATTTAAAGTTTAATTTTCTTGGCAACAATTATAAATTAAAATAAATAATTTAATGAAAGTTTGTTCTTTAGATATACGTCCGTGTAAGATGTCAAAAAATATACGGCAAAGTATTTTTTTATTTTTTTTAATCGAGAGAATTATAATAAACCTTTAAAATTAATACTAGCTATTAAAGCCGCCCATTTTTCTTATATCAAATCCAATTTAGAAAGGTTTTTCTTTAGATTTAAATATTTTGTTAATCTTTTTTTTTTTTTTTTTTACTCTAACATAAGTATGTTTTTTCCTTAAAATACTATTTGAAAGCTATATAACACTATTTGCTACCCTGTTTAGCGCGCTTTAGAACATTAGGGCCGGCAAAAGGTTAATCAGTAAGAAATGAACAGAATTTGTTAATAGAAATTTTTATTTTATTCAATCAGTGAGAACTGAAAAATTGTAACAGATTTTTTTTTTTTTTTTTTTTTTTTACTTTTAGTTAATCCATTATAAACATGAAAAAGAAATATTTTTTAAATATATAGAAATTAAAATAAAGTTGAGAAAAATCCCTTGGCTGAAATTCCATTAGTAGTAGAAGTAGTTAAGACGTTTCTTCCTATGATAAAACTATACAAATTTGTTTTAAATAAATGAATGTAGTAACTAAGGGTAAGGAATGAAACACAGTTACTGCATACCTTAATATGGAAAATGTGTTAAAATGAGTTTTGTAGCACTAAATTAAATTCTGTTTTGTGCAGAATTTTACATCTACAACTTAGACAACAAAAATAAGCTTAGTTTTTTTTTTTTTTTTTTTTTTTTTTTTAAATTACTAAAGGCCATTGAAAAGTAATAAACTAGTTAATAAAATGTGTTACTTTCTTTCTTTACTTTTCCTTTTCCTATTTTTATTTATTTATTATTATTATTATTATTTAATAGAAAGATACAGCGCCAGATTTCCGATGAATTTTACCACATTATTCATAGCTCATTTTGATTTTACCATGCTTTTATTAACTCGCTTTTTTGTTTGTTTGTTTGTCCAGTACAAATCTTGCAATCGATTTTTAACTAACTTCCCGACTAGCTAGACATTTGAAACTTTTAGAATAGCTCAGAACACGATTACAACGCAATACTTCGAAACCCTATTTTCGAATTTTTGATTAGTTTTCTTTTAAATAAATAAATAAAATATGAAATAATAACCTCCTAAATAATAGCTTTAAAATTAGCCATTTAAATATTAGCTATAATTTAATTGTTGGAAAAAAAAAAAAAAAAAGAAAGAAAAGAAAAAGAAAAATACGAGTTTTTTTTTTTTTTTTTTTTTTTTTTTTCGCGTGAAACCGTATTTCAATTTTATGCTTAAAAAAAAAAAAAAAAAAAAAAAAAAAAAAACTGGTTAATATTTTTGTCAACAATTATAACTTTAAATGTCCAATTTTGAAGTTATTACCAGGTTATTATTTTCATATTTTAATTAGTTTTAAAATATTTAATCAAAACTTCGTTACAAATAAGGTAGCAAATGAAAGGGGCGATGATTTTTCTGAATCCGTCGAACTAAACTGTTTATCGATCGGCCAAATAGATTTTATTTAATTAACTAATGTATGAAAATTAGGTCACAACTTGCTATATAGATGAGTACGAACCGGAATCGTCACCTCTCTTGCAAATTATATAAATAGATTGCATAAAACTAAAGTAGTATTTTTGATAAGCAGACATGTGCAAAAATGTATACTCTATCGGCTTTTCTCCAAACTCTTTCTAATTTCTGACCTATAGCTGCCATAGTTCACCTTTTCTAATTAAAGTTTATTACCAACACTTATAAACAAAAGTATCTAGTATTAATCCTCTACAATATAATATGTTAAATCTTATTAACAGAAATCTGTGGTAAGATGTATAATAGAAAATTGGGGCAGCGATGTTATTATAATCAGTGTTGTGCACGAACGCGTTCATTTGAACGCGTTCATGAGCGTAGCTCAAAAATTTTGAATTTTGAGTTGAACTTCGCTCGTTTTTTAAATTATGAACTTGAGTTGAGCGAAACTCGTTTTTTTCTCGAACTTGAGCGTGAAAAAGCAGTTCAAACTCAAACTCATATTAAATATTTCTGTCTGAAATATAAAAAGGAAAGTAGAAGAAGAAAATGACAAAAAAGATAATAATTGTGCAAAATGGATCCCGGAAAAAAGGGCACTTGGAAAAAAAGGCCCTCATAAAAAGGGCACCCGGAAAAAAGACACAGGAAAAAAGGGCATTTTTGCAATTTGCAAAAATAATAAACATCAAAGAATTAATTTAAAGAATTATTTCATAATACATTTTTATGAATTTCAACCAATTAAATTGTTACCATTTTCACTTAGTATATACCTGGGGGAAGGGGGAGTCAAGGAGCAGATTGAAAGATAATAATTTTCTTTATATTACATTCTTAGTGATTTTAATGAAAAAGTGCATCTGCATATAAATTTATATGTAAATTCGTGCAGTAGTTCCTGAGATATAGCCTTCCCTGAAATTGTAGAAATCGCGGTATAGCAGCGTCACCTGTTGAGTAATGATCACCAAAAGTTGAAAGGCGCTAACCTGGATCAAAGTGCGTCCGCTTATAAATTTATATGCAATTTCGTGCAGCAGTTCCTGAGATATAGTCTTCCATAAAACTGTGGAAGTCGTGGCCTAGCAGCGCCACCTGTTGAGAAATTGATACCAAAATTTCGTAGGCGCTAATTTTAGTCAAGGTACATCTGCATATAAATTTACATGTAATTCTGTGCTGTAGTTCCTGAGATATAGTCCCCAAAAATTTCTGACGCACACACACAGACAGACATTTTCTAAAAATCGTCCAATCGTGTTCTGGACCTTTAAAAACGTGTAAATTCATCGAAAACCGGAAGCCGAAAATTTTTACGAATCCAATACTTTCTTTTATTGAATATAAAATAAAGTAAAAAAAGGGGAGGGGGAAAGAAATGCAAAATTAGAATCTGTAAATGCATTATAGTTTTTGACTGAAAAGTGTTTAAGAAGTTTGCCAACTAAGTTTGAAATTTACGAAATGTGCCAGTTTGTTTTAACATTGTGTGTGTAGGACTTAGGGGAGGGATGAAGGTTCCCTCTTACTTCTCGTTAGCAAGCGTTGACAAAAAATGATGAGTTCGCCTTTATCTGCATTTTCCAGAAATTCAAAGAAATCGCCTTATATCAATAACCAATAAACATGAAATAAAGTCTTCTTTCAAAAAATGAGCGAACTTTTTGTATAAGTTTCGTTTACAAAATACTACATATTAAAAATGGAATTAGTCTCTCCCCCCCCCCCCTCTCACTTTTTTAATAGTTTTTAAGATTTATTCAATTTCTTCAGAAATATTAGCGAAAAAAATGCGTACTTTTTGTAAACGTCTCAAATCTTCGTGGAATTACTAGGTATCAAAATCTGAATATATTTATAAGAAATCGTTCATAGGACTATCTAATATTTTCAAACGCACGATTTTCTCACTCATGAATTTAATCTCTGCTATTGTTAACCCGTTAGTAGTCGCTAGTTGTTCGATTTGCCGCCCATCCTTCAGATTTTCCAGATTCTTTTATTCAATAGCCACCAAAACGTTTTAGAAGTGGTATTTGATATACATAAAACGCGAATAAAATCGATTTAACGTCGATCACGTTACTTCTTAAAATTATTGGTGAAAGTTAAATAAAAAGTTCGCAATCTGTAATAGGTGGCGCTGTCGATAGCGACTACTAACGGGTTAATAGCATGTACACGAAAATTTTTCTATAGCAAGAAAAATATTTTAGATTATTATTTTAATTTGTTCCAAAATTATATAAACAAAACTTCTTAATTCAAACCATTTTTAATTTTAGAATAAATATTCAAGAAATATCAATTGATAATGATCTGAAAGTGTTATATCTTGAACCTCATACCTTGAACCTCATATCTTGAACCTTATCTTGAATATACATCTTAAAATTGAATCTTTGATTTATAAAGCTCAAACTTTATTAAATGTATATTACAGAACTAAAAATAAATCTTAATAAAAGCTTAAAAGAATTTAAAAAAGAAAGAAAGAAAGAAAGAAAAACTCATCCTTTTACATAGTAATGTATATAGATAAATCTGAGGTATAAGTTTTTTTTCACAACAAATTAAACGTGTTTATAAAATTTCTTGGAAATTATTGCGAATAAATACACTTCATAAATAACAGTTATATGTTAAGTTTCCTGACCATTTTTGAAGAGAGGGATTTGTTTAGTGTTTTCAGCACAATTCGAACATATAGGTTAAAGGTAATTAGTAAGAGGATACACAGCAACATTGTACTGGATTCAAAAGAAAAAAGCGGGAGAACCTTTTGTTACATAGTACAATACTTCGGCTGCAGACAACTTCCTGCATTCTACAATACTATAAATACTATAGTAACATTGCTTTACGCTGGTGCCACGATGCAAAGATCTTTGGCAAGACCACCAACAGCTACGGGAGATGTACCATACACTATAGCCCTGAGGCAGTGTGACAAATTGCCGACCTCTCATAAAAGTAATGGACATTTCATTTCACTGATAGACGATGCTAATCAATGAAAGGATCTGCTATCACAGGACTCTTGCTCTATAGGCGTCGTGAGTTCATGTTCACAGATTCTCTTTTTTCTTAAAAAATGAGATTCTTGTTATTTGCGAAAATGATTCTTATCTTTATTTTATAACTCTTGCATTGAAAGATAAGCATCTTTAAAATATAAAAGATTAAACAAAGATTACCGGTTTAACACATATTACACATATATTAAATAGAATAATAGTATATTTTTTAATGATTATTTATATTTTTAGTTCCCCATCATGCTAGAGGTATGGGGAACTCAGGAAATCGTGAAAATTTTCGACCTCGTTTTTTTGACTTTTTTACATGTTTTTAGGTGTGAGGAATCCGAAAATGACAAAATTTGTATGGTGTCTGTCTGTAGGGTGTCTGTTAGTGTGTCAGTCCGTTAATGTGTCAGTCCGTTAGTTTGTTAGTCTGCTAACACGATATCTCACAAACAAATGATCACAGAGAGGTCAGATCAGTTGTAAAATATTACTTTCGATACTGGCAAGAACCCTATTCATTTGCAACATTTGAATTTTAAAACTTCGTAAGTTATGAGAAATTTACGATTTTCTTAACATGGGAGAATAGGACAAAAATTCACTTAAACGTGCATTAAATGGAAACTTTTTACTGTAAAAATGTCAGACCAGTTTTAAAATATCGGTTTTGATGCCGGAATGAACATCAGTAACTATAAATATGCTACTTTGAAAATTTCGCAAGTTTTTGGAAATTTACGAATTTTTCAACATGGCAGTATAGGGCAAAATTTCACATAAACGTCAATTTTTAGAGATATTTTCATCGTAAAGATGTCAGACTACTTTTGAAATATTATTTAGGACACTGGCATGAATATTAATGACTATGAATTTTCGAATATAAAAATTTCGTAAGTTATTGGAAATTTACGAATTTCTTAACATGGCAGAATAGAGCAAAATTTCACATAAACGTCAATCTTGAGGGATATTTTCATCGTAAAGATGTCAAACCACTTTCGAAATATTATTTAGGATACTGGCATGAATTTCATAGACTATGATTTTTCCAATTTAAAAAATTCGTAAGTTATTTGGAATTTACACTTTACTTAACATGTCAGAATATGGGAAAATTGACAATAAACTTCCATTTTGAGGATCACAAATACATTAGACAACTTCAAAATTACATTTATGACCTTTGTTTGAACATGATTGAATACAAATATTCTAATAGGAAATTTTCGTAAATTATTCGTAATTTACGACATAGCGAAATTGTAAATTTTTCATATAAATCTGAATTTTGAGGATTATTGCATTGGAAAAAGTAGCATGAAAACTAAACAACGGAATTGACCCTGATAAAATAAATTAATAGATTAGAATAAGATAAATATATCGAAGTGAACGGTGGATAGCCTATTAGGCGGGGATTTTATTCTGCCACTGTATCAAGCTTTGGTCAAATTCATTTCTTTTAACATGATTATATGTCTCGCACTAGAAATTTATGAGAACATAAATATGATGGGGAACTGAGCAGAGTCCACCTATGCCAACTAGTTAATATTAAAAATAAAAACGCATTCAGGTTATTGAAATAACTTCATATCAGAGATATAGATTTTATATCAATGATTATTTTAATTTCAGCAGTTTCTGGGAAATGCAAATAATAATAAATAAAAATAAGTAAATAAAATAAAAAATAAGATAAATATAAATATAAATAAAAAGAGAATAATAATCCTCCTTATTACAACAAGCTATTTATAATTTAATTTTAATTCTCTTCTTCTTCTTCTTCTTTTTTTTTTTTTTTTAATGAATATATATATTTACAGAATTAATACATCCACAAAACATTCAAATATACGTGTACTAAACTATTTTTTAATGTACAGCTAGTTTTAAAATATCATTTATGATACTAGCAAACAGGATTTAATTATTGGGATTTAATATTATGCTTTTAAATCTTTATATTTTTATTTATAATGAAAGGCTTTCTTAAAACGTTTCTTAAATTACTCTTAGAACGTCCATAACTTTTCATAATAGGAGGTATTTCGCAAAAATTTGTGTTATTGAAATAGCATGGATTTGCTTGCATGAAAACTGAAATACAAAATTGACAACAGTATAATATCGTTGAAAACTGGGCACAAAAAAATTGCAGCAGCAAGGAAAAGAGTAGCCTACTGGATAGGATATTTAAGTCTTCAATCATATTAGGTGATCAGTTGAATTTATATTTCTTCTTATGAAAGGACTGGCTTAGAGCCCTGCGTGGTTCGAGTAAACTTGACTCACAGCCGACCCGACCTGCAAAATGGTTTTTGACCTTCAACCCGAACTGAATCTGCAGCTTGTGACCCGCTATATTGTTAAAATTGTGTTATATAATAAACTGAATAAAAGTTCTTTTACACAAACTACAATTATATTATTGAAGAAATCTTTCAGACAATTAAATATTGCATAAAAATATTACAACAATGTATTTATCTAATTACATTGTATTATCTAATTACAATGTATTTATCTAATTTTTTTTAATTAGTTTTCTATATAAAGCTTTAAACGTTAAGTATTAATATTTAAGTAAATGTAATTAAATTTATGTTATCAGGTCATGTCTTTAAATTACTATGAAGGAAGACAATGTCATCCAATCTCTTCATTTAAAAGTTTTGATTATTTAGTAAAGCATAAAACAATCTTCGAAGAAAACATTTTGCGAATAAAAATTAATGCAAATTTTACCTGCACCCGACCAGGAAAGCAGGTAATAAACGATTACCAGACCCGATGCGTTTCTCTCTTGTGAGAAATGCATCCTCTCTTGCAATTAAAAGGGCAGAAAGTATTGCTACCAAGAATATAAAACTTTTTCCCAAAAAAATAAAATCCATATGAGTTTGAGTTACTTTTCCCGCTCAAATTCATGAGAAAACGAACTTTGCTCAGCTCAAGTAAATAATTTAAAAAACGAGCGAAATTCAGCTCAAAACTGAAAAAGTTTTAATTAAACTCATGAACGCGGTCCTGCACAACACTGATTTAAAACAACGGAACCTCTAAATGATAGAATTTGTCTCCTATTAATAAGTTCTCATGCGCATAAACAAACGTATTGAAAATTTCAGAATAAAAAACCATGCAAAAACAATGGGTACACTATTCAGAAGTGTTGGCTAAATAAATTTTTACTAAAATTAAATTAATAAGTTATAATTAAGAATTATAAGTTAATAAGTTTAATTAAGCGTAAAATTAAAAATAATTTTCATGGTAATTGATAATTTTAGAAAAAAAAGGGAAATTACCTAAGAAAGTGTTCACAGAGGATAAGATCTATTAAAAAAAAAAAAAGTGTACGTAAAAATGAACTTTTAGTGAACTTCGCTCGTTTTTAAAAATGAACTTGAACTGAACGCGTTCATTTCTTTCAGACATGAGTTTGAGCGCGAACTAACTCATTTTTTACACGATGAACTTGAGTTTGAACTAGTTCGTTTTTTTTCGTGAACTTGCACAACACTGATTATAACCACTTAGTCACAGTCAAATATATAAAATTGTCTACATTTAATATTGTTAGTGGCATTGATAGTAAAAAGAAGAAAACATTTCATTGTCTTACTCTCTTACCACAACAGGTTAAATGGAGGATAAATGGGATTCCAACTGCCATTTAAAGCGAAGGGTAAAGCAATTTTGAATTTAAGAATTTGTATTCCAAAGTTGTATTCATAAAGCATGCTGTGTGTTACTCTCAATTGTTAGAAATAAAATGTTTTTAAAAATCTGCAGTTTCAATTAATGACACCAGGTTTAATATTTTGTGAAAACAACATTTCGTATATTTGTCAAATCACATTAAAAAAAAAAAAAAAAAGCTACACAAAAGTTGCCTATTTTAGTCTAAACTGCCCACTCCTGCTTTAAAATGTCCATCATAATTGCTTCTAGTACTTTTCCTTACGCAACAATTCTAATTTTTAATATTAATCGTTTAAACTTTTGCCTTCAGTTAGTATTATTTCACTGAGTTACTGTTTTACTTCTTTGTTATTTAATAGGTACGGTCCGTTAAATAAACTGACACAGCAGCCTCAAAAATTAATTAACCAATTACGATGTAATATATGTTTGAATTAGGAATTATAAAAATTTTCAAAATCTTGGACCCTTTCGGACAATTTAAACATTATTATGTAGATGTTACTATAATAATTCTAAGATTAAAAAAAAAAAAAAAAACTTTTATATACCATGTTTTTAAATTTTCTGTTGAATCATAGGTATAGAAATTTTTATACAATACAATAATATTAACTATATTAGCTAGCACTTCATCAATGTGTATAAAATTTTTAAAGTGATAATGACGTAAATTTTTGTGAGATGCATAATTTAACTTTTTATATTTTTTAATGTTCACGTTCAATTAAATGTATTTATTTTTATGTCAAAAAAAAAAAAAAAAAATAATAATAATAATAATAATTATAACTCGTGATTTTTTTTTTTTTTTTTTTTTTTTTTTTGCAAGAATTAAATTATAGCTAACATTTAGATGTATTAGGAGGTTATTATTTTCATATTTTAATTAATTAAAAGAAAACTTCTCAAAAATTCGAAAATCAGGCTTTGAAGTATTGCGTCGTCATCGTGTTCCACCCTATTCTTAAAGTTTCAGATGTCTAGCTAGTCTGGATGTTAGTTAAAAATCGAATGCAAGATTTGTACTGGGCAAACAAACGAACAAAAAAACAAAAAAAAAAAAAACAAGAAAGCGAGTTAATAAAAGCATGGTAAAACAGGATGTCATGCATTGTAAAATTTTAAATATACCGATGTTAAACGATATAAACCGATATGATACCTAGACCGGCAAAGAATGATAAATTTAAAACTAAGTTCGGCTAAAATTAGGGACAGCTATACAGCCAAGAAGTAAAAAGATTGTTCTCGTAAGTCTGAAAGGAAATATATGTCCAATTATGTTTCAAATCTTGAAAAGGTGAACTTAATATAATAACATGACCTAACAGTGCGATTTATACTTGTTAAACTTAGCACAGAGGAGTCTAGAGTAGTTACGATATTTTGGACAAGAATTTTTATGCGGCAACTCCTCTTTCTCCCCCGTAAAATGTAAGTTGCTTTACTTTAGAAACAATATTACTCATAAAAACTGCACACAAATACCTAGCTTCATTGTCTTCTACTTATCTAAAACCAGTTTTTGAAATTATAAATCAGTCAAAGTAATGAATTTAGTGTATAAAGATTGAAAGTTCTGTAATGTGAGACTTTCCACAGAGTAAAAGCACATATTATTTTCAAAAATAATACTATACTTTTTCTAGATACAACCTACAGTATACTGAAATTTGAAATACTGCATGAAACATTATTGTAACAACCTTTCTTGACGCAGACTTAACATTAATCTATATTAATAGGCAAGCATAATATATGACATATTAATTTGACTTTTAACGCATTAATTATAGGAATAAAGGGTTTAAAATGGTATCATTCGAAAGGTATGGTTAGCCAGATGTGCAGAATACAAAAATTATTTTCCTGCGATGTCAAGAAGGTATTTGAAAAATACTTTTATTTTTTTTATTTTTTTTTTATGATCCATTTTTGTATTTATAATGCATACATTTTCACTAGTTAAAGGTTTAAATTACCTTCGATAAACTTATTTTGTCAAATTTCAAGAAAATTTTAACTTTAAGAAATATTTAAAACGTGCAACTATTTTCTAAACATTTATTATTTCTTTAGCTTTTAAATCTTAAATTTTCATGATTTTAAGCTATTTCAAGTACAACGTGTGGTGAATTAAAAATTAATTATAAATTTTTTTGCAGTGGCTGTAAACTACTTAATTTTAATTCGTCGTTAGGGAAAAACAGTTACGTGGAATTCTTAACTAAATTATATTTTAAATCTGTTTCAGCAAATAGAAATTTATACCCCATTTAATTTAAACTGAAGTGATCACTAAAGAGATTTCTGACGTTAAACAGATTGCCGAAAAGGATTTAAAACCTAAATAATTTACAAAGAGTGGTAAGCTGAACAATGTCCCAGCTATAAATTTTAACTTAAATATCGCTCTCAACAACAACCTTTTAAGTTTTCTGAGAAAACGTTTACTGCTATTTGAAATTTTTATCTCATGAAATTAGGTAATGTTAAAAAGATTTAAAATTTATTCACGTTTACTTAAGAAATAAATATTTTATTATAGTTGTCGAATTATAAAAGTGTTAAGTATTTTTTTTTTTTAATCTGTATAACATCTAAATTAAATTTTTACGTTTTATGATTTTATCAGTTTGTGTTTTATGGTTCAAAATTCTTGCATGCATATGGTGTATAAGAAACGTAATTGATAACAATTTTTTACATTGTATGTAAATGCTATGTTATTTAACAGGCATACTGTTATATAGATATATTTAACCCTTTCATGCGCGGTGGGATATATATATCCCACCTAATTTCACTTTCCAACTGGAAGAATTCATACCAGAATTTTTTTAGAAAAAACTTACGTTTGTAACATATCAGAAAAGGCCGGTTTTTTTTAAACTTAAAATTCAAAATTTCTTTTACTTTAATTTAGTTCAGGAATTCCGGTGGCAGTGTAATTTAAAGGATCTGAATTGTCTTGCGCCGTAAAGGGTTAATTAATTATTTTTTTTTATCGCAAGCTTAAAATATCTAAATGTTAATAATATTTTTTAGATTTCACTACTCTTGTAATTAATTTTAAAAAAACTGCTATTGTAATAAAAGTTTATGCGGAATTATTTGGAAAATTTAATAAGGTAGTTTGCATTGCGATGTATATATTAGGTGATATTTAAATTTAAATATTATTATTATAGTAAATGCTGTATTTTTTTTTTTTTTACTTTTGCAATTTGAGGCAATTTTGAAAATATATAAATATATATTTACATTTTTATGCAAACAGTAAAAATTTTTACCATCTTTAAAAACGTAAGGTGATAATTATTACCAACTTTATTCATGAGAAGAAATTATTGGATTTATAAAGAAATTAGACTTCCTGTTCTCAATGAACTTACATGTTTTCAGAGTTCCTGAACATGTTTTTACTCCTTTTAGAAAATGTCTTTCTTTTTCTCTGTGTGTGATGCAGCTATAGATTAATGTGACAACATTTTATTGTTCTTTATATTTATTATCACCATGGTATAAATTATTGCCTATGACATATCTGCCAACAATCTCATTATGAATTGTAACATTTATAGTATCCGTCTTTTTTTTTTTTCACACCAGTCTTTTTCCAGAGTAATTTTATTCTTATTTATTCGTAACTGCATTTGGAGAATCTTACTCTAAAAATAATGTGGTGTGGAAAAAGAGACATGCACACTTGCCAACCATCTCATTAATTACCGTAATATTGTTAACGCCCCTTTTTTCACACCACTTTATTTAAAGAGTAATTCTCCCAAATGCTGTTACGATTAAATAAGAATAAAATTACTCTAAAAAGTGACTGGTGTGAAAAGAAAACGCAGGTGCTAAAAATTGTACGGTTCATAATGAGATGGTGGCAAGTATGGACATGTTCTAAAAAGGCATAACAATGTTACTATTAATAATAAGATGGTTGGTAAATATGACTTAAGAATTTCTGTTGCATATCGCAGAGCTGTAAATATAGTTGCCAACTTAGCACCTTTTGGCTACCGGGATATTTCAATATATAATCAGTGAAAACCGTTACAGTTCACAGATTAAATAAAAAAATATTTCTGTTAATTTTTTCCGGTAGTGAAAAGGTGATAATTTGGCAATTATAGCTGCAAACCCTCTGGATTAATTCATACCAGTATTTTCCTAAAGTTATGTTTGTAGCATAAAAGCCACAGTCCTCTAAAAAACTAAGTCAATAAATATATTTTAAAATAAATGTCAATTTACGTCATTTTTTAATAGCCGTGAGTATTTATTCAAAAATATAAAATGACATAAGAGGACAATCCAGGTTCATATCCATATAAAATGAATTCGTTATAAAACGATGGTGGAGGAGAGAGAGAATTTTAATTGAGAAAAATTACATCTTTTTAGTACGGTGCTTATTATCAAACTGTCCTGGAATCAAATCCGACAGCACCCTTGTAAAACTCCAGGTTATGGAAATATCTCCACATTTTGAAGCCAAGGGCGCCAATACATCTTTCTTTGTTGTTAATGTTAATTCAATGGGAAATTTTTTAAAAAGAAATGACGGTTAAAATTATGGCAACCCTTTTTGGCATAAATCACATTCGCCAACGAATACCGTTGGAAAGACAGGTGCAAGTAATTAAGAAATATTGCGAAAATTCATGCGACATGATGTCTGCACAACGGGTCATTAATAGCTGCAGTTAAATAGATTATCTGTATATAAAATAAAATAAAATAATAAAAAGATATAACGGAAAGTTTCCAACGTACATTTACAGCTATAAATATAAATTAGATTTATTGGGAAACATAGTGAAATGGAAATAAAAATATAATTACTTTAAGGGATAATAAAATTAAATTGTGTTTAGATCCCTACATATATATATTGCATATGGTTAAAAAGAGATCAATGTATTTAATACTGAATTTGTTCTTAAAATTAGAAAATGATAAGTATTTTAATTTTGAATACATAATTTACTAAAATTGAAATAAGCTTGACTTAAATACAAAGGATTATAAAAGTTAATACTTTTTAATTGTGAATAAATAGATCTTTAATTATAATTGAATAAATTTGGTGAAATAAAAGGATATGTGAGGAACTCCCTCACATATCTCTCCCGGTTGCCATGAGAAAAAGCTCTCTCCACCACAATACAAAACAATAATCCAAAAACATACAAAACAACGATTATCATGTGTGTAAAGCATACAAATATTGTCAATCACATGTACGATACCGTCATCAAATACATGAGTGTATATATATATATTCTTCAAACAAAAAAATTTAAAATGAATGTCTTGACAAATAATTTCTTGATCTTGTTACAGCTGATATATTGTAATACAATTCTTCTGAAAAGTAAATTAATTAGTTTCATAGAATACATTTCAATGAAATGATCTTTTATTGTCAATCATGTTTAAATCAAACAATTTCTATTTTCTCGTCAAACAATATATTAAATATACCCATTGAAATAATTTGAAGTATTAAAAAAAATATTTGTGATATAGAAAAAAAAAATTAAAAATGATTTTCTTCTTGAAAAGGAAAAAAAAATGTGTTGTCTACAATAGACTCTTATGTAATTAAACCATCAGGTAGGTTTAGAAAAAATATGTACTTTAAAATTGAGTACCACTCATGCCAATTCACCAAGATAGGGGAAGAAAAAAATGTGAACCCAGCAAACAGCCAAAATAGCAAGTGGTTTGTGAGGCCACTGCCAAATATAGCATACCGAGCAAAATGTGTGACTCAAAAGAGGCTTGATTTTTATGTGTGCATGACTATGCCACACAAGCATTCTGAGAAAAATATGTGTTCGTGTAAAAGAAGAAAAGGTGTGGCTATTGCAAAAATTTGCAAGGAGTATGACCGTGACATCACACTCCTGCAATAAATTTCCTAACTTGATGAAAGAAAGAAAAAAAAACTGACTGAGTGTTCCCAATATACAACATGAAATTAGTTAAAGTGTGTAAAATTATTATCATTATTATCTATTAAATGAAAAAAATTCCTTTTTTTTTTTTTTTTTTTTTTTTTTTTTGATTAACACAACATAAAAACTCCATTATTATTAGTAAATATCAATACTATAAATCTGATCAAAATTCAGTTACCTGAAATATTGAATTGGAATAAAAATACTCCATTATGTTAGTATTGTGTGACTAACACTTTTTATTTCTATTAAATACTTCCCTTTCCTAATACTCTTCCCTTTTTTTAAAAAATTAAAAGAAAGATTTTTATTAGATCAATAGAAAATTTTAGCTATCTATATCTTGTCAAAACAAAATTTAAGAATAATATTTACATAAAAAAAATCAAAACTTATAATGTTTATGAAATGATACATATCCATTCACCCCGTTGGTGGCCGGCCATTGGGAAAAGAAGAATCCATCACTTCACAAGGAAAAAAAAACAACACTTGAGTATTCTTAGATATCATCGAATACAAAGGGTGTTATAAGAAGCTATAAAAATATCTTTCTTTAAATATGAAATATTATGATTATAAAATTTTATTATCTGCTTAATAGATAAACAATAAATTAAAATTATACTTAGTCTTCCAGTCATTTTGTCCCAAAAATTTTATTCACTATCCTTTTTTTTTGTTTCATTTCATGTAATTAATCTGAAAATAAAGGTATATTAGTGAAGGATATATACACTCCATGCAATATATGCAAACCAGCATCACAAACTTAACCGAACAAAATTGAACCATAATGAAATTTCTTTGCCCTTTGTAATTTTATTCTTATATTAATTTTTTTGTAAGGTACCTAGGTTTTTTGTCTTAATTTTTTTTTTTTATATTTTTTAAAGTGCACTTATTAATGAAAAAAAATAAAAATGAATGTCGACATAAATTATAAATTTCTACTTCATGTAGAAAAAGAAAGGCCTTTTTTATATATATATAATTGAGCAATAGTTAAAAACATATTTTTTATATATATAAATGCAATCACATGCATAATGCTCAAACAAGATCTTTAAAAAATTCAGCTCAATTATAAAAATGGGCAATTATAAAGCCATGAGCTAGTGCCATAAATATTCTGATCAGAAAAAAAATACTTTATATATATTTCTTAAATGCAAGCTATAGCAATCAAAAAAATAACACAGCATGTGTTATACACATATATATTGCTTATATATATGTATCAGTAAAATTATGTGATAAGAAAATATATACAATGTATTGTAACACAAAAAAAATCTATATACATATGCACAATAGCGAGAAAAATTTGAAAAACATATGGCTCATGTGTCCATTCATATTTGTTTAAAAATTGTATGTGTAGGCAAACTATAATGAGCAGGTGATAAAAATAAAATGTTAATGCCTTATATGTAATAAAAATTCCAATATTTGAAATGTATGCATGTGTAATGAAGCTTAGAATGAGTAAGTGAGCAAAATTCAATGTTTTTATATTCAATAAAATAATTCCAATATTTGAAATAACCATGTGTATAACTCTGTATATTTAAAAAGGTATGTATGTGTAATAATAAGAAAATGTTGTGTATATATTTTTTAATTTTAAAGATTAAGGTTTATTATATGTTAAATAATAAACATTAGTATATATGTAAAACAATGTGTGTGTAATTGTGAAAAATAAAAGAAATATTTCAAATACACGGCTAGCATATAAGCTAGATTTACGTGTAAATATTTAAAAAATAAAATAAAATTGTAAATATGTGTAGATAATTATAATAATAAACATAATTGAAAACATTGTATTTTGTGACAAAAATCAATTCCATGATATGGTTATAATAGAGAATATAAAAATTCCTATCTATGTTTGTGTGCATCTCATATATTTTAAAAATAAACAAAACTAGAAAATAAATATTGTATAACATATAAAAGTGAACAAGTGGCAAAATAAAATGTAAAATAATAGTATGTAAGAGTAAAAAAAATGTGTAAGAAGAAAAATGCATGTGTGAAAAATTATGTCCCTATGAAATTATGTATCCATATAGTTACATAGTCAAGAAAAATTAAGTGTCATGTAATAATACGTCTTTGCAATTGGTTATTAATGTTGCAAATTATTAAATAATACTGCACTTGAAATAAATGATAAATTATATGCTGAACAATGTGTGTGTGAAGTGCACCTATGTGCATTATAACTGAAAGTGACCATATGGCAAGGCTGGGATACATGCCGACACTTTCAAAAAATAAAAATAAATAGTGTATTAAGAAAAATGTGTTAAATCTCTTTCTTTCTTTCTTTTCTTTCTTTTTTTTTTTTTTCTTTTTTTTTTTTAAATATCAATAAATTTCAAACTAGCATTGTATGTAACCAAACCGTTTAATGAATATGTGTATATACCTTCATGAAGTTGTGTATAAATATGAAATTAAATATAAAAACACAAATCTATGCATTTGTTGTAAATGTATTATAATTATATAATTTCAAGAAAAATTGTTTGGTAACTATAATGTAAAGATGAGTTTTAAATTTAAACAGATATTAAATTAATAATTCAAAATCTCAATTAGGTTTATTATCTTTTATAGAATGTATGTGTATTACTATTTTTAAATGCATTGAGAAATAAAAAATATATATATATAAAAAATCAAAATTCAAAATATTTTTTATCAATATTCTGCATAATTTCAATAGAAAAAAGTGACAGGGTTCTCAATATTATTTATTTACCCTTGTCTTAATGTTATCTCAATTTCAATCAATTTACTGTTATTATTACATTTAAAGAAGTTTCATCAAAACGAATTTATGTAGCAAAAGGAAATTCTGAACCAAATTCGAAAAGTAATTGATTGTAAACATTTGTCAAAAAAATATAATGTTCCACAAAAATAATGCCTCGCTATCCATCATCCTTAAATAAAAAAAATATCGGTCCTGCCGAAATATTGTTTATAAAATGAACAGCAAAACACTAAAAAAAAACTGATACACTGTAGGGTACTCGAGAGACAGTGTACAAGTTATTCCCTTCGGAAACATTACATAACTTGACAATAAAAAAATTTGTATATTAAATTTTGACATACAAAAACGAAGTGCATGTATTAAAAATTAAGAATTTATAAGGAGAATGAATACCTTAATCAATGATACAAGAATATTTTCAGCAGATTAATTAAAAATAAAATAAAACATGTCTATGATAAATTTATAAATGTTTAAGTTCTGCCAATGGAATTCAAATAACAATCCTCTCTTTTTTTTTTTTTTTTTTTTTTTATAATGCAAATACATCACCATTTCATTATAACCAAAACAAATTACCTTTATACCGAGAAGGAATTATGTTTAAATACTGAAAAATATAAAATTATGTCATTTTATTCATGTATTTATTTTGTTTGTGTGTAATTGTAAAAACATATAAAAAAATGTTAAACATCATAGTTTCACGACCAATAGTAATTGGATTTCCATGAAGATTATTTAACAAAAATTTTAGGAAAACAATAAATTGTGAAAATTAAAATAATATATTAACTTCAATTCCCTTTTATTTTAAAAATTAATCCAAAAACAATAAATTGTGAAAATTAAAATAATATATTAACTTCAATTCCCTTTTATTTTAAAAATTAATCCAGAATCTCCTCTCTTTTAAAAAAATATATTTCTTATTTATTAGAACAATTTCAAAATAAAAAAAACACAATATGCAAAATTTTCAAACTCAAAATTGAAAACAAAATTTCTTATATAATATAATATAACTGACTGTGCATACACAAGTTGATAATAACAATCATCCTTCATCGCAAAAAAAATTTAATATTAATTTATCATTCAAAATTATGAAAAATACTTTTTTTAGTAAACACATGAAATTTATTTTATAAAAATTCGGAATGAAAAATATGAAATAATAATCAAAATTGAAAATCAAATATTTTTAAATTCGAAATTCCTTTTTTTTTTTTTTTTTTTTTGAAAAGAAAAAAAAAACGATAGGTGCGAATTATATGCAAATGCTGATAAACAAAAATTATAACTCTATTATGAAATTTACATACTAAATGTGAAGAAAAATAATAATCGGAAATATATTCATTGATCACTTAAAATATTTTAAAAATGACACAATTAACCTGTATAATATTCATTAAAATAAACAAATATCGTCATGAAAAAATGTATGAAAAATGAAATAAAAATTGAATATCAAATATTTTTAAATTCGAAGTATCTTTTTCTTTTACCAAAGCCATACTTTTATAAAATATTAGTTATTTCGAAAATAATTCTAGAAATAATATATGCATAAAATATATCATAAACACCTGTATCAAAATTTGAAAGGATTAATATGCACAGATATATTGTCTAAATTTATTTTCATTTATTTATTCCAAAAATATTCCAAAATTAAATTGTCATCTTAATAAAATATTTATTTATTTGCAAATATCCGTGCATTCCCATAATAAAAATATGTATTTAAATAATTGAAACATGAATGTAAAATAAGATATAAAATGAATGTAATATAATTAAAAGTAAAGAAGAAAAAAAATATATAGTCTTATCTGTTTCCGCTATGTCCATAACTTGCAGACATCCTTCCAAATTAAACACAGACACAAGACCTGTTCTACGAATTACCACCGAAAACATTTTTATTACTCTTTCTCTTCCACGCAGAGTTCCAACCTCAAACAGATAAGAACTCATTTCTAAGATGTGAGGTGCAACACAGAATATCGACATTCAATAAAAAGAATTGACTCGTACATCTGGAACGGGAGAACGCTTGAAAAGTCTGGTCCGGCATGTTGCAGCGGCGCGCGGTCATCTGATACGGAGAAATAAGAACGAGTCAACATCTACCCACCGATAAGTCAAGAGAAAGGTTGACGCTGAGCGATCATTGTAATCATTCTCTCTTTTCAAATAAACATAGGCGAAAGACGTATTCACATTAAATCGTAGTAAAACAGCCGATGATTCATCAGAGATTAATAGTTATTGCTACGATGATAAGAGACTCTATCCTTCACAATCTTGTTTACGAAAACTAGTCATTTGAATATAATAAAAAAAAAATCTTGACACGTATCTGTCGCAGAAACAAGACATTTTATATATTTTCGAAAAATTAAAAAAATTTGGCTTGTTGAAAAAAATATTCCTTCCTCTAAAATCCTCTCATTCAAGAGATAAACAGAGGCGAGAAAGTCAACGAACTCCAGACTGTCGAAAAAAAAAAAACAAAGTTCCATCCATCCAAATATCGAGAGAGTAATAGCAATAAGGAAACCACTTCTATATTAGTCAAGGCCACATGCTATTACCGAGAAATAAGACGCTCTTTCTCCGCATATGATCATCGAGAACGGAAGAAGGCGAAAAATTCTATTCGCACACTCTTGGAAGACAAGCATATACGATGGCGATATTAACTCTTTAAAGACGGATACGGCCCATAACGGCTTTCGTGGCAAAGGACGGAGTGGGCCGTTTTCGGCCGTAAAGAGAGAATTTAGGGGTGACAGGTATATAGGGAAAAGTTTGTGCTTGGGTGAAATACTCATTGTATCCACCATAGAAAAGAACTCTTTTAATCCTTTTGTATGCACATTGTTGAGACAGGAGGGCGGATTAGAGATTTCAGGCGATGACAAGTGATGGATGCAAGGGGCAAGGGGGGTTAGGAGACATTTAGGATTCCACAGCTCATTTTTCTTTCTTTTTTTTCTGTAACAATGATTCATTTATGAAAAACAATTATTTACACACACAAGTATATCTGTATATATATATATATATATATATATATATATATATATATATATCGTAAGATATTATTTGGTAAAATAAATATATTTAAATTTAGACTAATGTATATTAACAATTAATTCTGCATTTTATCGTAAAAGATCATATTGAAGAAATATATCGAAATATCAAAATTTTTACGGGAATATTATATGTAATAGTGACAACTATCTTTTACTGAATTAAAGGGCTCGTTGAATTATTTCAATATCTAATAACATGATATACACTTAAAAATTCAAATGCTTATTCTTTTTTTTTTTTTTAATCTTACTAAATTAGATATGTAATCTGTTAGTCTCTGGACGTTTGTTATTAAAAAGTGAATAGTATTGTAACTATTTTTATTTTTACACTTAATCAGATAGAACTAATACAATTTCGCCTGTAAGTTCAAGACAACATGGAAGAATGAAATTTTATTTTAAAGAAACTAATTATCTGTTTTTTATTTATTTTATTTTATTTTATTTTTTTGTTTTTTTTCTAAAAATTATAAAACAGTTTCTAATAATGCTAATGTTTGTTTTAATTTATCAACCAATTCTTTTAATAAGTAAGCAAAAATATTTCATATATTTAATTCAATGTATAATATGTGTTATTATTTTCTACCGATTTTATCTCTTAAATAGTAATTATTTATTTATTTTATTTATTTATTTATTTTTTAAAATAAAGCATTTAAAAAATATTTCTCGATAACTTGTAAAAAGCACTCTTAATTTTGAAATTCTAAAAAATACTTGTACTTACAAAAAAACCGAAAAATCATTTTATATTCAAATTCCCAAATTACTTTCATTGCTTTTAAATTCCATGTATCAAAGTTCAAAAATATTCTCTAAAATTTTCTTAAAAAAAAAAAAAAAAAAAATCACACTTTAATTAACCAATAATAATAATAATAATAATAAATTTCTAATTTTTTATCTAAAGATTATTTAGAAATTTCTGAATCTAAAGATTTATTTATTTTTATTATTATTATTATTTTTTTTAACTGTGAATTCGTAACCACAACCTAAAATGCAATATAATATTTCCGTTACCTACAGTAGTTGAGCAATGGAAGTAAAAATTTTAAAAAGATCATTTTTTTATGAAAAGGAAATTTTATAAAAGAGCAGCTTTTATCATGAAAAACGGCAGTTTTTCTAGTGACGCAAGCGCAAAAACAAACGAACGCCACGACACTCAGCGGAAACGGAAAAACGAACGAAAACTGCGACACTTATATATACAGGAATTTTAAGATCAAAGTAACCGCTGAAAGCCGACACTTAATATCTCAGGAAATATGGGAGGTTATGTTCTGATATTTTCAAAATAGACTTTCACCTTCTGTCTGATCCTACCCTGAAATCCCTACATTTCTGCGTGCAATATATTTCGAGATATGAATTGGCTCATTTAAGTTG
The DNA here is from genome assembly GCA_963930645.1 of Salticus scenicus. Classification (NCBI taxonomy): domain Eukaryota; kingdom Metazoa; phylum Arthropoda; class Arachnida; order Araneae; family Salticidae; genus Salticus; species Salticus scenicus. Next base: position 230,853,206 of record OZ005656.1, on the reverse strand, counting down.
TAAATGGACGGCGTATGTAAGGAACAAATTTTTCTCGAATATGGCTCGAGCGAATTTAGTTTAATTGATATATGATATTAATCGCTTTTATCTGATGTGCCTGACATCTCCTTTTTCCCTAGGAAAACTCTTGTTTTTTTTATAACTCAGTTTAAAAATCGAACTATTTTTTACTCCGAAAATACCGTGATGCGGCAGTTTCGCGGACGAATTTCTTCTCTTCCATCTGAAATACTGAATATCAAATAATCGTTTTGGCTCCATCTATCGGGGAGCGTCAAAAATAAACACAAAAAATAAAATAAAAAATATTTTTCTTTTTTTAATATATATATTAAATGAGTTATTTATTTAGGTACTTGTATTTTATATGACATTTGTTTATCAAAAATATTCTTTGTATTTACATTGTTTTCATGCTGATACGTTGTTAACTTTCAAAATTGGTTCTATTTTAAAAGGTGATTGCAACAACAAAAAATTTTTCCTTTATTTTCATAAAAATGACAAATAATATGATAATCATATGCAAATATTTGTAATTTTTTCAAAATTAGGTGATAAATCACTTAAACTACGGATTGAAAAAATTCTTAAAACAGAATTTGAAAATAATTAATTTGCTCATTAAGTTTCTAGTATATATATAATATATAAATTACAAAATGTTAAGCTATAATAAAATTTTGAATAGATTAAGATTTTTTTTTAAATTAAATTCATAACAAACTATACTACTTAAATATTTACCAGTATAAAATTTTCACTTTTTAAAGATTTTTCTATTATTATTTATTTTTCTCTTTTAAATCAAATCTATACCTAAAACATTATAATAAGAAATAAATATAAATAAGAAATTTTTGTCATTTTTAAAATGTACTATATTATGCCTTTGTAATGTTGCATGTGTCCATCTTTTTTATCACTTTTTATAAAATTTTGAAATTTTATTTAGTTTGTTATTGTGTTCGAGTGTGACCTATAAAACAACACTTTTAATACTGTGTTATTACCATGCTCCTTTAATTTTGCGTTTTGATCATTAACCCCTAAAAAGTAATGATATCAATACAAAAAACCCTTAACGGGTTAAAAGTTTGTGACGCAGCATTGTACTTTATGGCTATAAGAATTAGAAATACGGGTCTTAAAAATAATGATATCAAATTTTCAGTGACGCTTTGATATTAATTAAATTATACATAGATTTTCTTATTTGAATTTGCTTTTTCCTTTTATTTATATTTACAGTGTAAACGTTATTTTCAACATAAAATAATATATAGCATTTACTCATTGATACCTTTCCATTCACATCTCTTATACTATGAAAGCATGTGTTTTAAAAGAAATTATATGAAATTCCAGTAACGCAGTGGTGTTACATTAAGTGATTTGTTTTTAAATTTCTCTGCAATTATTTTGTTTTGCATATTAAAGTATATGTGCACATTGAAATATTGCTTTTAATTTTCAAATACGCTGTCAAATATATCACTTTCATTAAGCTTATATTATGTACTGAAATATATTTATTTCAATGAATTATTCTACCTTTTGCGTCACGCCATCCAAAACTGTAAGTAAAATATATGGAAATGTTTACTTTGTGTCATTTCATCCAAATAAATTGAAAATGCACGCAAATAGATATCGTGATGCAAAGAAAAAAACTGTGAATTTTTTTTCAGTTTTGGATGGCGTGACGCAAAAGGTAGAATAATTCATTGAAATAAATATATTTCAGTACATAATATAAGCTTAATGAAAGTGATATATTTGACAGCGTATTTGAAAATTAAAAGCAATATTTCAATGTGCACATATACTTTAATATGCAAAACAAAATAATTGCAGAGAAATTTAAAAACAAATCACTTAATGTAACACCACTGCGTTACTGGAATTTCATATAATTTCTTTTAAAACACATGCTTTCATAGTATAAGAGATGTGAATGGAAAGGTATCAATGAGTAAATGCTATATATTATTTTATGTTGAAAATAACGTTTACACTGTAAATATAAATAAAAGGAAAAAGCAAATTCAAATAAGAAAATCTATGTATAATTTAATTAATATCAAAGCGTCACTGAAAATTTGATATCATTATTTTTAAGACCCGTATTTCTAATTCTTATAGCCATAAAGTACAATGCTGCGTCACAAACTTTTAACCCGTTAAGGGTTTTTTGTATTGATGAATTTTACTGTTATAAAAATATTAATGAAATTTGTTGGTATTAATTTTATAAATTTGAATTATGTGAAAGAATCCATTTTATGAATTTGAGTAATGCATTTCAATACCATAAAGACAGATAGCAGTTTAAAAGGTAAGATTAATAAAGTAAGATAATAAAGTTCAAGCTAGTTTGGAAATAATTTAAAATAGGTTTAGGAACAATTTTAGGTACTACTGTATACACCATTAAAATATACCATCATATAATTTTTTATTACTTATACAATGTTTATAGCTTAAAAACATACAATTTTTAATCGAATAACGTTTCTCATTGCGTAAGGAAGTCCTTGGTTCAATAAACTACCCTAAAATTAATATTTAAAATTTTGTTCAAAATTAAATTAAATTTGCTATAATATCCCCCTCCCCCGAGTATTGCGGATTTCATATTTTATCCAAAATGGTCAACTACAAAACAGCGCTGGCCTTTTTTGCAGTTTGAAAGAAATAATTGACTCGCTCCAGTAAAACTGCTTCTTCTCCTTTTTTTTTTTTTACAAAATTTAATTTTGTGCTAAAGGCATCCTGTAATCATAAAAGTGATTTGTAGTTTTTTGTAAAGCTTGACAAAAAATTCAGAAAATCAGGATAGTTGATACGTAAATTTATTCCTTATGTTTACGAAATTGGTATTTAATTAATAATTAAAATTGAGTAATTTTCATTCACTTTCATTTAATGTAATTATTCTATATAATTAAAACTAATTCTTATATTATTAGTTACATATACATAAAGCGTTAAAAGGATAAATAAATAAAATAAAAAATATTTAAGTTATGAAGTTTTGCTCCTCAGCAACGATTATTATATTAATTTCTTAAAATTTTCATGGCAAATATTATTATTATTTTTCAGTTGCTGTCAAAGGAAAACAAAAAGTAAAACTGTTTTTATTGTCTAACTTGTCTGAAAGAAACAGGTCTCATTTCCTAAAAGAATTTTATGATTAAACTAATTTTAATAATTTATATAAATGCGTGTACCTTAATAATACATCGTAATGATCAAAGTTTCTTAAAAATTTATTTAAATAACATGGCATAGAAGTTCCATTCGAAAATTTAGAGCAGGAATAGAGGGAAAAACCAAATACTTAATTTTGGAATGCTAACAAAATTTAAAGCGAAATAACGAAAAGAACAAAGCATTGGGAAAAAAATTATAATCGTTATAAACGAGTGTTCATGAAGATTTATATATATATAAAACGCGTTTAACTTTTTTTATTTTATTTTTCTTTCTGTGCTTTCAAATATTTTCAATATGCAAATCATAAATTAGGATAATTTTAAGTGATTGTCCGGTAAAGCTAGTGATTACACAATAGTTATATTTTTTATTTATTTATTTTTTTTTCTATTTCGATGTCAAATAAACAAACGAATAAATAACAGTTATACTAGACAATTATAAAAAGATTGTTATTAATATATGTTAGAAAATCGATGTTTCTCTTGCATAACTTCTCATTGTTTTACAGACAAGAAATGGAATAATAATAATAATAAATTCTTGCTTGAAAAACGCAAATGTTAAATTAAATATCTTATTTAAAATTTGTGTGTTTCCTTTATAAAAAAGTATCATTGAAAAAAAAAAATTATTATCTCAAAAAATTTCAATCAAGAAGACTTAATTTAGTAAGTACTTTCTTTCAAAATAAAAATTTCATCTAGTATGTTATTATCTATCTCTTCTAAGTTGGAATTTGCTACTCTTTACAGTTACATAGAAAATCCCCAGTTCCCCAAGTCTCTTATAATCCGGCTACATTGTCTAGTAAAAATGTAGGAGAACGTTTTGACAGGTGCTACCCCACCTTCTTTTAGAAACTTCGTGGTGACAGAGATAACGAAAACTGGACGAGTCCAATTTCATTTTCACAATGCAAAATTCTCCCGTCTTTAAAGGTTAGAAAATCGAGCTTGGTCCCGTCTCTAAAGGGTTATACTATGCCGGTATGTTCTCGTGCAGGAAGGCGGCATGGAAAAATATAAGTTAAACGCAGAATAATCTGTACTAAGCGCACATTCTTTAGTTGTTAGTTTATAGAGGTCGATAATCCACATCATCTTAGGAGTCATGGCAGCACTGTTCTTTAGATATATCTGTCGAATACGGCTGATTGCTCCAAAGTCGAAAAATAGAAAAGTTCCTTTAAAACAACACTCTTGTCATATCACTATAGTAGAAAAAGGTTTTCACACGTACTTGCCGCAGAAAAAGGTATTTTATATATTTTCGAAAATAAAAATTCGCTTGTTGAGAAATTTTTTTTTTCTATACATTCCTCTCCTCCACCGTAACGAATTCTATGGTCAATGAGCATCATATTTATGTAGCATAAAAGCCACAGTCCTCTAAAAAACTAAGTTAATAAAAATAGTCATTTTAAAATAAATGTCAATTTCAGTCATTTTTTAATAGCCGTGAGTATTTATTCAAAAATATAAAATGACATAAGAGGACAATCCAGGTTCATATCCATATAAAATGAATTCGTTATAAAACGATGGTGGAGGAGAGAGAATTTTAATTGAGAAAAAATACATCTTTTTAGTACGGTGCTTATTATCAAACTGTCCTGGAATTAAATCGGACAGCACCCTTGTAAAACTCCAGGTTATGGAAATATCTCCACATTTTGAAGCCAAGGGCGCCAATACATCTATCTTTGTTGTTAATGTTAATTCAATGGGAAATTTTTTAAAAAGAAATGACGGTTAAAATTATGGCAACCCTTTTTGGCATAAATCACATTCGCCAACGAATACCGTTGGAAAGACAGGTGCAAGTAATTAAGAAATATTGCGAAAATTCATGCGACATGATGTCTGCACAACGGGTCATTAATAGCTGCAGTTAAATAGATTATCTGTATATAAAATAAAATAAAATAATAAAAAGATATAACGGAAAGTTTCCAACGTACATTTACAGCTATAAATATAAATTAGATTTATTGGGAAACATAGTGAAATGGAAATAAAAATATAATTACTTTAAGGGATAATAAAATTAAATTGTGTTTAGATCCCTACATATATATATTGCATTAAGTTAAAAAGAGATCAATGTATTTAATACTGAATTTGTTCTTAAAATTAGAAAATGATAAGTATTTTAATTTTGAATACATAATTTACTAAAATTGAAATAAGCTTGACTTAAATACAAAGGATTATAAAAGTTAATACTTTTTAATTGTGAATAAATAGATCTTTAATTATAATTGAATAAATTTGGTGAAATAAAAGGATATGTGAGGAACTCCCTCACAATGTTTGTTTTATTTACTCACAAAAGTTTTGTTAAAATATAAAGCACGTATTTCTATAAAATATACTGTTATTGAAAAATCCATATAGTTACATATCTGATATCAGCATACCTGAAAATATCCTAATTAATATTCCGTATTATTGTTAGTCTGGTGCTTTTATTCTCACCAAAAAATTTGGAGAATAATTAACTCCAAACGCAACTACGTAATAAAAGAAATCTTAAAAAGAAAAATACTGCTTGTTGTATTAAATAAAAGGCGGAGCAAGCGATACTACGGACTACTAATTAGGATTTTGGCAGGTATGGATATCAGTCACGGTTATACTAAAAGTTTAATCATATACGGAATTTATATATATCAACTTTTATAATGATTTGGTTACTTAATTAAATATAAAAATAAACAAAAAATGAAATTTATAATATTAAAAATTAATATTATATTAACACTTTCGCGACCGCATGTTTTTGTCTTTTTGAGAATAACTTCCGCCTTTGGACGTCACACTTTTATATTACAATAGTTTAAATGAATGTTTTCTGTATTCAAATTTATAATAAAAATGAATGTTCGTTACAATCATACTTTTTCGAATCAAAGTATTTGTATCCATAGTGCATTGATTGCACAAATGTAAATATTAGGTACATAGTTAAGATATAATGTAACCAATGTAACCTAAAGAAACGCCCTCTGCCGGAGTTACATATTTTCAAATGACGTGAATTCACGTCAGCGGTCGCGAAAGTGTTAAAACCTTCTTTTTCCTGTTGGGCATATATTAAAATTTCAAATTTTATCATTTAATTGAATATTATACACATACACACACGCATATACATATATATATATATATATATATATACGCAGATTTTTTTTTTCTTTAATGAGAATAAGGAGTGACCTTTACTAATTTGTATGTATAAAACTACGTTCCAAGTAGTTAAGTTGATAATTTTTATTATGCTATTAGAAGTAAGTAAATAATAATAATAATAATAATAATAATATAAGTATAAACAACCTGGCAAACCTCTAGACAAACTTTTTTAGATAAAAAAAAAACTTGTATTTATATATATATATATATATATATATATATATATATATATATATAATTTGAGAGAGAGAGGAGGGGGGAGAGATATCTGTAGTTTATAAATTATGTCTTTATGTTTTGTCAGACAATGCGACTGGCTGCTCCATGGACAGATAAAGCTTTTAAAGAGCAATTTATCAGACTATTTTCAGTCCATTTACAAGATTATGCCCCAACGCTCTCATTCTTTGATTATTTTTCTTTTCTTTTCTTTTCTTTTTTTTTTTTTTTTTTTTTTTTGGGGGGGGGGGGGAGAGGTGAGCTATAATGAGAATTATCTTTTCTGTATTTCAGTGGCTTTATCTACACTTCTTGCATAAATTTTTGACGATGCATAAAATATAACTTGATATATTTTCTAACGTTTTCCAGTCAATACTGCTATTATTTATTTATTTATTTATTAATGAAAAATAATTTATATATTTTTTTCTCTCTATTAAAAACAATCATTTAAAAGTTATTTAACATCCAGTGAACTAAATGAGGGTAGATAGATAGAAATCTGTAACGACAAAATAAGCAAAATGCTATATTTGACGTTTACAATCTTTGCAAATATTTTATGTTGGTTATCTAAAAACATGGAAAACTTAAAATATGACGCTATTATATAGTAAAGATCTTAAAAACTACAGCCGCATAAACTTATTTAAATGATATTATTATTATTATTATTATTATTATTATTTTAGATATGATTTAAATTACTGAAAATAATTTATTTACAAAAATAATTTTATTATTGTTCAAAATTTAAAGGATGCTAGATTTTTTTTGATTTCGTCAAAAAAATACTTTAATGTTATAGACAAAATGCTAAATAAAATGCATCTGCATAAAATTTTTCAAAATAATTCAGTGTAAATGTGAATTGAAGTGTTTGAATTTTAATTAATTAATTTTTTCTTGTGTATTTTCTATTGTTATATAGCCCTTCAAATATTCAGACGTCAGTGTCTTGTTTCAAAAAAGCTTTTCAAGATTCTAGTTTCAATACTCTACTCGGGAGAAAAAATGCATTGTGATTTCATTTCACTAAAGAATTCTAAAGCTGCTATCACACTGACTGTTAGGCGAAACTTTAAGCGCTTTATGCATCCTTTTGCAAAGCAAAGAAGAGAGGAAGTGTTGCCAAGTCTTTCATATAGTGACCGCGAAATTCGGTAGGCGTGACCATAGCATCACTATTCTAAAAGATTTATAGCTCAAATAAATACACCCCCCTGCTACACTTAGTGGTGCATCTTAAATTTTATTTAAAATTAAATAAATAAATAAAAATGAAAATTCTATTTTCTATTTAATTTTATTCCTCAAAACATGAAATATCTAAAAATCAAAAAAGTATTTTTAAATACAAGTTAGTATAATAACATAATTAAAATTCTATTAATAATTATACAATTTTATTGATTGTCACTAGTAATTTTCACAATCATTATTACAAATTTTTAAACTAAAGTCGCCAATTTCATACCATATTGAGATTTATTCATTAGAAGTAAATAAAATAAGTTTTATCTATAATAATAAATGGAAAGGTTTGTCTGTCTGTCTGTTCTTTTATACGTTCAGCCCCTACTGAACGCAGAAACACAAGAATTGACATACGGATGCTCTGGAGCCTTTCCGATGTTTTCCTCGAAACAGAATTTAAAAATCTTAATTAGTTTCGGAGATATTAATTAAAATGTTGACCCATGTCGATCGAACAATGACCAAAAATCCTTATTGCTTAAAAAGAGGCATTCTATCAGCATTCAGCAGACGATTTTAACGGCTGTCTCGAACGGAAACAAAACAGGTGCAAGTCATTAATGTCACATGATCTTTAACTGGGGTTAAAAATTGCAAATTTCAAAGTGCTTCAAATTTTCTTTTTCGTACACAACACTTAATATACAACCTTTTCAGCACAAAACCAACCTGCAGTTAAAATTTCATAAATTTTCATTAATAAACAAAGCAGTTGCATTTTAATTGCAAAATAAATTTTATTCTAACACGTAATCCATCTTTCAATAGACGATAGAAGTTTCCATAGCAACAAAATACATTTGAAGGAACTAAAAAATACTTTTTCTTTTTCTTTTTACTTCCATTACCCGACTACCGTGGTATATATAGGTTTTGGGGAAATAAAAAATATTTATTTTTCTTTTTACTGCCATTAATAAAACTACCGTAGATAATGGAATTAGAGATTTCACGTGATTTACATGTTTTAGAATGTCCTGAGTAGGTTTTCTTTTGTATCTCAGCTAAAATTTCGATATTTCAAATTCCAATTAAATTATTTTTAATACATCATTCGAAAGATATTTTAAAGTTCTTTTAAATTATCGAAAGTTTTCACCAGATTTACACGTTTTGAGGTCTCCTGAATTAGTTTTCTTTTGTATCACAGCTACTAATTAAAATAATTTCATAAGTAATGCATCATTAGAAAGCTTTTTTGATTTGGAATCGAACAGTGGAATACAGAAATTTGTACCGCCAGATGGCGCTGTAATATTTTAAAATTTCAATATTTCATTATTTCAATTTCTAATTATGATTAAATTATTTTGAATACATCATTCGAAAGATATTTTAAAGTTCTTTTAAACTATCGAAAGTTTTCACCAGATTTACACGTTTTGAGGTGTCCTCAATCAGTTTTCTTTTATATCTCAGAAATTAATTTAAAAAATTTCATAAGTAATACATCATTTGAAAGCTTTGTTGACTTGATACTCATTTTAAAGTACTTTTACATTATCGAAAATGGAATTCGAGATTTCACCCGATTTAAACGTTTTGAGGTGTTCTTATTAGGTTTTCTTTTGTATCTCAGCTACTAATTAAAATAATTTTATAAGTAATACATCATTAGAAAGCTTTTTTGATTTGGAATCGAACAGTGGAATACAGAAATTTGTACCGCCAGATGGCGCTGTAATATTTTAAAATTTCAATATTTCAATTTCTAATTATGATTAAATTATTTTTAATGCATCATTCGTAAGATATTTTAAAGTTCTTTTATATACTATCGACAGTTTTCACCAGATTTACACGTTTTGAGGTGTCCTGAATCAGTTTTCTTTTATATCTCAGAAATTAATTTAAAAAATTTCATAAGTAATACATCATTTGAAAGCTTTGTTGACTTGATACACATTTTAAAGTACTTTTACATTATCGAAAATGGAATTCGAGATTTCACCCGATTTACGCGTTTTGAGGTATTCTTATTAGGTTTTCTTTTGTATCTCAGCTACTAATTAAAATAATTTTATAAGTAATACATCATTAGAAAGCTTTTTTGATTTGGAATCGAACAGTGGAATACAGAAATTTGTACCGCCAGATGGCGCTGTAATATTTTAAAATTTCAATATTTCAATTTCTAATTATGATTAAATTATTTTAAATACACTATTCGAAAAATATTTTAAAGTTCTTTTAAATTATCAAAAGTTTTCACCAGATTTACACGTTTTGAGGTGTCCTGAATCAGTTTTCTTTTGTATCTCAGCTACTAATTAAAATAATTTCATAAGTAATACATCATTAGAAAGCTTTTTTGATTTGAAATCGAACAGTGGAATACAGAAATTTGTACCGCCAGATGGCGCTGTAATATTTTTAAATTTCAATATTTCATTATTTCAATTTCTAATTATGATTAAATTATTTTGAATACATCATTCGAAAGATATTTTAAAGTTCTTTTAAATTATCGAAAGTTTTCACCAGATTTACACGTTTTGAGGTGTCCTGAATCAGTTTTCTTTTATATCTCAGAAATTAATTAAAAAAATTTCATAAGTAATACATCATTTGAAAGCTTTGTTGACTTGATACACATTTTAAAGTACTTTTGCATTATCGAAAATGGAATTCGAGATTTTACCCGATTTACACGTTTTGAGGTGTCCTGATTAGGTTTTCTTTTGTATCTCAGCTACTAATTAAAATAATTTTATAAGTAATACATCATTAGAAAGCTTTTTTGATTTGGAATCAAACAGTGGATTACAGAAATTTCTACCGCCAGATGGCGCTGTAATACATTCAAATTTCAATATTTCAATTTCTAATTATGATTAAATTATTTTTAATGCATCATTCGTAAGATATTTTAAAGTTCTTTTATATACTATCGACAGTTTTCACCAGATTTACACGTTTTGGGGTCTCTTGAATTAGTTTTCTTTTGTATCTCAGCTACTAATTAAAATAATTTCGTAAGTAATACATCATTAGAAAGCTTTTCGAACAGTGGAATACAGAAATTTGTACCGCCAGATGGCGCTGTAATATTTTAAAATTTCAATATTTCAATTTCTAATTATGATTAAATTATTTTTAATACAGCATTCGAAAGATATTTTAAAGTTCTTTTAAATTATCGAAAGTTTTCACCACATTTACACGTTTTGAGGTGTCCTGAATCAGTTTTCTTTTGTATCTCAGCTACTAATTAAAATAATTTCATAAGTAATACATCATTAGAAAGCTTTTTTGATTTGGAATCGAACAGTGGAATACAGAAATTTGTACCGCCAGATGGTGCTGTAATATTTTAAAATTTCATTATTTCAATTTCTAATTATGATTAAATTATTTGTAATACATCATTCGAAAGATATTTTAAAGTTCTTTTAAATTATCGAAAGTTTTCACCAGATTTACACGTTTTGAGGTCTCCTGAATTAGTTTTCTTTTGTATCTCAGCTACTAATTAAAATAATTTCATAAGTAATGCATCATTAGAAAGCTTTTTTGATTTGGAATCGAACAGTGGAATACAGAAATTTGTACCGCCCGATGGCGCTGTAATATTTTAAAATTTCAATATTTCATTATTTCAATTTCTAATTATGATTAAATTATTTTGAATACATCATTCGAAAGATATTTTAAAGTTCTTTTAAGTTATCGAAAGTTTTCACCAGATTTACACGTTTTGAGGTGTCCTGAATCAGTTTTTTTTTTTGTATCTCAGTTATTAATAAAAAAAAGTTCATAAGTAATACATCATTTGAAAGCTTATTTTAGTTGATACACATTTTAAAGTTCTTTTACATTATCGAAAATGGAATTCGAGATTTCACCCGATTTACACGTTTTGAGGTGTCCTGATTAGGTTTTCTTTTGTATCTCATCTACTAATTAAAATAATTTCATGAGTAATACATCATTTGAAAGCTTTGTTGATCTGGAATGGAACAATAGATTACAGAAATTTCTACCGCCAGATGGCGCTGTAATATTTTTAAATTTCAATATTTCATATTCTAATTATGATTAAATTATTTCTAATACATCATTCGAAAGATATTTTAAAGTTCTTTTACATTATCGAAAGTGGAATTCGAGATTTCACCTGATTTACAATTTAAAGTGTCCTGATCAGGTTTTCTTTTGCATCTCAGCTAATTGAGTAAGACCGTTCAAAATTGGTATATGCAAGTTAATTAGGAGGGGCTGGAACGGTGGGGAAGGAATAGGCGCGCAGCGCGCATGGGTTTGGGACCCGGTGCGAGTTTTTACCCGATGATAAAAGATTTTTTTTTTAATTTTATTTTCTTAATAAAAGTTTGAGTTGAGAAGGAATATGCGTGTACAGCGCACGTATATCGTCAAACTTGCGCGCAGCGCGCATGGGTCTGCGCTGCCGAAGGCAGTGGCGTCCCGGTGTGAGTTTTTACCCGATGCTAAATGATATATTTTTTAATTCCTTTTCTTGAGAATGAAAGTTTATGAGTAATAACATGGAATTTTGAGAAGTCATAAGGATGGTGAAGGAATACGTGCGCGCAGTGCACGGGTCTACGCTGCCGAAGGCAGTGGGGACCCGGTGCGACATTTTTCCTGATCAGATTTTCTTTTTCTTTTTTTATCACATGATAAAAAATAATGCAATTTTGAGAATTCATTAATTATTGTGATTCATTTAAAAATAGTGACCAGCGAAGCGGGCGTAGCCTGCTAGTAATAAATAAACAAATAAAATTATTAATAATTTCTTTTAAGTAATTTAATTTGTGAATTGTGTTGAATCAATTTACATTATTATACTTAACTAATAAAATACAGTTATAATTGATAAACCAAAAACTAATTTATATTCTTAATAAATAAATAATTTATTAATTATAGGAAATAAATTTCTATTTATAAATATTATTATAAACTGCACTTAATAAAAATACATAATCAATGAGTTATTAAAAGTAATTTTTATTATAATGAAAAATTATTATTAATAAATTAATTTTTTATTTTCAAAAATTTTCTGATCGATATTTTTGTATGAATTTTAAATTATGTTAATTTAAAATATTAAAAAAATATACGTTTTATCATTAATGGAGTTTAAAATAATATAAGCATGTAAATATATATATATATATATATATATATATATATATACAGAACATAAATAAACTGTTAGTTATTCATAATTATTAATTTATAAATGTCTGAAAGTTGAAAAAAAAATGAGAATTACTAAGTTTTAAACTTTTAAAAAATGTCAAAGATTTTTTCTTCTTTTTTTTTTTTTTTTTTTTTTCTTTTTTTTTGTTCATAGAAAAATAAAATCTGGGAAATTAATTATTGCACTTAAAAAAAAAAAAAAAAAAAAAAAAAAAAAAAAAAAAAAAAATCCACAAAAAATTAAATAGGAAAAAGTTTTATAGAAAAAATTATAATAGTCAAAAAGAAAATTTAACATAGATACTTTTACTTTCTTTAAATGACAATATTTCTCATTTATAAAAACAAGAGACTTGGCGTTGGAATATTAAAACTCGAATAAACTACTACGTCAGAAACGCCAAAGAAAATATTGGAAATGCACACAGCTGTTTCGGCAGCCTTAAGCGTGCCGTCTTCATTGCAAAAAGGATTCTGAAATCCATTTTCTTTGGCGTTTCTGACGTAGTAGTTTATTCGAATTTTAATTTCTCATTTATCCCTCCCCTTGACCTAACTTGACAGTGAGCGATGTAGTTGCCTTTTCCTTATTGGTCAGTTACGTGACGCATTTCCCATCTGTTGTGGAAGATGCTGCAGCTAATGTTTCACCGGGAAATTTCTTATCACATGGTTATTGCAGGGGGGTGCCATTTCATAGATGCGCGAATTTTTAGCTATTTGAGATTTCTCGCGCACTACGTCATAAGGAGGATGGATCAAATCTTGTTTACATTTGAAATAATTGTGTTTAAATTGGGTTTTTATGATTTAATTTTTTTTCTTTTCTTTTAATCGAATTTGCTTAAATGTACCGTGTGATAATCTTAATCTACGTCTTTTGTTGCTTCCTTGACATACTCCGTATTGGAGCACATAATTTTTTTAAAGAATAGATTATTGAAAGTAATAGAACATTGATGAAAAACTGTGATGTATCATGTATAATAGCAATAGATAGATTGCTCATAAAATCAAATCATGTAAGTAATATATCATCCTGTATATTATATCATACATTTTCAAGATCAGAAGTAATAAATCAAAGAGATATTAAATTAGCACTAATCATGTAGTAAGTATGTTTGTTAAATGTTTATGCTACTTCACTTCGATTTTCAAGTATACTCTTTTGAAAGCAGACAGTAGCCAATGCCTGCTGTCAAAAGTGACATTTTTTTTATTCAAATGGGGACATAATTAAGATTTTGTTAAAATTTATTATCTTTATGAAACATGAAACAAATTGTGGTATCTCAAAATAAACAAAATGTTTAAGTTATGTAGTTGTTAAAAATGAGTACACACAAAAATATTCTTGCAGTTCAAAATTAAATTTGCAGTGAAATAAACTTGTGTGTAGAAAAAAAAAAAAAAAAAATCTTAGGTACTTTTTTTTTTTTTTTTTTTCTTTCTTTAATCCTCTGTAGAAAGCATCTGGATAATTGAAAATTTTATGAAATTGTTTTTATGTAGTAACACATTTCAATGTAGCTTTTGTAATAACATGTTAAAAGTGTCAGTAGTAGCACATGTTTTCCAATGAAAATAGTTTTAAAAATGCCAACATGAGCAAAATGTTTTGAAACTATTTCTGTCATACCATATTTAAACAATGAATATAATTTTTCTTTTGTAAAAAAATGTTGATCATTTCTTAATCATTTTGGAGTATTATATATATATATATATATATATATATATATATATATATATAAAACACCACAGAACTGAGGTTTAAAAGTAATAAGTACAAAACTTTGAATAAACACCATAAAATGCAAGAGTTCACAATAATTGTTTCAGGTGAAAAGAAAACATGACCCTCTGGCAGCGCTTTCTTGGCAGCACTCTTACCTACTTTATTCGCCTTGATGAAGTGTTGTGTTTTCTTTTAACCTGAAACAAATGTTGCAAGTTCTTGCATTTTATGGTGTTTATTCAAAGTTTTGTATTTATTAATTTGGAGTATATTTACTGACAGGGTTTAACCTGGCAAAAAAATTACTTTAGCATTTTAGTGAAAATAGGCTAGCACTATTTTAGCTTTTTCGAAAGTTAATTAATTCTTTGGATACCATTGATTTCTTTTACTTACAAGGAACATCACCCAAGTGTCCGGCTCGGATTTCAATGAGTGAGAGGCGTTTCTTTTCTAGAAGCGTTTCTTTCATATTTGATATGCTATCAAATTTTACTAAAAAATTTGTATTTATACAGCATGTGACTACTCAAATGAATAATTCAGTTGAAATAATTTTCAGTACTACTATAAATTTTCATTTGTAACTTAAACATGAAAGCGCAAAATCATTTTGCTTTGTTTTTAAACTGTGCTATCATAATGTTAGACCCACCACCACGTATAATATATATATATTTTTTTTTTCTGGATTGTGTTTTATCATCTGCCCTTCCCCCTTTTTCGGTGCAAGAATGAAAAAAGTGATCATCAGTCCATTCTCATATCAGACTTTTTTGTATATTCATATTGCTTTCCGCTACAGTACAGATTTTCATGCAAGACAAGTTAGCTGTATCCGAAGGTCTTTTTGTTTTCATGTACATGAAGCATATTACTGATTACATAAATACATATATGCATATTATTGATTGCTGCAGTACAAAATTTCATACGTTTCTTGAATTCTTTATACACTTGGAATTTAACAACTAAAAATTCGGTAAGTGATTTTAGTACCCTTCTAATTTCTGCTATTAAGGAACCTATTTTATTTGTAAACTGATACTAATAATTATTTTGAAATATATTATTATGCTGAAACTTTTTTTAAATGGGGAAATAATAAATTTAATATGAGTTTAAAGTCTGACATAAATATTAAATTCTTCTATTTCCAATATTTAGTTTATTTTTAATATTAAAACTCATAATATTGAAGTATTTAATAGGTAAACAAACGTATCATAATATTACAGATAACTGAATATATTATGTATTTCTTTTTAAATTGAAAATTATAAGTGTTTTATTTTGAACAAACTATTTTAAAGAATGTATTTTTATTTCATTTTTACTCATAAAATTAAAATTCATGATTTTACTGAAATATCTGAAATGTAAACAAACAAATCACGCTAGTACAGAAAAATTTATATATTTTAGATTTTTTTAAAACAAATACGTGCGCTTTCTTTTGAGCAAAACATCTAAATAACTGCATTTTTCTTTCATTTCATTTTTAGTCCGGTCAATTTGGACAATTGAAATAAAGAAAATTCCGACAGAGCCAAATTTCCGTAGAGACCTTAGGTTCACCACAAAGAATAAGGTGTCAAAAGTCCCCATCGGTCCCATGTGTGCTAAGGGACTTATTCGGGCCCCAAGGTCAAAATTTTGGGTTTTTTGGATTTTTCTCGAAAACGGTAAGTTTTATCGAAAAGTACCTCAGAGTAAAGTTGTAGATCTCAAAATTCTCTATAAAAATGGTCCTTATGATTTTTTCTCTAAGACCCACCATTTCTACATGTGTGCTAAGGGACTTATTCGGGCCCCAAGGTCAAAATTTTGGGTTTTTTGGATTTTTCTCGAAAACGGTAAGTTTTATCGAAAAAGTGCCTCAGAGTAAAGTTGTAGATCTCAAAATTCTCTATAAAAATGGTCCTTATGATTTTTTCTCTAAGACCCACCATTTCTACATGTGTGCTAAGGGACTTATTCGGGCCCCAAGGTCAAAATTTTGGGTTTTTTGGATTTTTCTCGAAAACGGTAAGTTTTATCGAAAAAGTACCTCAGAGTAAAGTTGTAGGTCTCAAAATTCTCTATAAAAATGGTCCTTATGATTTTTTCTCTAAGACCCACCATTTCCCAGATATTGCGCTTGTAAGAATCACGTTCTACATAATATGCACACATTTCGACACCACCTGTGAGGTAGTGTACTCGGCGCGTTTTTTTTTAACGTGGTTTCCCCGGTAGGCCTATTCCACGAACCTGTATGGCGTTATTTTCAGGAAAAATAGTTATTTAATAGTATGAAGATTATTGATATTGGTTATTGAGTTTAACTGTCGTTCGAATGTTTTTTTGTTACTTTAATCTGACTCATACTCTTCATACTCAACTTCAACAATCATGTTTTCTTCTTCTTCTTCTTTTTCTTCCTGTTGCTGAATGTTCAAAAATTGTTCAAATGAAGATGAATCAGTTGTCTCTTCATCAAAATCACATGAATCTTCCTCTCTTGTATTTAATTGAACATTCGAACACGATAGAACTTGGCAATTGGTACACGCTGGAGAACACTGCAACCCTATTTTTTTACAGCCACATTTGGCATTACAACCTTTCTTGCACTTGCAAAAAATAGAGTTAAGAAGTTTTTCTGGAGCAGGGAGCAGTAAAGTTTTAATCGGTTCCAAAGTATTATTTATCAATTTCCAACCCCAGTCTTCAGGGTTCAGTTGATTGCCTTGCCATGTCTGAACTTGATAGTATACTCGAAACAAATGTTGAATAGCAGATGCCGATGTTGGAGGAAGACAAGATAGTTGTACTTGCTTTTTGTTTCGTGTATTTTTTACAAATGTTAAATATCTGTACTTATCTATGCAATCAATTTTTTTTGGAGCTCCATAAACCTCAAGAAGAAACCGAATTCCTTCAGTAATTAGTATTTGAGGTGGAGAATTAATTTCTGTAAATACTTTTGCGCAGTCAATCAAATCTTTTTTTTCAAATGATTTTAATACTGAATTTTTGCCCCTTCTGAACATTGCTGACGTAGTATCGCAGCCGGTTATCGCATGTAAAAATAAAATATAGTTTTGGCATTTTGGATAAGCTGATAAAATTTTAGAAGAATATATTTCTGTGCGTTGTTGCGCCTTCCCAGGTTTCAGAAAGTAAATAATTTTATCAGATGGAGTCCTTGCAGTGAGTAGTATTAACAAATCAACATCTTCGCCCCCTACAATAGTTGTGTTTCTTGCATTAAATATTTCTATTGCTGTTTCAATTATGAAGACATCGGCGTCATTCGGAGCTTGTTTCACAGCAATATTTTCAGCAATTAATTTGTTACTCAACATAGAAATAAATCGAGATTTATTATTAATGTTTGCAAAAAATTGTTGTTGGTTTACTGGAACTGTCATTAATTCATCAAACATTATGTCGGAACCTGAGGATGTTTTTGTAGTACGACGACGTTGTTCTGCAGCTTTTATTTTCTTTGTTGTGTCACTATAGCCATCAAATACTACTTGTAATAAATACGTATATTCACTCGAACTGCACGTTTAACACTAAAAGAAACAGGTACGTGAACGACACCACACGGACAAAAGAATAGCCAGATGTTATTCAAGGCCATACAAGTAGAGGGGATACTGTAAGGGACTGGCGGTCTTTTGAGAGTATATTTTCTTAGAATAGTATAATGTATACATGAAAGAGACACAAGTAGGCATTTTTACTTGCTTGAGTACCTGAATATGTATTGGCATATGTGTGCATATTATGTAGAACGTGATTCTTACAAGCGCAATATCTGGGAAATGGTGGGTCTTAGAGAAAAAATCATAAGGACCATTTTTATAGAGAATTTTGAAATCTACAACTTTACTCTGAAGTACGTTTTCGATAAAACTTACCGTTTTCGAGAAAAATCCAAAAAAAAAAAAAAAAAAAAATTTTGACCTTGGGGCCCGAATAAGTCTCTTAGCACACATGTAGAAATGGTGGGTCTTAGAGAAAAAATCATAAGGACCATTTTTATAGAGAATTTTGCGATCTACAACTTTACTCTGAGGTACTTTTTCGATAAAACTTACCGTTTTCGAGAAAAATCCAAAAAACCCAAAATTTTGACCTTGGGGTCCGAATAAGTCCCTTAGCACACATGTAGAAATGATGGGTCTTAGAGAAAAAATCATAAGGACAATTTTTATAGAGAATTTTGAGATCTACAACTTTACTCTGAGGCACTTTTTCGATAAAACTTACCGTTTTCGAGAAAAATCTAAAAAACCCAAAATTTTGACCTTGGGGCCCGAATAAGTCCCTTAGCACACATGGGACCGATGGGGACTTTTGACACCTTATTCTTTGTGGTGAACCTAAGGTCTCTACGGAAATTTGGCTCTGTCGGAATTTTCTTTATTTGATCACTATTTTTATGTCTAAATTGACCGGACTATTTAATATAATTTAAATTCATCGTCTTATTGAAGTAATTCATGACAATGTTGAAGTATTTAAAAGGTAAACAAACATATCATAATATTACAGATAACTTCATATATTGTGTATATCTTTTTAAATTGAAAAATATAAGTGTTTTATTTTGAACAAATATTTAAAAAAAATGTGCTTATGTTTCATTTTTACTCATAAAATTAAAATTCATAATTTTACTGAAATATCTGAAATGTAAACAAACATATCGCGATCGTACAGTAAAATGTATATATTTTACATTCTTTTAAAAAAATATGTGTGCTTTCTTTTGAGTAAAACAATTAAATAACTGCATTTTTATTTAATTTAATTTTAATATAATTGAAATTCATCGTTTTATTGAAGTATTATAAATGTAAACAAATGCATAGCAATGTTGCCGAAAACGCGAAAGCTTTATAATTTTTTATGAACTTGTATGTATTTAAAATAAATATTTTAACGAATGTACTTTTATTCATGTAATACCGTTCTTGATTTTCGTTTTGGGGTAATATTTATATCAGGTTATAGGATATATTTTTTAGTAAGTAATAGCTACCTCTGGGCGAACAGCCGTATATCTTGTATCGTAGTTTGTTTCTGTCTTTCGCCACGTGACGTTTCACTTCTGCTTGCTTCTGATTGGCTACTCTTCAAATGGCCCAACCTTATGATAGAAGAACCTTGGGTTATTGTAGTGTAGCAATTGCACTAAATGCTACATGCTGTGCTTAAAGCTGCGCTCCCAGAGCAAGTGTGATACCAGCTTAAGAAAGTTCGAATACATTAACCCTCAAAAAGGTACTCATTTATATCGAGTATCAATAAATAAATAAAGAATCCGTATTTTTCAAATTTCGATTTATCTGGAATCCATATAAAAATATATATAATGATTTTATTTATTGGCATTAAAAATATGAATTTAATACAGTCAAAAACATTGATATGATTTTAAACATGAATGTTATTAGCTGATATTCCGGCGTATTAGTGTAATCTGGAACAATATTAGTAAAGGTTTTTTTTTTTTTTTTCCTACTATATGGTTTGTAGGGAAATCTTTATTCAATAGCTACCACTAAATTCTAAATGTAACGGTTGCCTAATCCCTTAATGACTTTTTTCCTAAAATATTTCCGAAACAAACACGCAGCCGTTACAATTAAAATTTAGTAGTGGCTATTGAATACAAAATTCCCTCAATCTGTAAGCACTGCTGCAAATAAAAGTTTTTAATATAATCAAAAACAATTAATACCAGATATGACATTATATATTATTATTTTTAAACATGAATGCTATTAGCTGTTATTACGGCATATTAGTATAATCTGGAACAATGTTAGTAAAGGCATTTTTTTTTACACTATTTGGTTTGAAGAGAAATTTTTATTCAATAGCTACCACTAAATTCTAAATGTAACGATTACCTATTCACTTAATCACTGTTTTCGTTAAACGTTTTCGAAACGAGCTGGCAGCCGTGACAATTAAAAGTTAAGGGTGGCTATTGAATAAAAAATTCCCTCACTTTGGCGTCAAATCTATTTATTTGACTTTCGAATGTTACGTAGGAAGATGCACTGTAATCATATTCAGTCCATGGTTGCTGAATTAGCACTTTTTGGCTACCAGAAAAACTTAATAGAAATATTTATTTTGTTTCATCAGTGAACTGTAACAGATTAAATAAAATATATATATATACATATATATATATATTGAAAATTTTCAGTAGCCAAACAGTGCTAAGTTGGCAACTATAACTGAGTCACATTTACGTTAAAGATAAAAAATATCCTGGTTTAAAAACTAACCTCTTTTTACAAATTAGTACCAAATTTAAGAGCTCAGTGCAGCTTAAAAATTAATTTTTACGAAGTTATTATGAACAGTTATAGAAATTAATGCATGATATGGTACCACACATCAAAATCTACTCCAAACAGAGTTGCCAAATGAATATTATAATTTTATTTATTTATTTATTTTATTTATTGCCATTAAATTTTTACAGTATCAGTCTATCACAACGAGATAAATAAGGAAGAGTGATAAATGTTAACCCAACATGAGTCATGTGACATGCACCATCTATGCGTTGGTTCCCTAGGTAACAACTTATTTTCAGTAAATTTCTATGGCAATGGTTTTGAGGTTGTACTTGGTGAAAGCCATAACCGCCAATGTTATTGTTTAGTTATGTAATTTAATATATTTTTTTTTTAAATCTTTTTAGTTTTTATTTTACTGATTTTTTATTTCATGTAGTCGAAATTAAACGGACAAAATATTTAAAAATAAGTGATAAATTATTATTTGTTGTTAAATTTAGCTATTTTAAAAGTTTAACTTTTTTTTATAAACACTTCTAAACTTTGTTAAAAAATTATGAAAAAAAAAGTATTTTATTATCTATTATAATGTAAAATGTCTGAAAAATTATTTTAAAAACAATTTATTTTGGTCATAGGACTGTCATGTTACCTAATAACAATGTTGATTTGCCGAACTGAAATTTTAAATGCCAAAATAGCTATAAAGGGCAAAACATAGCAATCTATTGGTTCGTATCACGTGATTCATTTTGAACAGCGGAAAGCTAATCCTTTATCCATTGAATCAGCTCTCTTATTTATCTTGTTGGGCTATCCATTCAATTACACCTTTTTATATAATGCGGTTGCTTTGATATAAAATTAGTGGCGTAAAAAATAAATTTGTAGTATTCATCTGGCAACTCTGACTCTAAATAACTTATTACCTGTGCTAATCCTAAGCCTGTGAAATTGTTTAAAATATTGTATTTATAGTTTGTATTATGTAATTATTGCTATTTTGTAATTATTTTATTATACTCTACTGGGTTACAAAAATTTTTTAATAAAACACATCACAACATACATAGGAGACATAAAACTACACACAAGTGCATTTTAAATATTTTGCGAGTGATAAAAGAAGAGCACAGATCGTCACAATCTCTCAGATCATTCTGAGAACTGAGTGATTTTAACTCTTTTCATTTCAGTTCTTCTCAACTTTGGCAAAACATCAACCGATATTTTGCCAAGAATTGCGACAGAGCACTTTTTCTTTTTAATTTAGGAAGGATGATTCAATTTAAGAGGCTCATTACTCATGTTTCTATTAAAAACCGTTATAGTTTTACATTTCATGTTTAACATATGCACCATTGCCAAACTTTACGAATTTTGAATACCGCTGTTTTAAATTATCAGAAAGGTAGTGAAAGTAGAGAAAATCATGATATCTATTTAATTCTTACGGTTTTTAGGAGGCACTAGCAGTCAATACGTTTTAAAATACTGCTCTCATTACGAAGAGTTTTCAACATTTTAATTTATCCCGGAGTATTTTTAGCTCTGCCTTTATTTCCAATCGCTTTTTTTTTTAAGAGTAATTTTTCTGTGTTTTATCATAGTTATATACTGAAGAAAATTATTCGATAAATAAAGGCGGCGCTAAAAGTGCATCGAAATAAATTAAATTGTTGGTAACTATGCTTTGAGTAAAATGCCTCAGATTCACATATAGACAACATGTGTTTATTATTGTCTGCATTTTTAAAAATCTACAGAGTTGCCAAATTTTATAATTTATTCCGGAGCATTTTTAGCCCTTCCTTTATTTCATATCACTTTATTTGTAAAATAATTTTTTTCCAATATATAACTGCAAAAAAAATAAGAAAGGAATTACACATAAAAAAGGGGGTATGAAAAATCCTGGGCTGGCAGTACTGTGGAAAAAATTATAAAGGTTGGCAATCCTGTACAAATATTTGCCATGAAATAATATATATATATATATATATATATATATGGCATTGTATCTTACGAAATGGTGTAGCTATCTTTTTTTTTTTTTTTTAAGCCTACAAAGTTGCCATATTTTATAATTTATTCCAGAGCATTTTTAGCCCTGCCTTTATTTCAAATCACTTTTTTTGAAAAATAAATTTCTCAGATGTATAACTGCAGTAAAATAAGAAAGGAATTACATTGAAAACAAGGGATATGAAAAAAAGTCTGGCCTAACAGTATTGCGGGAAAAAATGATAAAATTTGGCAATTTTTTACAAACGTTTATCACAAAATTTATTAAAAGGAATATGACTTTGTATCTTGTGAAATTTTACAGCTACCATTTTTTTTTTTAATAAAGAAAAAGATATAAATTTAGATAATGTGTAGATTAATGCAAATTAACAGGTTTCAAAGGTATGAAAAGGTATGAAACAGATATGAAAAGGTTTCGTGTTTCTTTCATTATATATATTTTTTTCTTTATGTATATGTGTTGTTCGTCATAAGGCATAAAACTCTTTGATTTTTTTTTTTTTTTAAACTTTTTATAAAAAGTAGGCAAAGATGAGTCATATTTTGAGTCATACTACATTATAATTTTCTTACATTGCATGCTACATAAATTTCTCACGAAATAAAAATAAATAGTGAAGATATTATACATTGAAAAAAAAATTATTTTTTAATATTTGAAATATTAAAACTTTTTGTCACATCAGTTGCTTTGTATAAAAACAAATTTATGCTATTTAAACAAATTAAAAGTAATCCATAGAGCATTATGCTTTATTTAAATTAACAAAAATGAAAAGAATATCTTAATTTATTCTTTTTTTTTTATGAAAAACTAATTAAGTCAACTTTCAACAATATTTTTCTATCTTAAGAATATTACAGAATTGCTTGAAATTCTTAATTTTATCCTGAAAACACAATTTGTCTTTTAATTTTTGAAGAAAAAAAAATCTAACTAAATTAAAAAAAAAAAAAAAAAAAAAAAAAAAAAAAATGTATAAAAGAGAATTCAATTAGAGCTTAATCAAGCATTGCAGTATAACATTTTTAAAGAGCATAGTTAAAATAAAAATAAAAATAAAAATAAAATAAAATAATAAAAAAGTTTTATTTTATTCCACAACTTGATAATTAATTTGCTGAAGTTTAATTTATCGCAAGCAATGAACCAGCATTATCTTAAATGTTACATCTTTTTAAAAGTAGGCTTAATTTTAAAAGCAAACATTTTAAATGAAAATTGCTGTTTCAAAACATTGGAAAAATAGCGTTTTTTTTTTTTTTTTTTCTTTTTTTCGTTAACGATTTTGTAGTATCTGAAAGTTTTAAATGCTGCATTTTATATTTTTCGTGAAATAAAATAATTTTAAAAGGTTATCCGAGGAAGTAAAAAGATAAATTTGAAACTGTTCATTACGTTTATGACTTTGCAGCTTACGTGTAAGCAAAATTTAATTTTCAGTTTTGACTTTCTATTTAAAGCAAAATGTAGAATTTTTTTTTCAATATTATTTTGATAATTTATAAAATTATTAAAATGTATTTTAAAATGGGTTTTAAAAAATGTTGAAATTTTTCGTATTTAGAGATTTTTTTTTCCTTGTGTAAATCTTAAAAATAAATTTTTTTGTAAAAATAATAATGAAAAATCATTATATCATAACTTAACATCAAATTTTCTATTAATTATCTTTTAATTAATTTACTGGGACTGCAATACGAGCGTTTTAGAGCGTTTAGGGCTGCAGGAGACATTTACAATGCAAGCTTTTTTGATTGTCACTGTTGGGAAAGAGTTAAATAGGATGAAAATCTTTTACTTATAAGAAGTGGTGTTAAAAAAACATGACTCGGAATCGAATTAAAACCATATGTTCCGGTTAAATCAGCATTGATGTTAAAAAAATGAACTTAAATTCTGAATTCCTGTGTAGAAAGAGGTCCATCTTTTTCTGCAGAGCCTGATTAAGGGGGAAGCACACATTATTTATACTTACACCCTTATTTTTTAACAAATACTTTCCTCCAATAATAAACACAAAATTCTCATTAAAAATTATTTTAAAAGAATTCTGGTGTCTAATAACGGTGAGTAAATTGGATTGTTTAACACCATTCATTTTTTATAAAAAATATTTCCTTGTCAAAGCGTGGAATTTCTATGACATGAAGTAAAAAATAATTGGAAAAATATTCCGGTGAGAGCGGAGATAATGTGTGCTTCCCCCTTAATCAGGCTCTGTTTTTCTGTCTCCTCGAATTTGTGATTACATAGAATTATTAACTTAATTCATTAATCATTGCTTTAAATCATCCGCACAAATAGATAAAGATTAAATTCTATGCATATCAAATAGTAGTAATTTATTTTTCAGACGCACACACTTTGCGAATAGAAATTGAATTAAATTATTAAATAATATCCTCGTATTGTATCGAATTACATTATTTTAGAACAGAAAATATATATAAGTATTTGAAAGGTTATGTTATGAGTAATCCCTCTCATTGCTAGTTTCGTAAAATACACTAACGCAGTTTGCGAAATTGCATGTTTCAACTTTTTTTCGCACTGCTTTGGGTGTCTCTAACATGTTTTAAAGAGAAGGAATTCAGAAATGCTTATCTTTTCTTCCTATCACGTAAGAGTTTTTCACAACGTATGGATGAATCGAAAGAATTCACTCAGCCTATAACAAATTCGAAAGTCTTGTATAAAACACTTTAAAATGTTAAAACACGCGACCGTATGTTTTTATCTTTTTGATATCATGTTCCGCCTGTAGGCTTTATCTGAGATTTTAATGGTTTTCTTAGAAACATGCATGATTACTCGCTAGTACATCTTAAAGGCCACGAAGCGTTCCTTAAAGTTTACTCGCATTTAATTATACTGTCACCACACTCTTTAACCCTTTGAGTGCTGAATACTCGCGGCCTATGCGGTCCATACGGACGGCGCGCGGTTGGCGCTGACGAGTTGTCTCATTCTTATCGCTGACGCGCTTTATGCGAGTGTTGCATAGTACACTGATCATTTTTGCCGGGCGCGTATTTGCGTCCATAGTCCATACTGATAACATCTGCTAAGCGCGTATTTGCGTCCATAGTCTATATTAATGACTTTCGCTGGATGCATATGTGCGTCCATAGCACTCAAAGGGTTAACACTTTCACGACCACATGCTTTTGTCTTTTTAACACGCTTTTATTAGCTTCACATGTATGTATGTTTGTATGTATGTTTGTAACCGCTCTGGGAGCAAACAAAAAATCTATATTGTAAAAAAAAAAAAAAAAAAAAAAAAAAAAAAAAAAAACTTTCCCTACGTGAACGCTGTGGCTCTGAGGCAAAGCTCCGGGCTACCAACCTAAAGGTCCAACGTTCGAGCCCAGTCAGGAGATATTTTTTTTAAATGGTTTTTGTTTAATTCTAATTTATTTATTTATCATTCCTTCATTATCCCTTACAACACACTTGTCCACAATACATCATTAAGATTCCATAAACGTCCTTTTCATCCATAAAAAATCCTGATGATGTCATTTGGAGAAGTTGTGCTTTTAGGGATGTTATTTATTCAGTTAATATTATGTAATTTCTATACTTTTTAACACGTTTTTATTCATTTGACATGATGTAACTATTAATGTATGTAACGGAATCTTGGAAATCAATTTTCGGTTACTTCTGGTCGTCCGATTAACCTGAAATTTTGCACACGACTTCATTATCGATGATAATGCTATCTATAAGTGTTTCCAGGCGCCTATCCCTTCAGGGGCAGGTTCCAGGGGCAAAGTATTAAGTAAAAACCCCATTTTTTAAACTTTAAAATTATTTTAGTTAACATTTCAATAAAAGCGTGTTCTTTAATTTTTTAAAAGTATAATTTTTTAATAGTACGTTCCGCCAGTGGGTTTTAAATCTAAGTGGGCGTTAAACATTTTGTTACATCATTTCAGAACAAGGTTTTCTGTGTCCATATTACATATGCAGAGCTGCCAACCTAATTTGGCAAATTGTTAGTACCGCCCCTTTTTCTACACCACTTAATTTTTAGAGTATTTTTTTTCTTAATTCATTGTAAATATTGGGTTGTTCGGAAAGTCATTTCGTTTTTCTCAGCAGAGGACTTAATTGTATTTTTTTCACACTTTCTTCACATTTAAGTTGCATTTCCATTACATATTGTGACAGCTGATATAGCAAGGCTTGCTTGTGAAAAAGGTCGTTTTATTATGCTCAATAGTTTTTGATTGGTGCCCTATCAAATAAAGAAAATCAGAAGCGACATTTTCGGCATATTTTGTTTTTGCTATCAAAAATGCGAAAATACTATTCAAACAAAGAAAAAAAGTATACGATGTGTGCACAGAAAATTTATTTAAAGAACGCTATTGTCAAAACTGGTTTACCAAATTTTGTTCTGGCAATTTTGAGTTGAAGATGCATAACGTTCTAGAAAACCAGTTTGTGCTAATGAAGACAAAATAAAGTATTGATTTATGAAAAACTGCCAAATAACAACTCGCGAGATCGCTAAGAAACCGATCAAAGTGGAGAATATATAATTCATTAAAATATTTATACAATATAAGAAAATCGTCTTTCATTTTCGAAAGAAAAAACGAAATTACTTTCCGAACAACCCAATACATCTGAAGAGAATTACTCTAAAAATTAAGTGGTGTAGAAAAAGGGGCGGTACTAACAATTTGCCGGATTAGGTTGGCAGCTCTGCATATGATTACACAGGTGTGCGAAATTATGCTTTTTAATTTTTTTCTGCACTAAGTTGTGTGTTTTAAATGTGTTTTGATATGCTGAATTTAGAAATGATTGTCGTTTCTTACAATCACGTAAGGAATTTCCACAAAGTAAGGATGAAGATCGGGAGAATTCATTCGTAGGCTATAACAGATTTGAAACAATGTATAAAACACATTAAAATATGATACTATTTACTCATTATCTTCTAGATATGTTTCTTTACATCGACGCTCTGATTAGAGCTTCCTTTCTTGTGCACTGCTTGGGAGGCTTGAGGAGGGGGATTCTCTATATTGAGTGCAAACAATAATCTACTAACGTGTTAAGATACCATCGTCCCTGTTACCTCCTCTACATTTTTTTGATGTCTTGATGAAATAACTCTCCTTTTTCTTCGCTCACATCACCTAGATTTTACGGGAAATAACTAAGATGGGAGTTCAAAAAGTGGAGC
Organism: Salticus scenicus; assembly: GCA_963930645.1. Taxonomy (NCBI): domain Eukaryota; kingdom Metazoa; phylum Arthropoda; class Arachnida; order Araneae; family Salticidae; genus Salticus; species Salticus scenicus. Next base: position 230,824,834 of record OZ005656.1, on the reverse strand, counting down.
TAAGAAAAATCCCATTTTTTACCAAAACTGTACGTGATGGAAATTTTTGAATAGTTTTTCCTTAATCAGCATCCAAAAATACACCACGAAAACACATAGCCTTGAAGCATACTCTCCAACTTAATAATTAATATTCCGTAGTATTGTTAGACCCGCCTTCCTTTACACACCAGTATCTTCCGAGAGTATTTTTCTATTTATTTAATAGCAATAGCATTTGGAGAATATTATTCTAAAAATTTATTGGTGTGAAAAATTGGGTGGGGCTAACAATATTACGGAATATTAATTAGGATGTTGGAGAGTATGCCTTGAAGGAAAAAAAAAATATCGCAGACCTGTGTATCTATTATTTGACCTTCCATTTCTTTTTATATATTGACAGATGTTTTCTTAAATAATTTAGAAAAAAAAATTGCATTATAAAAAAAAAAAAAAAAAAGTAGCTTTATTTAGTTGTTTAATTAAAGATGTAGAAAAATGTAATTAAATGATGTATAGCTTAAAAATTCATTAAGAAAATAAAAATAAATAAATTATGCTTTTTTTATGAACTATTTTGTGTTTTTAAATGGTATTAATATTTAAGAATAATAAACAATCTGGTGTGTCAGTCACAGGTGTGTATATTGTAAAGACAGATTGCAAACTAAGATCTAAGATCGATAATGTAAGGCAATAAATAAAAATCTACTTTAAAAATAATTTAAATAATAAATAATTTAAAAATATTAACTTCAGTGATATAATAAAATACGATATATAATATAAGTTATCAGTGACATACAATGCAATCTTTATATTTTATTTCATATATATCATCTTAAGAAGTAATTCTATACATAGAATATTCTGTTACGGATTATATACAATATTATCGTAACCATTGTTGAAAATCGAGTACATTATTTCATGTGAGATGATCATGCAGTGATATATTGTATCGTTTCTTTAGTGATTCAGATAAAGAATTTCCATTCATATTTCCTCATATCGGCATAGATTTTTTTTTTCAAATGTCCATTTCCGAAACAATAAAATTTGCCATCTGCTCAAAGAATAACATTTGTAGATATGCTGGAATCTCTCAATGAGTTATATTCTTAACAGTAGCTTAACTAAATGGGTTATTTACTTTAGGGACTGCTCCACTTTCTGTAAGTGAAGTGATTCATGTCTTTAGTTTATGAGAAACCTCCCGATATGAAAAGATATATTTCTTGTGATTTTGTACTATAATGGTTAAGTTATTTGGGGAAATTTAAAATGATAGCTTCACATTTGTTCTGAGATCTCGTATAAAGGTAGCAAAAGATTTATGGGTTATCCAAATGATAGATTTCTTTCTAATAACTGCTGTGATTTTATTTTTATATAAGACTCTGAAACTGATTTGTGCATGGAGTTTTTTTTTTTCTTTTCTTTTTTTAAGTATTTTTTTTCCCTATATTTTTTAGGTTTACGATAACGAATTAAAATGTCTGCTAGATATCTCATGATATAAAGAAATGAAAAAGAGAATAAGGTTTCTATTGCAAAAGAAAAGATTATTTTGTATAAAATGTTTACGTTCTGAATTGCAATTCTTTAAACATACTATTATATATTACTGTAGTTTTCGGCGTATAACCCGCTGGTAACATGTGCCATTCCTCCACCAAAAAATTTATTTAACAGAATAATCTATAGTTTTTCGTAGAAACAGTTCGTACAGAAATATCTTTTTTTGACAATGAAAATTTCCGGTGCAAAATTTGACTTATGGGATCTGCGGATTATACGGTATTTATTTGATGTACTGATCAAGTTCAAAAATCGTTACTCAAGATAAAACATAAAATGCTCCACTAAGTCCGTGAGGTTCTGTTCACAAATGCTAATGCTGGTTGTTGGGATTTATCGAATTCGAGCCTAGGTCGCGTTCGTCTGCCTAGACATCGAGAGATTTCGGTTGTTTTTTTAGATCTTCACTTCAGATTTAGGTGTTTGTGTTGATAATTGACCTCCATCCACATACCACAAAGCATTAAATTTACCCACGATTCAGCACTCTTCTACTATTCTTCCTTCTGGTAGCAGGCTGATCATTAACTAATGCTAGTCTGAATAGTGTCTTATATATGGTGAATCTAGATAAGACGGACATATAGAGAAAATAGATAACTCTTATAAAAAAAGAATATTATCTAATAAAAAAACGCTTGCATCACAAACTTCGGAAGACACAACTTCCTTCCATTTTGCTGTTGGATCTTCGGTATCTGAGAACTCATGTTTGAACAACAACCCCGCGAACTATGGTAAGGACTACAGCCCCTTTCTCTATAGCAGTGACAGCAGGTAGAAAAATTTTGTTAAGTGCCAAGCCTGTAGTATATATTTCCATAAATGATATGCTGTAGTCCAAGGCAACAGGTAGTAAGAATGTAATTGTATGGATGATCATGTAGTACCCTTCCTTTCGTCACAGCATGACCATCTTTTCTAAAGTGTGGGCAATACGGGCCTGCTGTAGACCATCACAAGTAGCCGTTCGGATTTGTCTATGGCCATATTCGAAATTTGTGTAAATATGGACTAGGACCTCTTAGAAGAACCTCCACAGAGAGCAAACCATCCAGACCCAGGATGTTTGTTCAGTAAATTGGCCTTAAGTCTAAAACGACATAATTTCCAGCTCTTTTGTATCTGCGTTCATTTGGTACATGTAATAAATTTCTTGTACATCTTTAGAAAAAGAAAAGGCATGTGTTATATATAACCCCCCCCCCCCTTTTTTTTTTTTTAATATTTAAAGTGAATATTAACTATGCCAATTTTCACATGAACCATTCTATGAATATTTTCTGAAACTACATCCCCTTTCTTATGAATAAAACTTTTTAATATCTGCTGCATCTGAAAATTTAAGTATTGAATCATAATAATTTTTTTACAATCCTTTTGTAAAAAAGTGCAAGCCGATGTCTTATTAATTACATTTTGCAAAATAGCTTTTATAATAACAAATTCATGTATATTCAATTAAGTTCACGATTATATCTCCATTTATATTTAAATACATCAATATTAATATTTTCTACGAATGTTTTTGCCTATGCGACGTTGGTTTTCTATACTCATTCTATTAATCAAACTCCCATATTCAGAAAAACAAATTTGCAGCAATTTGTTTTTCGGATAGCCGCTATTTATCAAGCACTAACAAACGGTAAGCAGTTTCTTTCTAGATCTTTATAAATGGTTTTATCGATTTGCAATTAATTATCACAAAATGGCTTGCGGAAGGAATATATCTGAAGAAAAAAAAGGAATGTTTTTCGCATAGGACGAGAGCAAATAGGGTGCATTTATTATACGTGACGCATTAATAATAAAAGGAAAAAATCACAAAAGTAAAATTATTTTCTTGTTTTAAATGATAAAACTACGAATGTAATAATGGGAATTTTCTTGCACGTAATTTCATATTATTATTATTATTATTATACCGTTTTTTAACACTTTAAAGCTTTCACATTTGAATAATGGATTATGCAAAATTTTGATTGCAACGTCTCATTTCATAAGAATTACATGTTAAAACCAACGTAACATTTAAAATGAGATAATGAATACAAAAATTTTTAAACTTTAAAAATACATTTTAATTAAAAACATTAAAGTACACGACAGATGTTTCGGCTAGAACACTAGTCCACTGTGAAACATCCAAGCACAACATTTACAAAAAAATCATAACACATCATAACAAGATTATATATACAGGAGAATAGCTTTAGCCTCGTTCAAGGCAGAATGTTGCATTTTAGTAAAAGCGTCCTCTAGAAAAATACGGAATTCATATAAATTTACATTAGAGGCTAGAATTTTGAAGTTGTCAAAATCAGGAATATAATCACTATTGAGGGAATGGATTACGAGTTTCGATCTTAAATCATCTGTTTTATGTGAGCGTTTATGTTCCTTTAATCTAATTTCACCTGTTCTGCCAGTTTCACCGACATATGTAGAATCGCACTTTTTTACAGGGGATACAATAGATTACACATAAACGTTTAAGTGTGTGTGTGTGGAGGGGGGGGGGGGGGTATCAGCGGGTTTAAAGTTTGAGAGAAAGTTGCTAATACGGAGTTAAGGTTTAAAGCTAATAGAGATACTAACTGTTTTAAACAATTTAGCGATATTTACGGAAAGCTAGTAGAGATATTTTATTTGAATTACATGTATTTTTAATTAAAAGAAATGAGAAGAATTACGTTTGTTTGCATTATAGTTACAAGTAACTAAAACACATATTATATATCTGCCACAGGCGACTTTTTAGTTCCCCATCATACTATAGGTCTGGGGAACTTAGTTAATCATGAAAATTTTCGACCAAAGTTTTTTGACTTTTTACTCGTTTTCAAGTGTGAAGAGCAGAATCCAAAAATATCAAAGTTTAAATGGTGTCTGTGTATAGGGTGTCTGTAAGTTTGTTAGTCCGCTAGTGTGTTAGTCCATTATCGTGTTCGTCCGTTAGTCCGTTTGTGTGTTAGTATGTTAGTCTTTGTACACAATATATCACGAAAAAATGAGTGCAGAGAGGTCGGACCTTTTTTAAAGTATTAGTTATGACATTAAACCAGAACCCTATTTATTCGCAACATTCTAATTAAAAAGCTACAGAAGTTATTCGAAATTTACGATTTTCTTAACGCGGAAGAATAGGGCTAAATTTCACTTAAACGCGTATGGAAAGAAATGTTTTTATCGTAAATATGTAAGAACAACTTTTAAATATCAGTTTTGATGCCGAGATAAACATCTTTAACTAGAAACATGCTACTTTGAAAATTTCGCAAATTACGAATTTCTTAACATGGCAGAATGCAGCAAAATTTCGTATAAGTGTCCCTTTTGAGGGATATTTTCATCGCAAAGTTGTCAGGCTACTTTTAAATTTTTTTTTTTATTAAAATCACACAATCAACTGTGGAAGAAAATCATATTAATTGAAATTTTATTTTTCCGACTGAGTGAAAATAATGCCTCGACCGGGACTCGAACCCCGGATCTTTGACTTACAAGGCCAAGGCTCTACCAATTGAGCTATCCAGGCCGACATCCCGGTCAGCATTACTCACTCAGACAACCTTTTAGGCAGAAACATCTCTGGTCTATCATATAGATAGCTCAACAGAAAATAAGCCGCAGGAAATGGAAAACACCATTAGATAATGGGAGAAAGAAATACAATGATACTGGATAGCTCAATTGGTAGAGCCTTGGCCTTGTAAGTCAAAGATCCGGGGTTCGAGTCCCGGTCGAGGCATTATTTTCACTCAGTCGGAAAAATAAAATTTCAATTAATACTTTTAAAATATTATATAAGATTCTGGTATAAACATCCTTGACTATGAATTTTCCAATTTAAAAATTTCGTAAGTGAATGGAAATTTACAATTTACTTAGTATGGCGGAAAAGGGCAAAATTTGTATAAACGTCTACTTTGAGAAATATTTTCATCGTAAAGATGTCGGAATATTTTTAAAATATCATTTAATATACTAGCATTAACATCCCTGACTATGAATTTTTTAATTTAAAAATTTCGTAAGTTATTTGGAATTTACGATGTACTTAAAAAGGCAGAAAAGTGCAAAATGGAGCATAAACGTCTATTTTGAAGATCATAAATATGTCAGACAACTTCAAAATAACCTTTATGATACTTGTTTGAACACGATTGACTGCAAATATTCTAATAGGAAAATTAGTTTTTATCAACATAGCAAAATCGGAAGATATTCCATATAAATATGCATTTTGGGGATTGTTGCATTGGAAATAGTAGCATGAAAACTAAACTACGAAATTGCCCTTAATAAAATAAATTAATAGATTAGAAGAAGATAAATGTATCGAACTGAACGGTGGGTAGACTATTAGGCATTATTTTGTTCTGTCACTGTGTAAAGCGTTTGGTCAAATTCATTTCTCTTAATATGAATATAATATGTTTTGTATTAGAAATTTGTGAGACCATACATATGATGGGGAACTGAAGAGAGTCCATCTATGCCCAGTAGTTTTTTATTAGTTTCGAACCAGTATTTCTATAACTGACAAATTATAATAAATTTATACAGGCTAAAACAGTAGTTTTATTTCTGTAAATATTTTATAAATTTTACTTTTTGGAAATAGGAGCAGAAGAATAAAAGAAATGTTACCTATTGGAACCGTGTCGTAGACAGATAGATATAGATAGATAAATATAATTGCATTATTTTAATAGTAATTAACGTTTATTAAAGTGATTGTGTCCTACCAAAATGGATTATTTTAAATGCCTGATATATAAGTGAATTTTGATAGGTAATTATAAAAATATTACACCAAATGCAAGAAATATATTGCATTCAGTAAGTTTATTATTGAGTCTATCGACAGATTTTAAAGTCATAAATCTGAAATTTTTCATAAGAGTCTAAACCATATCAGATATTCAAACTTCTTTTGCATCGCTAGACCTTCGGATTTTCATAGCGCCAGTCAAAATTTGCTTCTCTCAATTACATTTCGATTATTTTTTGTTATTTTTAATTTTCATGCCTTTGGTTTTTCTCTTTTCTTGATTTCATTTTATCTATTTTAGTAGAATTTTGATTATCCGTTATTAATGTTTGTAAAATATTGCGTATATATATATATATATGTTACCGCTAAAGTGCAGAAATCAGTTAATCTGCAGATTAGCTAGGTAATCTGCACATTAACTAGGGTGATCCGTTAAAGTGAGGAAAATTGTTTTATTTCTCAAATTACCTAGGTAATCTGCGAATTACCTAAATAATCTGCAGATTACCTACTAGGCACTAGTTAAAGTGAAAATAAGATATCTGGTGTTGTATTTGTTTTTTTCATTCGGAAAAAAAAAATAGTTCTCTTTTCTTTTTTATTTCTTTCTTTACTTATTTTAATCTGTATGTGTTTTAATTTTTATATCTTTTAAAGTTATATTTGTTTCATTTTTTATTTATTTCATCTTTTTTTAGTCAATATAAGTTTGAAGATGTTATTCATTTTTAATATGAAATATAATAGCTTTAATAGCTTTCAATAAATTCTATTTTATAAATGAATGTTAGAATTGTAATACAGTAACGATTTCTTTTCAAAATAAAAATATTTAACAATTTAAAATTATAAAAAAAAAGTTTTATTAATAACTTATATTGCTATTACTATTTAAATACTAGAAATATTAAATTATATAAAATATTAGTAGAAATATTAAATTAGACAAATCAGAAGCATTATTTAAGAAGTACTTCAAATAATTAAAACTGCTTTAACATTTTTTAGAATGCATGAAAATTAAAATGAGAGTTTTCAATGCTTTATAAAATTATATTTTGCAGCATACCTATACCCGCACAAGTTTAGCAAATATATTAATTTTACAAAAAAAAAAAAAAAAAAAAAAAAAAAAACTTTTATTAACACTTTTTATGTGATAAACTACAACGAAACTTTCTGAGAAAGCGAAAAAATTAAAAAATAAATAAATAAATAAATAAATAATATAATCATGATGTATAAAATATGTACAGGAAACTTGAAACTGAAAGAGAAAAAAAAAATGCAATGAAATGCTAAAAAATGTACAAATATTTCATATTAAGTATTTATTAAATGCCATAATATTTTTCAAAGTTAATAATTAATATCTCCCTCTCTCTCTCTCTCTCTCTTTTTTTTTTTTTTTTTTTTTCAGTCAGTAATAGCAATTTAAATCAATTTTAAAATAAATTAGTTTTAAAAAGTTATGGTCTAATAGTTTTAGTTCGGAAGGAAATAATTATTGTAATGTAAATATGGAGTTTCACGAGAGACAGCTTTTAATTAAGATTAAATTTCATTAATAAAATACAGCTTATCAAACTTATATTGACAGAATTAAAAAAGATAGAAATAAAATCAAAATTAAAGCAATTATAACTTACTTGTTACTTTAAATTTTGTGTTAGACATAATAATAAAACTAATCATGGCTTCCATTCTCCACATTTTGCGTTTGCCGTTTATCGGTTTATCATCATAGCGTAGCGGAAATGAAGGGGTAAAAGTTTTAGTTATGTTTGAAGGTCATTCGCGTATCTGTATCACATGGCTGTTTGACGTCATAGTGAATGTAAAAAAAACTAAAGCTCGAAACAAACATTTGAACTTTAACGATACTTAAACCGTTAATCTGCAGATTACCTAGTTAAAATGCGGAAAACTCTTTATTCCGCACTTTATCAGGTCATTTTAGTTAATCTGCAGATTAGCTAGGTAATCTGCAGATTAACGGATTTTGCGTTTTAACGGTAACATATATATATATATATATATATATATATACATACAAGTGTAGTCTACAGACAGTTATAAAAATAAAATTAATATTGTAAAACATTGCATTGTTAATGAAATTTGTAAGTATTTCCTATGTAAGGTGCCAAGTCGCCCGTTTTTTTATCGGACACGTATTAACGGAAAATTTTTACAATTACTTTCAATTTATTAAATTGTTGAAAATATATGCAACGTATTCCTTGAAAAAATATTGGTGATAAATTTGATTGAAAGTTTGGAAACGTTCGAAGCTATCGTATTTACATAGATCAAACATACAGATGGCTGTTAAAGAAAGGTTAGATTTCAAATCTTCATTATTTTTTATGACAATAGCATACTTGCCAACCATCTCATTATGAACCGTACATTTTTTAGTACCCGCCATTTTTTTCACACCAATAATTTTTTAGAGTAAATTTAGTCTTACTTAATCGTAACAACATTTGGAAAGAATTACTCTAAAAATACAGTGGTGTGAGAAAAGGGGCGTTTTTTCAGGGGGCATTAACAATTGTACGGTTATTAATGAGATAGTTGGCAAGTATGCAATAGGCCTACTTGCCAACATCCTAAATAATATTCCGTAGTGTTGTTAGTCCCACCCATTTTTACACACCAGTAAATTTTTAGAGTAATATTTTCCAAATGCAATTGCGATTAAATATGAAAATAATACTCTAAAAAGATACTAGTGTTAAAAAGAAGGCGGGGCTAACTATACTACGGAATATTAATTAGTATGGTGACAAGAATGCAATGGGACGTATAAAGTAGAAACGATACAGAAACAGCTTAACTTAAATTTCGTTTAATTTATTAACTGAATTTTAGTGTAATTCTTTGCCAGTGCTATTTAATTTCACTTTCTGGTTAGTGGTGTAAAATTTAATGACATGAATACAAAACAACTTTTCTCCAGTTCACTGTTGCTATTTGGGATATTCCTTTTTAATTTTATAATGATTCGCCTAAAATAATCCGCATTATGCCCATTTATACGAAATTTTGTTCTATACATCAATGTTGGAAATTTAGGATGACTATGCTACTTGTTGATTGATTTTCATCAAAAGTTGATAAGCACTTATTTATGTGCAGGTATACATATCAATCGCTGTATGAATTTCCATGCAGTAGTTCCTGAAATAATGTTGCCACAAAATTTTATCAAACACACAGACAGAGAGATAGACAGACAGTTTCTTCTAAAATTGATCAAATCGTGTCTTAGAGGTCTCAAAACGTGTAAATCCACTAAACATCCGCCTTCCAAAAATTTTTACGAATCCAATAAATTTTTCTATTGCATATAAAAGAAAGTAAAAAATAAAATTAAAGATATTTTAAAATTTCATAATTAAGTTCCATGAACCAACCTAATTACATCAAGAACTTGTTGCTGATCCCAACGAAGAAGGAAAAATTGAGAAAGTATCCCAACCTTTTTCTTTTCTTTCTTTTTTTTTATATTTCTAACTTAAGTTACTTTTATTTATCTTATTTGCCTTAGTTAAAATAATAATTAATTTTGAATTTTGAATTTTGAAATATTATAAAAATTTTAATTAATAATGTTGCTAATACCATTGTTTTTCTCGTATGTTTATTCATTATTGTAATAACAATAAATTATTATATCTTCAACTACCATATTTTCACTATTATCCTTTAAATATAGAAACCTATTTAACTTATTGTGCCATTAGGAAAAAAAAAGTAAAAAAAAAAAAAAAGTTAATGAAATTCTTAACAAAATGATACTTTAAATTTACTTTAAGAAATTAGAAATTTATAATTATACTTAATTAAACTGAATTGATCTTTAAGAAGATTCCAGACAACGAAAACGATTTAAAATCCAAATAATGTCCAAAGAGAGGTCAACTGAACATTGTCGTAACTATAAATCTTAACTTAAAACTTTTTCTAAACAAAGACATTTTAAATCTTTCTAGAAAACTTTTAGTGGCGTTTGAAATCTTTAGTGTTTAAATAAGAAATAAAAATTTCATTGTAGGTATTGAAATATGTAAGAGTTATGCGATTGTTAAATTGAATTTTAAAATTAAACAATCATTAAGAAAATGTAAAATAAATTTATTTGTATGTTTATGTGTTTTATAATAAATACCTTTTTTTGTTCTTTCTTTCTTTCTTTCTTTTTTTTTTTTTTTTTTGGTTGTTGTTTATACATCTTACAATAATATTTGAAAGGTAACATATATCTTTTTAACGTTACCTATTCCAAAATGTTATTTATTTATTTATTTATTTAAGAGTAAAAGTTATTTTTTATTTTTACTTTCTCTCTTTCAAAAGAATCCAGTTAAACGAAAAAAAAAAAAAAAAAAAAAAATCGCTCAAAAACTCAATTCACAAAAGTAAACTTATTTTCATTGAAAATATATGGAATACTTGAAAATTAATATTTTTTGTCTTCTTTTGAAACATTTCAAATATGTGGACAAAATTTTAAATTCTATTCATCTATATAACATTATTCAAGAAAATACTGCTAACATGACAATTAAAGTGCTTGATTTTAATTAATTAACTTTATCACGCGCATTGGCTATTGATAAAAGCACTCTCTCTAAATGATTGTATCTGTATGTTTTGTATCAAGGAAACTTAAAATAATAAGTACAAGAACGTGGTTTAGGAATATATATATATATATTTTTTTTAAAAGTAACCGAAAATGTGTGATATTTATTCACTAAGAATTTCTTAAAAAAAAAAAAAAAAAAAAAAAAAAAAAACTTATGAATTAACTGAAAGGTCTACTCCTGTATATCAAGAACTTGAACTTATAAGTTAATAAAATATCCTTATTTTTCCATTTTCTTTTATTTGGGTTCCACATGTAATTATATAAAATACAATTTTTTTTTATGTTTAAAAACAAAATGCTTTTTTTTTTTTTTTTTTTTTTTGAACGTAAACGATGTTGTCAAAAACTGATAGTTTCAAATATGGCATTATTTATTAGTATTATTATTAACATATATAGTTAAATTTGTATATTAACAAATCCTCTTTACCATACTTGCCAACATCCTAATAAATATTCCGTAGTGTCGTTAGACCCGCCCTCTTTTCACACCAGTAAATGTTTTTGAGTAATATTCTAAAAATGCAATTAAGTTTAAATATTAAGAAAAATGCTCTAAAAAGATACTGGTGTGAAAAAGAAGGCGGGGCTAACAATACTGCGGAATACAGAACTGCCAACCAAATCCGGCAAATTGTTAGTACCGCCCCCTTTCCTACACCACTTAATTTTTAGAGTAATTCTCTTCAAATATATTTACGATGAATGAAGAAAACAAATATTTTTAAAATTAAGTGGTGTAGAAAAAGAGGCGGTACTAACAATTTGCCAGATTAGGTTGGCAGCTCTGGGAATATTAAAAAGTAAGTTGGCAAGTATGTCTTTACTCACATTCTTCATTAAGTACACCATAGCGGAAGAAAGATACTTGCTAAATTGCTGTATTCTCATAGATTAACATAAAAACTGTATTTCGGGATAAAATATCTCTCTTTTGAATTGCCCTTTCAAAACAAAGGGTTGTTACCACATTGTAGAGGATAAAATATGCAGATTACTTTTGTTACGAAACATTTTATTTTTTTCCGGAGCATTTTTAGCCTCGCCTTCATATCGCAAAACTTATATATACAGGGGTCGTACTCCCCGCCTTTTTTTCAGAACACTCTCAAAGATGAGAATCCTGCCTTTTTTGCCACCAATAATTTCATGAAGAAATCTTTATAGTATTTTTTGTAGTAATAAGTCGTGGTGGAAGAAGGTCGAGAATATTGTATAAAAATAGTGGCAGCAATAATGGCGGAAATTTCTCATCTTTTGAGTGTCCTGAAAAAACGGAGGAGAGTACGAACCATAATTTTAGAAAAAACAAAATCTCTAATATATAACAACGGTAAAATAAGAAAAATACTCTTCAAATAAAAGTGGTATAAGATGAAGGCGGGGCTAAAAAGGCTCCAAAATAAATTTAACCCTTTGCTCTCGGCACATTTTCAGTAAGACACGCCTTTTGGCCTTCCTTTAAAACGTCACACGTACAGTTTCCAACTTACTACCTTTCGGATACCGAAAAATTGTAATAATTTGTTTTATTTTACTTCATCATTAAATAAAATAAATCTTTCTGTTAAAATTTTCCGGTAGCCGAAAGGTAGCCTTTAGTTACACGTTTTAGAAAAATAACATTTCATTTGCAGAGGAACACCTTAAGGCATGGCTTGATTTTTTAATGTCCCCTCAGAAGGGACATACGAGCGATAAAGGCTAAATGTTGGCAACTCTGCTTTTGTTTTTATACCAGAACGTAAATCTACAAGCAAAAAAATTTAGCGATATATTGTTACGAAGTTACTATGAAGAGTTATAGAAAGTAATTCCTGATATCTTACAAAATAATTAAAATCCACGTTAAATTACGAATTGTTTGTCACATTTAATAACCTATATATGTCCTATAAAGAAGTTAAAAGTACTGAATTCATAATTTGCAGTACATGACGTTTGCAGGGATCACACTCTCCGCCTTTTATTAGGGCACTTTCGGAATAAGAAATTCAAGGTCTTTTTTACTACGGATTTCTTGTGTTGGTTTTTAGTGAACATCATTTGAAAAATCTACAAATGTTTATCACAGTGGGCGTCTTTTGAAAAAAGGACGAATTTTATCACAACATTTTCAGAAAGAAATATAATTGTGCATCTTACATAAATTGTATGGCTACTAAATATTTAAGGAAAAAATAATGCCTTAAATTGAGATAAAGAGTAGATTAATGCAAAGTAGATATTAATTATTCTTTATAAATTTATTATACATGTATATATATATATATATATATATATACATATATATATATGTGTGTGTGTGTGTTTTCATTATGAATTTTATCTTTTTTATGTATTCTTCGTCATGGATAAGGTACAGAAATCATTGATTACTTTAATACTTCTTTTTTATCAAAACGATATTGATATTTTTAGTCGTACTATTAGGTTGATTCATAAATAATTTCCGATGCAGTTAAAATAGAATACACACATTAAACAACGAATATAATAATGTATATTAGGTATTATTTCCTGCCCGAGAATAAGCCTCTCCCACATTTATCACGTTACGTAGGTGGAGTCTTAAATAACTTCCTTTGTTTTTAACTTCCTTTTGTCCACGCTTTTATTTTGCTTTCATTTAGTTACAAAATTATATCAATTTATTATGTATTCACCATTATCATGTATGACGTTTTCCATTTTCTTGGCAGTTTATATATTCATTCCTTGTAATTGTAAAATGTGGTTGGTTTCGATTGGAAGAAATTTTCAACAGTCTGCGTGACTTGTTCTTCAGATTTTAATGTTTTCTAAGGAACAGAAAAGGTGATACCTCGGGGCAAGGTGCGGGGAGTAAGGTGGGTGAAGTAAAACAGACCACTCGAGCTCTAGAATTTTTTCATGAATCACCCTTGCTGTATGTGCTCTTGCATTATCATGTAAAATAAAGGCGTTTTTGCTATTGGCGAGTTTAGGACGTTTTTCCTGAAGTTTCTCTTTCACTCTTTGCAGTTGCTGAACATATATGTGTGCAGTAATTGCTAAATTTGACTTTAATAACTCGTGATGGATTAGTCCTCGACAATCCCACTATACATATAATAAAATCTTTTTTCCATGGATGTCAGCTTTCGAATCTGGTAAGGGTTTTTGTTCCTTATAAAGCCACCGTTTTTTACAGACGATATTATCATAAATAATCCATTTTTCATCGCCAGTTATTATCCTATCTAAAAAAGGCTTTTTTTTTTTTTTCGTGAGAGCAGACTTGTAGCGATAGACAGGCGGCCTTCTTTATTCTGTTCACTGAGACTGTGTGGTACCCATACTCCTAATTTGTTGACCTAATTTCTTCAGGTGGCGAAAATAGTTGAGTGTGGTGCATTCAAACTTTCTGCTATGTCTCTAGTTGATTGGCGTGGATTTTGTTCCAATATAGCCTTTAAAAGTTTGTTATCAAAATCGGAAGGACGTCCTGTCTTCAGTTCGTCCTTTAAAGTCGTATTTCCAGAGCGGAATTTTGTAAACCAATCTCTAACTGTCGGAACAGTTGCTAGTTCTTCACCGTATGCACTGCATATTTTTTCAGCTGTCGCTTTAGCACTATTGCCTTGTCTGAATTCCCATGTTCTTGTCTGAATTCCCCCTTGTCTGAATTCATGACGAATATGCACTTTTTCATTCTCCATTTTAGGAATTAGAGTAACAGTTTAATCAAACATACCCCAGACAAAACGATTGTTAGAAGAATAATTGAACCACAGATTATATACTAAGACAGATGACACACGCCCAATCAAATCAGACCAATGAGTACAGTAATGCCAGTGACGGCTGAAAGCTAATGATTCCAAATATTTGCATACTTTCGTTAAAATAAAAGGGGATCATTATTATTCTGATCGGTTAAAAATGAACATAATATGCAAAATTACACACCTTCGAAGAATTTTATTAATATTTGCAGTATGCATGCTTTGACCATTAGTTTAATGCAAGTAACGCCCAAACACACTACGTGATGAAAGCAGGGGGAGGAGCCTATCTTTGAAGCCCTTATATTCATTGTATAATGTTTCTGGTGTAAATTTTAACTAAACTGTATCGGAAATTATTTATGAATCGACCTAATACTTTAAATATTTTTAATATTTTGTGTAACATAATTTCTTAAAAAACAAATAAAGGAATAAATAAAACTAGTGGATCTGCAAATCAGGAGCCTCAACGTCCTATTTGCATCACCCATTAATCAACAGATAATTTTTATTTTTCCTTATTATATAATATATATATACACACCTTCTCATATTTATAGGGACACTTTATGTTTTGAAATAACTAATGTAAAAATAATTGTGTACAAGATTAATATATCTAGTATTCTAAAATTATAATCATTATAATAAAATTATATATTAATATATCTAGTATGCACTTAATATATCTAGTATTCTAAAAACCAAAACTGCTATAATTTTTTTAATATGAAACAAAATTAATAAAAAATAATGCAAAATATTTTTTTCTCGACGATTTTAGATGTTCATAATTATAAGGACAATTAAGACTTTTTCGTTTTATTTAACTTACTAGCGGATAAATTACAGATGACATGCGAATTTGTTAACTACTGGGCTAGATTAATTCATATATAAGCCTTCAATTTTTCTTGGACTGACATCACTGATAATTCCTCGAAAAAAAAAAAAAAAGAACGTTCATGTAGTATGATAAATGTGTTTTTTAAGAGGAAGGATAATTTCAATCCGACGAATGTCTAATGAAATTAGAAGATCTAAAATTGCTGAAGGAAATGTGATCAAACGTTGAACTGCTAGTTCGATAGGAGAGAGATCTGATGCAAAATCAGAGTTGTTTTACAGAGTTTGAAGATTCATAATTCCTCTCATTGTTCTACTCATAATGACTGTTGCTGAATTTGCTCGTAATTTTTAACGAAAGGTTGGGGTCCACATTTATGCATGTTTTAAATAATTAATAATATGTTAAAATTAATTAAAAAAAACCCTGTAATAATCAATAAGCACTTAATGGGGGAAAGAATGTCTGTGTTAAAGTTGAATAAAGACAATATTAAATCGTACAATGTTGCATTTTTGGTGAAAAGCATTTTATTCTTTTAACAGTTACTGGCACGATCTGAAGATAGCGAAAGACAGGGCAGATTTTTTAAAGGCAGATATGAATCAGGCATTTTAAAGGTGGATCTATGGTGCTCTGGGGAGCTGTTTCTACTGAAGGCAGGGTGAATTTAGTAATTTTTTCGATTGTTATGAACATCAAGAGAATATCCGAAAATTTTAAACGTGAAATTCTCAAATTTTTGTTAGATTTTGGGGGGTAATAATATTTTTTTCAACAAGACTTACATTTTTGCTCTACTTCTAGAGCAATAGGAAATACTACTTTGAAGAAAGGAACTTCTGTATTGTTGCCTTTCCCGTGACCTAAAAGTTGAAAAAGACTTAACTTATCATATTAGAAAAGTGCATGCAAGTGGAGAGCAATTTTAAATAGTTTAAATGTATTCAGAATATCATCTATGCTGTATGAAATGCAGGGATGGAACACGGGCGCAGAATTCATACCAGAATCTGTTTAAGAAATTTATCTGCTTATAATATCGTTGATTTAAGAAGTAGAAAATTTTCTTACATTGATAGTGGTATGAATTTTGCGCCCGTGTTCCATCCCTGGAAATGGTATTGAAACTGAATATTAAAAAAAAAAAAAAAAAAAAAAACTATACATATATACCAGGGAGAATACCTGACTGTTTCACCCTAAAAAGAGACCCCATAAAATAATAATTTGAAGAATAACTTAAAAATAATTACTATGATTCGAGCTGTCTTTATAATCGTGAACACCTGAAAAAACATCTTTTTGACCGTATTTAAAGTTTTTTAAGATAGAAAAACGATAAAACCTTTTTAATATAGTCTATTAATGAAATTCAAATTAATAAAAAATATATTTGTTTAAATAATAGTGTTCAGTTTTTAGTTAATCTAGAAAAACGGGTGTTCTTATAATTATGAGAACCAGTGTATATATATATATATATATATAATATTTATTCGACTGTCTTCCTACATAAACAGAAACGTTTCTAAGGGGAGCTACGGCCCCCTCAACCCCCTCCCCCCAGCAGTATATATCTTTCTAAAACTATCCGTATATATTTATGTACATATATGTATTTTTAATAACTGATAGTCTTGTATTAATTTCCTGTAATCCGTTAGCTTGTTGCCTCAAATGACATTTTTACTTAAAAATAATTTTATTTTCTACATAAATAATCTTGTTGTCTACTCTAGCTTCATCCATTTTAAGTTACAATTTTACGTGTCGCACGAGTTAGAGAGAGATTTCTTGCTTTAAAAGATCCAGCCTCAAACCGTTTGAAAAGTGTCTATTTGAGTTACAAAAATCCGGTTCAAACGCTTAGAGGAATACTCGTACCAAATTTCATGCAAAATGGTTACATAACATAGACCTGCTAACTATGCTAGTTTATCCGTAATGGCATTAAGCCCCGCCTTTTTCTCATACCAGAAAGTTGTAGAGTAATAGTCTACTTATTTAATCATGAGAACATATTGCTGAATATTACTCTACAACTATTCTGGTGTGAAAAAAAGGCGTGGCCTAATACCATTACGGATAAACTAGCAAAGTTAGCAGGTCTACATAACATATTCGAATTATTTTGGTTAACCCTTCAAATTAATTATCAATTCTATGCCCACACTTTTCCACAGAAAACATGATGTTAATATTCTAATAAAATTTTATTATATTTAATGGAGTGTAACCATGTTAAAATACACATTTAAGAATACCGATTATAGCCCGTAATAGTAATAGAACGAAATTCTTTTATGTAGCCCGGAAAAAGAAGCGACAGGAATTATATACATGAAAAAAGAATACACCTATTTAATTAATTATAACCCATTAATATTTTAACCTAATTTGGCATCATTTGGATAATTACAGTACGTCATTGAAATCCTTTTGTGTGATCCCATAAATAAATTATTTAGTCTATAGATATTATTATTATTATTAATATTATTATTATTTTACAGAAAATATGCTTTTAAGCATCTGTAATATGTATATTAATTCCAATATGTTCAAGGGAGAATAAATGCATTAAAGCGCGCTTAAATAAAAATTGAACCATAGGTTCTAATGTCACGAAATCCTTTTGTTTGTCTCTGTAAACGAAGCATAAACATTGTATACACCAGTAAAAACTCTTCAGCTTATTCTACGTTTTTCATGAATAATTGTTCGATATTTGACATAGATTGGATGATTACGTGACCTTGTTAGAACACTTTTGCAAGGTCTTGTACATTAATTAGAAAGCCTAAGAGCACATATTTTCTGCAAAAAACATAAGTTTAAGCATCTCAGTAATGTACGCTAATTTCATTTTGTTGATTATAAATTAGTGATGTTAAAATGTGTTTAAACAATATTCACGCGATATTCCGCAATGGTAAGAATTTCGGCGTGTTCCTGTACAGAATTCATAAACAATATAGGCATAAAAATTATACAGCTATTTTTCTACAAAGCCTGAATGTGTGTGTCTATTTGCAAGTCAACCGAAGGATTTTTGCAGCCGTTGTTGCGGTACATACAAATTTTGCACATAGGCCGTAATGAAAAGAAAATTTTTGTGTACTCCTGTACACGAATTACGAATGGAATGCACATCCATAACTATACAGCTAATTCCGTAGGGCTCACAAAAATGTGTACCAAACTACAAGTCAGTAGCTTGAATTTTGCGGTCGCTACCGTGGTCCATACAAATCCTTACCATAGGCCGTAGTGATAAGAAAAATTTTGGCGTATCCCTGTTCACGAACTACAAATGGAATAAACACCCAAAACTATACAGCCAATTCTTTGGGGCTCGTGAACATGTGTACTGAATAGCAAGTCAATAATGTGATTTTTGTGGCCTTCATACAAATTCCTCCGTTAGGCCGTAATGATAAGAGAAGCTTTGGCGTGTCCCTGTACACGAACTACAAATGGAATATGCACCCAGAACTATACAGCTAATTCCGTATGGCTCGTAAACATGTATACCAAATTGCAAGCCAATCGCATGATTTTTGCGGCCAAACAGACAAACATCTAGAAACCAAAATTTTTTTGAGTGTCAACAGGGAAGTCTCCACTGACATTTCGGCAATAAAATAATATAAAATAAAATAAATAAAGTATTATATAAAAATATTTTTTTTTTTAGTTTTCTTCACATCAAAAAAGTATTTATTCAATATAGTAAATTGAAAAGTACATTTTAACTATTTTTTAATTATTGGTGTAATAAAACTGTTTGTCACGTGAAATATTTTCAACAGGAACACATTTTAACCATTTTACTTGAATAAATTAAAAGTAATTCATACAACATTACTCTTTATTTAAATTAACAAAAATGAAACTTTTTTAAAAACCAATTAAGCAAGTTTTCAACAATCTTTTCTTTTCAGAAGAAGAGTACAGAACTGCTTTAAGTTCTTTAATTTATTCTGAAAATTTTAATAGTTCTAATCTTTATTTTTTTCCCTTTTGCTCGAAAAAAAAAAAAAAAAAAAAAGAAAGCTTGTAAAATCTGCTATCAAAATTAAAAATATAAAAGAGAATTTAATTAGAATTTAATCAAGCATTACAGTATAACATTTTCAAAGAATATAGATTAAACAAAGGAAAAAAAAAAAAAAAAAAGAAACTTTTACTTTAATCCAGAACATCTTATTTAATTCATTGAAGCTTCATTTACCGCAAGTAGTGAACAAGAATTTTCTCAAATCGTACATCTTTTTAAAAGTAGATTTAATTATAAAAGCAAACATTCTGGATAAAGATTATTTTTTGTAAAACTTAGAAAATTGGGAAAATACTTTTTTTTTACATGTTCATTTTTTTTAATATGTATATATATATATATATATATATATATATATTTTCATAATAGCTGGGTTTTAGATAGTGTACATTACGTTTTTGGTGAAAAGAAATAATTTTAAAAATTTATGACAAGAAGTAACATGATAAATTTGAAACCATGTTTTCATCATTCATTATATACTTGCCAACCATCTCATTATGAACCGTGCAATTTTTAGTACCCGCCTTTTTTTTTCACTAAAATACATTTTTAGAGTAATTTTAGTCGTATTTAATCGTAACAACATTTGGAGAGAATAACTCTAAAAATATAGTGGTGTGAGAAAAGGGGCGTTTTTTCAGAGGGTGTTAACAATTGTACGGTTATTAATGAGATGGTTGGCAAGTATGTCATTATGTTCAATATTTTTGAAGTACACGATCTAACAAAATTTAATATTTGGTTTTCACTTTCAAATATATCTTCAAATTTTATGAACTTTTTAGATCTTGCCTCTAATATATTTCCGTTATGTGTCTCCAACAGAACTCCATTATTTTTAGTACACTTTCAGGGATGAGAATTTTTCAGTTTCATTGCTAACACTATTTTTATACAATAATTTCTAACCTATTTAATCCTGGCGCAAAATTATAAAAAATATGGTATATATTTACATACATAAATAATGGTACCATAAAAGGCAGAAATTTCTCATTTTTGAAAGTGTACTGGAAAAAAGGCGGAGACTTCGAGCTCTGCTCTTTACCAACGCAATTTCCACAATAAAAACAGGGGGAGGGACATATTAAATAAATAAATATACTGCGTTATGGCAAGTGTGACTGAAGAAATCAACTAGCACTTGCAAAAGAAACTATAGAAACATTACTAAGTTAAATGTCTGTTATTTCAAGCGTTTTCCTGTCAATTATGCTCTACCGTTGGTTATGACCACTGAATAGATCCTGCTTACGTAAGTACTGTCTCTAAGTCCAGTCTACAGGTTTAGTGTTGTTTCATTGCCACATTTTTTTTAAGATTGCAATATTTTTCTAAGAGCTGTTGAGGATTGCAATCTAAAAAGTTTGATATGACAATTTGGTCATTTAGAAGTATTAATTTAACTTTTGTATATATTAGAAATGTTGTAAATTGCATATAGCGGATTTTGTGGCTATATATATGATGTATGTATTTTTCTGTTAAAGTGAAAAGGAATTAATTTGTATTGCATTACGTGTAAATTTCGCTTTTCTGTAATAATAATAATAATAATAAAATATATCCATCGACAATAATTATTAACATTTTAAAATCTTAATCTATAAACAGATTTTTTGCAGTCTGTGATGATATTTTAGGGAAATGAGCGTCAAATGAAATATTTATTTCTGTGTTTCCTGCTGATCCTTGAATAACCCGACCTACATCATGGTTCGTGCTGACCGTTTTCCGACTCTTCCGACACAATAATTCTATAATAAAACTTTATTTAAAATTACAAGGTTTTTTTTTATGACAAACATTTCTATAAAATTTTACTGTTACGAAACAATAAAGATTATACGAGTCCTGTACATGGTCGAGCCAAATCCACATGCAATAATGCCAGTTTTAGGGGTCAATAGCCAGTATTAGGTCACCTCAAAATTATTGAAGATTATTGAATTGAAAAGTCCCTAAATATCGCTAAAACTGTAGATGTGGTTAGTGTGAAGTCACAGAGACTAATGTTGCTAGATCGCTGTATTATGTGGCCTTATCCATACCTGGTAACATTTATAATGTATTCCGGAGTACTGTATCATACTGTTTTTATCACACCAGTCAGATTTTAGAGTAATTTTCTTCAATATGTAATTGTGTTTAAATAAGAAGAAAAATGCTCTTAAAATGTACGTGTGTGAAAAAAAGGGCGTGGCTAACAATATTCCGGATTAAATTATAAATGTTACCAGGTATGCCTTAACCCTTTCAGTCGCAGCGTTCCCGCTGATGGAACACCTCATTTTAATTCTCAAGTGCAAAAACTCATCCCGGAAATTATTTAGCAATAATTTACATTTATAACATAGCAAAAAATGCCATTTTTTTAACTTGAAAATTTAAAATTTCTTCTATTTCAACTGTGTTCGTAAATTCCGGTGGCAGTATAATTTAAATATTCCGAATTACCTTCCGCCGCAAAGGGTTAAAATACTCCGGAATAAATTGAAATGTTGGGATCTATGCAACTTTTACGAGTTTTTGTTGTCGATAATGTTTACTAAATTAAATATTATTTGAATTTAATAAGGTTTACTTACAGATGTTTCAAACCGAATATTTCTCGAAAAGGAGCAATGCTAATTTTTTATTTTTTAAACATTTATGATCAGCTATGTGTCTAAAAGCCATTTTTAAAATTAGTTTAGTAATTTTTAAAATAAATTAAGTAGTGAACCTTAAAGGGTTAAGAGGCGTTGGAAATAACTTTACCTGAACTGTCCGAATAGGTGCTACTGACAGTAGTCTAATGGTCCGTAATTTTGGATAACACTATTTTTTTATTGCACATTTTGTCATGAAATAAGCCTCTAAGTTTGTGTAATGTTTTTGTGATGTATATCGCCGAACTGAAAGAAAAGGAGCTCTGTCTTTAAGTGTTTCTCTAAAAACAATGTATTATTTCAAAAAAAGAATTTCGTGTGTTTATGTTTAATCCGTTAACTTACTTACTGTGAACTTTTTAATTCTGTATTCAGAAGGTAAAGGACACCATGCCCTTTGTGTGCGTGTGAAAAGAATTAGCACCGAAATGTATTATGAATAGTAACATTATATCAATTTAGTATATTATATTACTAATACTGTGTTAAAGTATCATAAAGCTATTACTGTTAGTTGCGAAGAAACATGCAAAAAAGTTGTAAAAAAAAAAAAAAAAAAAAAAACATGCTTTTCTGAAAAATTACTTTTGTGGACATGGCGTAGAGAAGCTTTTGCCAGCAAAACCTTAAGGGAAATTTATCTTTAAGAATAATGGTGAAAAAATATTTGACTAATTGAGGCGGGCTCTTGTTGAGGATTCTCAGTGTACAGTCATAACCCCCCCCCCCCCCCTATCCAACGAAAATAAAATTCAACGGAAAAAACTATGCGTCTGGTGCCGATCTATTCATATTAATGTCTAGTTTATAATGTACTAGGTAGATGTTAGATGTTTCTGAGGGGATCGTCTACACTTAAAAACTGGCATCAACTTCGTCTTGTGAATGGCTGCTGGTATAGATAAATGCCAATGGCATTTACTACATCGATTGCTGAAGAGAGAATTTAAATGATTTAATCACGAATATGTAAAATCATTCTGTTTTATACTGTAAAGTTAAAAAAAAAAAAAAAAAAAAAAAAAAGGAAAATTTACGGTTAACTTTACATAATAATAATAATAATACCGATGTAGATATTGAGTCTTTCTTCTTAAATATTAACAAATTTTCCTAGTTGCCATAGCTAAGTTTTTATATTAATTTTTTTGTAACTGAAGGTTTTGTACTGTAAGGTTCGTAAGCGTACACTTTAAGTTAAATGTAACGATTTGGAAAACTCGGTCAGGAAAAGGTAAGGAAGTTTCTGTTTGAAATTGCAATATGCATTCAATAATAGATTAACAGTTTCTTTCTTTCTTTTTTTTTTTTTTTTTTTTTCTCCTTTAAAAAATATTTAATAATTCTTAAATGTTTTTTTTTTTTTTTTTACCGCGAATTTTTCTGTTTTAATCTTGTCCATATTTTTGTATTTGAATATTGTATTGTTTGTAAGCCTCAAGTTATTAAAATTTTATCGCATAAAGTAATATTATAAAATATTAATTTTTATTAAATGTTTTTTATATTGAATCCAATTTGGACATTTGTTACTTTAAAGTTCTTAAGCGTACAAAATCTAATATCGAAAGGATAGGTGTAATTTTATTTATGTGTAATTAATTGAAATCACGGCATAAAATCACAGGTATTATGGAAAACTACTTAAAAACAAAGTGATATGACTATTCAGTCTTAAATGTTTAGATAATGACCTTAAACTATGCAAACTTAGGAACTCTAACTGTTTTCAAATAAGTTTAGATACAAATCCAATATCTTTAACAATTTAACCAGTATTGCCAGATTTTAATAAATTTTTTATTCAAAATCCACCGCTAAATTTTAAATGTAACGATTGACTAATGATTTCGAAGATTAAATAACGCTTCGCAATATTATTGGTAACTAGTGGATAAAAAAGTAGCAAGATCTAGTAACACTGATTTTAACTTCATTTTGTTTTATATCTAAAATTTATATAATTTTCTTCCGGGTTATTACTTTCTCTTACCCATAAGGTAGAGAAAGTATTGTTTTTGGGTCAAATTTTCGAACGCGAGATTTTGTTATATTTATACGTTTTGAGGTCCCCTGAATACGAAAATCATGTTTTTAGCAAATGGTCTGTGTGTATGTCTGTGTGTATGTGTCTGTGTGTGTGTCTGTCTGTGTGTGTCTGTCTGTTATCAGCATATCTCAAAAACAAATTATGGCAGAAAGTTCAAACTTGGTATTCTAAATGTGTATCATATAGGGATGCTACAGTAAGCTTTTCGTTAAGATCAAGCAAATGGTTCGTGTACAGGGACAATCAAGAGAATTTTAATACATTACGTCTATGGGGGAAATTGCAGGTAAGTAGAGTTTAACGTCTATAGATTGCACTAAACCAAATGAAACGAATATATATTTTTTGTAATAGAGATAATTAACTGGGAAAAAAAAAATTGTATATGTAGGAGCCTCGCCTCTCCCCCTGGGGGGGGAGTCCCCAGTCGAGGGGAGTAAATATTCATGATGGGTATCTTTCAAAAGAGCTCGCTAATACCTTTAAAACGAATGGTTGAACCATCGATCTGCGATATTTTAAAACAAAGTTATCGTTTTTTTTTACTTTTAACGAAAAAAATAAATTTTTTTTTTCTTTTTTTAAATATTGGGAATGCAATGGACGTTTTTTGGATATTTGGTGTTATACTACTTCTCTAATATGGAAATCGTCTGCATTATCATAAAAGAAAATAATTTTTAATAAATTATTTTTTAAAAACAGAATTATTTTTTAATAACCGAATTAAATTCTATGTAAATGTAGGTGGATTAATGAAACGGGGGGTTGAGGGGGGCGGTAGCCCCCCTCACACAGAACTAATTATCATATAAAACTCTTCAGAAGCCTAATATGAATTGTTTAACACAGGTTTACATAACAGTACTCGTTATCTTACCTTTTAATCTGCAACCTGTATTTATAGTAATAAATTTCAGGGTAAGAGAAAGTCGTGTGAGTGACACACCAGATTATTTTTTTTCCGACTATATGCTGATTACACAAATATGAATATTGGACATTCTTAAGAAATAATGTAATATACAACTTGCAAAAGAAATGCGTTTTTAAGAAGTTACAGATTTCTGTGAATAATATAATAACTTGATTATGTAATTTTAGGTTGATTTCTTTAGAAATCGACCTATTGCAATCACTTCGTATATCTATCTATCTATCTATCTATCTATCTATCTATCTATCTATCTCTATATATATATAATGAAAATTTTGTCATCACGATAACTCCCGAAATAATACTCGAAATCGAACCAAATTTGGACAGTGAACTAATCTTATAAATATCTTGGATATGTTCGTTAACCAAGTTGCTCCGACGTTTTGTTTTCAAGTGGCAGCCACTTGAAAATTTCAAACCGACATTGTAAAAAGCATATTTAAAGCAAGATTTGCTTGAATTTTGATGTAAATACAGGTCACATAAGGGTCTCAATGAAGTTTGTTAATGAAGTTTATCCGCCACTTTTAATAAAGTGGCAGATATTTCAAGTTAAGCGGGACCACTTGAAATCTGGCTACCACTTAAAAATTTAAAATCAACATAACTTCCGAAATAATACTCCAAATAGAACCAAATTTGGACAGTGTGTTAACTTATCCTATAAATATCTTAGATGAGTTTAATAACCAAGTTGCTCCGCCATTTTGTTTTCATGTGGAGACCACTTAAAAATTTCAAATTCAAATTGTAAAAAGCGTATTCCGAATTTGTTTTAAACTGGATGTAAATATAGACCAAATAAGGGTCTCGATAATGTTTATTAATGAAATTTTTTCGTCATTTTTAATAAAGTGGTAGATATCTTAAGTTAAGCGAGGCCACTTGAAACCACGCTACCACTTGCAAATTTAAAATCACAATAACTTCTGAAATAATACTCCAAATCGAATCAAATTTGGACAGTGTCTTAACCTATCTTATAAATAACTTAGATGAATTTGTTAACCAAGTTGCTCCAGACCACTTGAAAATTTCAAATTCAAATTGTAAAAAGCGTATTCCGTTTTTTTTTTTTTTTTTAATTTTGATGTATACATAGATTATACAAGTGTCTCAAAAAACTTTATTAATGAACTTTATCCGCAATTTTTATTAAAGTGACGGATATCTTAAGTTAAGCGGGACCACTTGAAATTAGGCCACCACTTGAAAATTTAAAACCATGATAACTTCCGAAATATTCCAAATGGAACCAACATTCCATTCGTGTGTTTATGTTTAATCCGTTAACTTACTTACTGTGAACTTTTTAATTCTGTATTCAGAAGGTAAAGGACACCATGCCCTTTGTGTGCGTGTGAAAAGAATTAGCACCGAAATGTATTATGAATAGTAACATTATATCAATTTAGTATATTATATTACTAATACTGTGTTAAAGTATCATAAAGCTATTACTGTTAGTTGCGAAGAAACATGCAAAAAAGTTGTAAAAAAAAAAAAAAAAAACATGCTTTTCTGAAAAATTACTTTTGTGGACATGGCGTAGAGAAGCTTTTGCCAGCAAATCCTTAAGGGAAATTTATCTTTAAGAATAATGGTAAAAAAATATTTGACTAATTGAGGCGGGCTCTTGTTGAGGATTCTCAGTGTACAGTCATAACCCCCCCCCTTCCCCCTATCCAACGAAAATAAAATTCAACGGAAAAAACTATGCGTCTGGTGCCGATCTATTCATATTAATGTCTAGTTTATAATGTACTAGGTAGATGTTAGATGTTTCTGAGGGGATCGTCTACACTTAAAAACTGGCATCAACTTCGTCTTGTGAATGGCTGCTGGTATAGATAAATGCCAATGGCATTTACTACATCGATTGCTGAAGAGAGAATTTAAATGATTTAATCACGAATATGTAAAATCATTCTGTTTTATACTGTAAAGTTAAAAAAGAAAAAAAAAAAAAAAAAAAAAAAAAAGGAAAATTTACGGTTAACTTTACATAATAATAATAATAATACCGATGTAGATATTGAGTCTTTCTTCTTAAATATTAACAAATTTTCCTAGTTGCCATAGCTAAGTTTTTATATTAATTTTTTTGTAACTGAAGGTTTTGTACTGTAAGGTTCGTAAGCGTACACTTTAAGTTAAATGTAACGATTTGGAAAACTCGGTCAGGAAAAGGTAAGGAAGTTTCTGTTTGAAATTGCAATATGCATTCAATAATAGATTAACAGTTTCTTTTTTTTTTTTTTTTTTTTTTTTTTTTTTTCTCCTTTAAAAAAATATTTAATAATTCTTGAATGTTTTTTTTTTTTTTTTTTTTTTTTTTTTTTATCGCGAATTTTTCTGTTTAATCTTGTCCACATTTTTGTATTTGAATATTGTATTGTTTGTAAGCCTCAAGTTATTAAAATTTTATCGCATAAAGTAATATAATAAAATATTAATTTTTATTAAATGTTTTTTATATTGAATCCAATTTGGACATTTGTTACTTTAAAGTTCTTAAGCGTACAAAATCTAATATCGAAAGGATAGGTGTAATTTTATTTATGTGTAATTAATTGAAATCAAGGCATAAAATCACAGGTATTACGGAAAACTACTTAAAAACAAAGTGATATGACTATTCAGTCTTAAATGTTTAGATAATGACCTTAAACTATGCAAACTTAGGAACTCTAACTGTTTTCAAATAAGTTTAGATACAAATCCAATATCTTTAACAATTTAACCAGTATTGCCAGATTTTAATACATTTTTTATTCAAAATCCACCGCTAAATTTTAAATGTAACGATTGACTAATGATTTCGAAGATTAAATAT
Source organism: Salticus scenicus (assembly GCA_963930645.1). Classification (NCBI taxonomy): domain Eukaryota; kingdom Metazoa; phylum Arthropoda; class Arachnida; order Araneae; family Salticidae; genus Salticus; species Salticus scenicus. The sequence continues at coordinate 230,796,689 of OZ005656.1, read as the reverse complement.
CGCTTCGCAATATTATTGGTAACTAGTGGATAAAAAAGTAGCAAGATCTAGTAACCCTGATTTTAACTTCATTTTGTTTTATATTTAAAATTTATATAATTTTCTTCCGGGTTATTACTTTCTATTACCCATAAGGTAGAGAAAGTATTGTTTTTGGGTCAAATTTTCGAACGCGAGATTTTGTTATATTTATACGTTTTGAGGTTCCCTGAATACGAAAATCATGTTTTTAGCAAATGGTCTGTGTGTATGTCTGTGTGTGTGTGTCTGTGTGTGTGTCTGTGTATGTGTGTCTGTCTGTTATCAGCATATCTCAAAAACAAATTATGGCAGAAAGTTCAAACTTGGTATTCTAAATGTGTATCATATAGGGATGCTACAGTAAGCTTTTCGTTAAGATCAAGCAAATGGTTCGTGTACAGGGACAATCAAGAGAATTTTAATACATTACGTCTATGGGGGAAATCGCAGGTAAGTAGAGTTTAACGTCTATAGATTGCACTAAACCAAATGAAACGAATATATATTTTTTGTAATAGAGATAATTAACTGGGAAAAAAAATTATATGTAGGAGCCTCGCCTCTCCCCCTGGGGGGGAAGTCCCCAGTCGAGGGGAGTAAATATTCATGATGGGTATCTTTCAAAAGAGCTCGCTAATACCTTTAAAACGAATGGTTGAACCATCGATCTGCGATATTTTAAAACAAAGTTATCGTCTTTTTTTTTACTTTTAACGAAAAAAAAAAATTTTTTTTTTCTTTTTTTAAATATTGGGAATACAATGGACTGTTTTTGGATATTTGGTGTTATACTACTTCTCTAATATGGAAATCGTCTGCATTATCATAAAAGAAAATATTTTTAATAAATTATTTTTTAAAAACAGAATTATTTTTTAATAACCGAATTAAATTCTGTGTAAATGTAGGTGCATTAATTAAACGGGGGGTTGAGGGGGGCGGTAGCCCCCCTCACACAGAACTAATTATCATATAAATCTCTTCAGAAGCCTAATATGAATTGTTTAACACAGGTTTACATAACAGTACTCGTTATCTTACCTTTTTAATCTGCAACCTGTATTTATAGTAATAAATTTCAGGGTAAGAGAAAGTCGTGTGAGTGACACACCAGATTATTTTTTTTCCGACTATATGCTGATTACACAAATATGAATATTGGGCATTCTTAAGAAATAATGTAATATACAACTTGCAAAAGAAATGCGTTTTGACGAAGTTACAGATTTCTGTGAATAATATAATAACTTGATTATGTAATTTTAGGTTGATTTCTTTAGAAATCGACCTATTGCAATCACTTCGTATATCTATCTATCTATCTATCTCTCTCTCTCTCTCTCTCTCTCTATATATATATAATGAAAATTTTGTCATCACGATAACTCCCGAAATAATACTCGAAATCGAACCAAATTTGGACAGTGAACTAATCTTATAAATATCTTGGATGTGTTCGTTAACCAAGTTGCTCCGACGTTTTGTTTTCAAGTGGCAGCCACTTGAAAATTTCAAACCGACATTGTAAAAAGCATATTTAAAGCAAGATTTGCTTGAATTTTGATGTAAATACAGGTCACATTAGGGTCTCAATGAAGTTTATTAATGAAGTTTATCCGCCACTTTTAATAAAGTGGCAGATATTTCAAGTTAAGCGGGACCACTTGAAATCTGGCTACCACTTGAAAATTTAAAATCAATATAACTTCCGAAATAATACTCCAAATAGAACCAAATTTGGACAGTGTGTTAACTTATCCTATAAATATCTTAGATGAGTTTAATAACCAAGTTGCTCCGCCATTTTTTTTTCAAGTGGAGACCACTTAAAAATTTCAAATTCAAATTGTAAAAAGCGTATTCCGAATTTGTTTTAAATTTGATGTAAATATAGACCACATAAGGGTCTCGATAATGTTTATTAATGAAATTTATTCGTCATTTTTAATAAAGTGGTAGATATCTTAAGTTAAGCGAGGCCACTTGAAACCACGCTACCACTTGAAAATTTAAAATCACAATAACTTCTGAAATAATACTCCAAATCGAATCAAATTTGGACAGTGTCTTAACCAATCTTATAAATAACTTAGATGAATTTGTTAACCAAGTTGCTCCGGACCACTTGAAAATTTCAAATTCAAATTGTAAAAAGCGTATTCCGTTTTTTTTTTTTTTTTTTTAATTTTGATGTATACATAGATTATACAAGTGTCTCAAAAAACTTTATTAATGAACTTTATCCGCAATTTTTATTAAAGTGACGGATATCTTAAGTTAAGCGGGACCACTTGAAATTAGGCCACCACTTGAAAATTTAAAACCATGATAACTTCCGAAATATTCCAAATGGAACCAAATTTGAACAGTGTCTTAACTTATCTTATAAATATCTTAGATGAGTTTGTTAACCAAGTTGCACCGCCATTTTCCTTTTCAAGTGGAGACCACTTGAAAATTTCAAATTTAAATTGTAAAAAGCGTATTCCGAAATTGTTTGAATTGTGATGTAAATACAGACCACGTAAGGATCTCAATGAAGTTTATTAATAAACTATATCCGCCATTTTAAATAAAGTGGCAGATATCTTAAATTAAGCGGGGCCACTTGAAATCAGGCTCCCACTTGAAAATTTAAAATCATGATAACTTCTGAAATAATACTCCAAATCGTACCAATTTTGGACAGTGATATTATCATATAATTATCTTGAATGTTTTCACTTTGCAACTTGTCCCGACATCTTGTTTCTAAGTTCCAGCCACTTGAAATCACACTGCCGCTTCAAAATATGCCACACGATAAGTTTTAAAATACTAAACTGATTCAAATAAATGTTGGATAGTGAACTTGTGGTTCAAATATCTAGGATAAGTTCACTTGGTGACTTGATCCGCAATTTTATTTCCAAGTGACGGCCATTTGAAAATTTGTCATTATGGTAACTTTATTAATACAGAATCAAATTTGGGAAGTGGATTTATCATTCAAATATCTCATTTAAGTTCGCTGGGCATCTCTCTCCAACGAGATATATAAATTAGAGTGCTGATTCAATGGATGAAGGGTTAGCTTTCTGTGGTTCAAGATGAATCACGTGACATGTTCCAATAGGTTGCTGTGTTTGACCCTTTATCGCTATTTTGGCTTTTAAAATATCAGTACGACAAATTATCATTATTATTAGGTAACATGGCAATCCTATGACCGAAATAAATTGTTTTTAAAATAATTTTACACATATTTCACATTTTAAAAAATAATAAAATACCTTTTTTATCATCGTTTTCCAACAAAGTTTAAAAGTGTTTATAAAAGAAAATTTAAACTTTTAAAGAGCTAAATTTAACAACAAATAATAATTTTTCAGCTATTTTTAAGCATTTTGTCGGTTAAAGTTCAACTACACGAAATAAAAAAGAATTAAAATCAAAATTGAAATGATTTAGAACAAAAGAATATTAAACTACGTAAGTAAATAAAAACATTGGCGGTTATGACAAATACGAAGAACAATCTCCAAACCGTTGCCATAAAAATTTACTGAAAATAAGCTGTTACCAAGGGAACCACCGAATACGCAGGTGCAAGTAGAGCATCTCACATGACTCATCTTGGACCGTCTCAAGGGTTACCATTTATCACTCTACTTTATATATCTCGTTGTCTCACTCCACTTTTTTTTACAAGTGGTGCCACCTGAAAATTTCTTATGACGATAATTTTTGAAATACTGATTTAATTTAAACTAGAACTGGACAATGAACTTATCACACAAATATACTGGATGATTTCGATGGACAAGTTGTTTTGGCATTTTTTTTCCAAGTTGCAGCCACTTAGACTGCCACTTGAAAATTTGCCATAATAATAACTTTTAAAACGCGGCACTGATTTAAACCACAGTTGGACAGTGAACCTATGCTTCAAATATCTTGGATGTGTTTGCTGGGCAACGTGTTCCACTGTATTGTTTCCAAGTGGCGGCCACTTGAAAATTTGTTATCACGGTAACTTTAGAAATACTTAATCAATTCAAATCAAAGTTGAAAATTGGATTTATCATTCAAACAACAAAAATCTAGAAAATTCACGTAACTCGTGAACCAATCACGTTATTGCGTCCATCTTTGGTATATCCGTAATAAGTATTTTCTCGCCAAAAGTCGCCAAAAAAGTCGCCATAGGGGAAAATTCGCCAAAATTGGCGCTAAATCTATTACCTGCGTTACTGGATCTTTTTAATGCGTTTTTAAGGAAAAATTAGGCTATTTTAATGCTAAAACAAACTAGAAATGCAGAAAACTAACATTTTTATCAACTTACTAAGCCTCTTTGAAAGAATTTCTACCAGAAAAAAATTATTTTCAAATTTGCAACGATATCTTAGATGAGCAACTTTGTCTGCCATTTTGATGGAAGTGGCAGTCACTTAATTTTTCAACACGATGACTTTTGAGATTTTGAATTAATTCGAACGATATGTGTACAGTAGACTTATCTCCCAAATACATTTCATATATTTGTCAACTTAACCCACCATTTTGTTTCCAATAGCCGGCCACTTGAAAATTTTAAATTCACATAAAAGTGTATTTATGAACCGATTTGCTTAAAACTCCATATGTGCGTAGCCTACATCAATATTTCTACCAAGAGCATTAATAATTTGTAGCCGCCATTTTGAAAGAAAATGACGGCTACTTGATAAGGAAAAAGAAATCAACCTACCCTTCCGAATAAGCCGGAAGGACATGTTTTATTTTATTATTAATATGGTTATTAAAAGCTCAGGTTTAGCGCCTAATGTGTTAAAAGCAGAAAGTATCAAGGCGAAGTGGATGAAGGTGAGGCTTTTTTTTTTTTTTTTTTTTGTTGTTGTTGAGTTTCTGTGTGTGACTATACCAGGTCGTTGCGCCGCAAAGCTACGTCTACTCAGAGAAAAAAAGGATAAATCCAAGAAGATCTGCATATCTCGCTAGACCACTATTGGAGAGAACAGACAAATTTAACAGCAGAACTTGGAATACTATTGTTATACATTATGCTTAGGAAATGGTTGAACCTACAGCTGGATAACTACACAAATCGATAGAATTAAATGCAACTGCCAGTCAAAAATTTTAATTTTAAATTTCAATGTATTATTAATGTCAAAGGTCATGTAGCAATAATCGCTCTTATTGCAATCCCCTTTTAAAATGCTGCACTTTATATTCTTTCGTTTGTATATTAGCAATTATTTCCTTAAATACTTATAAATGATTTTGTATCTTATAAAAATATTATCGTAGTAGTTTATTTAAAAATAAAGTTTTCAGTAGTTTATTTAAAAATTAAGAAAAAATGCAAAAAAGAAAATTACAGTTTAAAGATTTATTGTGAAAATAACGTAATACATTAAGCATATTTTAATGAATTTTCGCATGTTTTAAACAGGAATTTTCTTTAGGAATAATGTTGAAATATATGCTTCAGATACAAAAAGTCATTTTGTGCGAGTAAAAGAAATTAATAGCGTATTCTTTTAATACAATTCTTTAACAATTTCTAACGATTAAACGTTTTATTAACTTTAAGGAAATGTATTTAAAACATTTTATTTTTGTTGCTTAGTATTAATTTATATGATGCCGTTTTTATGTATGCAAAATGAACGCTACACTGAAAAAAGTGAATAAATGCTTTTTCAGATATAAAACCATTTACTTAAAGAATATATATATACATATATAGTACTTGGCAACATCTGGTAAAAGAATGAAAGAAAAAGAAACATAGTATTAAGTTAAATTTTCTATCTTAGTTTCTTAAAATTTCTTTCAGAAAAAAAGCAAGTTACTATAAAAAATTTTTAATAGTTACAAAAATATACAAAAGGAAATGAACATAGTTAATTTCTCTTTTTATTATGATACCAGAGGTAATATTATTATAACGAAGTTTTTTATTCTTCATTTCATTATCATGAACATATTCATTTCATTATCATTTCATTATCATTTCATTATCATTTTATTCTTCATTTCATTCTTCATTTCGTTATCATTTCATTATCATTTCATTCAGCATACTTTTCTGCATTACAGAATCATATAATGCAGAAAAGTATGCTATAAAAGCTTTCAGATATTAAAATTTCACAAAAGCATTTATGCAAAAACACAAGAAGAATGACTGACAGTGAGAAAAAATTCCGACCTCATTTTCTCTCCGTCACAATTTTGTGGATTTTTACTTTATATACATATTTCCTATTATTAACAACAATATCAAAAACAAATAACAAATTAACAAAAAAAAAAAAAAAACTAACAACACATTAATAAAAAATATTTGAATGAAGTTCTTGCAAGTGAATTGCTTTACTTTTATAGAAATTATTTAAATAAAATAGACATATGTCATCCAAAATAAATAAATAAATAAATAAATAAATAAAAAATAAATAAATAAATAAATCTAAAATTATTTCATATGGTGCTTCACAAAGAAAATGATTTGCATTTTACATCATACAACTAAAACATTCCTTAATAAGCGCATGTAAAACGAGATTTTAAAAGTGACTTTTCAAGAATTAAAATAATAATATTAATTAACGAAAATATTAACTATAAGGGAACAAACAAGCAAACAAGCAAAAAATTATGATGTAAATTAATAAATCTATCTGTCAATCTCTCTCTCTATATATATATACATAAATATTAGGGGGATCGGAAAATAATGTCGTTTTGAATTAATAAAATGAAACCGGAAATTTTTGTTTAACAGTGTTTACATGGTACTTTACAAATTACCATGTTATAAGTTACCTAATTATATCTTAAATTTTATCCAGGATAAATTTCCGATGTCAGTATTTTAATTCAAAAGGACATTATTTTTCGGTCCCCCCTAATATATATATATATATATATATATATATATATATATATTCCTCAAATATAAAACCTTAAGTAATACCATAAACAGAATATTCCGCTAGTAATTGCACAATAACATAGTAAAATTTATTGAAAATTTGATATGAGATAGTCATGCAGTGATATACGGTCTCGTTTCCATAGTGATTCATATAAAGAATGTATATTCATAATCGCATATTGCCTCATATCGATATACATTTTTTTTTTTCAAAAACCTATTTACGAAACAATAATCTTTGCTGTGTGCTTCAAGAATAGCTTTAGTAGATATTTTGGAATCTCTCAATGAATTATGTTCTTTGAAAGGAAACAGCAAATCAACTAAATGGGTTATTTACTTTAGGGGTTATTTCGCTTTATAGAAATGAAGTAATTCGTGTTTTCCTTTTATGAGAATATCTCCGTATCCGAAAAGATAAATTTCTTCTGATATTTTACCATAACGGTTATGTTATTTGGAGAACTTTGAAATGATAGCTTCACATTTGTTCTGAGATCTAGGATAAAGGTATCAAAAGATTTATTACATACCCGATTCATCGATTTCTTTCTAATAGTTTGAGTGATTTCATTTCTACGAAGACTCTAAAATTAATTTCTACATTAAAAAAAGAAGTATATTTCTTTCTTTCAGTACAGAGTTTTCAATTTTCCTGATTTTTCACAAAATTATGTTTTTAAGTTACCTTCGCCATACTCATACCAACCAACATTCTCATTAATATCCCGTAAAATTGTTTGTATCCGCCCCCTTTTCACACAACTTCATTTTTAGAGTAATTTCCTCCAAATGAAATTATGATTAGGTAGGAAGAAAATGCTTTTAAAAATGACTGATGTGAAAATAGAGGGGTGGGTGGAATGTGCAAGTACTAATTGCTTTACGGAATATTATTTATAACGCTGGCAAATAAAACACTTTCGCGACGGCCTGCTTTTGTCTATTTGACAGTGAGATCCGCATGTGGGTGTTATTCTCCCAAGTTACAACATTTCAAAACAAAATTTTCTGTATTCACATTTATATTGTAAATGGATATACATTATAATTATACTCTTTCTAATCAAAGTATTTGTACCCACAGCATATTTGATTGTAGAAATGCGAATATTGGGTATATTCTGGAGAAACAAACAACATACAAATTGCGAAAGAAACGCCCACTGGAGGAGTTACAAATTTTCAAATGGCGTGAATCTACGTAAGCGGTATCGAAAGTGTTAAAACCTTTTTTCCCAGACTCTTTCAACAGAACATTCATACGATAATTTTCATCTTAATTTATCGAGAAAAAATACTATTGAAGGTTACAAAAAAAAAAAAAAAAAAAAAATCTGGTGGAAGAGTTAGGGAAAAAATACAGCCCACGACAACCCTGTTATTTGATCATAAAATTTCGTTATTAACGAAAACTATTTTTGCTTTAAAATGTTACTGGTATTCAAATATCCGGCGAAAACCAGCTCTCTTTATATATATATTTATTTTACAGTAAAGCATTAAAGGGTCGGCCAGATATCTCTTGCTATTACATATGTCAGCATAGATGCCAACATTTTAATTAATTATGGAGTGTTTTTGTCTCCGCCTTTATTTCGCACCATTTTATTTATAGAAAACTTTTCTCTAATATATAACTCCGATAAAATAAGAAAAAAAATTCTTAAAAAATAAGTGGTACGAAATAAAGGCGGGGCAAAAAATACTCCGGAAAAAATTAAAATGTTGGCATCTATATGTCAGGGATAGAACACGGGCACAGAATTCATACCACAATCAATGTAAGAAAATTTTCTACTTTTTAAGTCAACGATATTATAGTTAGAAAAATTTCTTAAACAAGTACCGGTATGAATTCTGCGCCCGTTTTCCATACTTGCATATATATTTCGATACTTAAGTAAAAAATACGAATGTTTGGATAACAGAAAAAAAGGCATTTTCTATAAAATTGTTTAATAAATTCCATTTTTCAGGGTTCTCAGTAATCAATATTTTGAATACCACATTTGATATAAAGCTATCTTCAATTATTATTTTGTAAATATATACTACAAACCATTTATTAACCTGTTAGTAGTCGCTAGTTCGTCGATTCGCCGCCCATTCCTTCAGTGTTGCCAAACTTTTTTATTCAAAGCCACCAAAAAGTTTTAGAAGTGACATTTGACATACATAATCGACGATTATTCGAGTCGATTCGTCTTTTATGTATATCATATGCCACTTCTAAATCATTTTGGTGGCTATTGAATAAAAAAATCTGGCAATTCTGAAGTGATGATCGGCGAATCGACCAACTACAGACTACTAACGGGTTAAGATTACTATTTCTTTATGTATTTCTTTAATGTTATTCAAAATACTGACTGCTAAGAATCCTGCATTTTTTTAATTTTTTATTAAAAGTTACTTATTTGAAGTAAGCATGATATTCGAAATCTAACCGTAAACAAAACCTCAATATAAGTACAAAACTTTGAATAAACACCATAAAATGCAACAACTCGTAATAATTGTTTGGGCCGAAAGAAGACAAGACCCTTCGTCAGATGAACAAAATAGGTACGAGTGCTGCAAAATAAATTGCAAGGGTATTATAGTGCTTTTACATAGGTCGCGCTTATTGGTCTAGCTGATTGCAGTTTCCCATGGTTTTCTCGGAAACTCACCACGAATACGGGCCATTATACCTTGGGAAGACTCCCCATGAGGGCATACACCCTAAGATCAAGACCTTTACATACATAATGGACCTTAACTCACATATTACAAACTGAAATCGATAACCCATGTTAGAGAACTGTTCTTAATCTCTACCCGTATTTGTCAATTAAATATTTGTTTGCTGATAATAGCAGACTCTTCATATTGGATTATAGTCTAAATAATATTTTAAATTTTTAATTTTATAAGATCTGCATCCGTTTCTTGTAAATAAAATCATTTTTATTTTCGCTATGTTTGAAAATTTAAGGATTTAATCGTAAAAGAATTATTTTTTTTTAACAATTTTTAAAATAACTTAAAGCTTAAATAAAGTATCTTTTATATCTTGTAAAATAGTTAATAATTTATTTACATATTTATATATACTTATTTAAACTATCGATTGTATATTGCTATTCGGAATTAAATTCAGGAATATTTATATGTGCTACGAAAGTTTTTTCTTCGAAACGTGGGATTGCTATACTAATTCTATTAATCAAACTTTAGTCACGAAAACAAATTCCCAACGATTTGTTTTTGTGATAACCGTTTATTTATCAAGCACTAACAAAAGGTAAGCAGTTTCTTTGTAGATCTTTATAAATGGCTTTATAGATTTGTCATTTATTATGTCAAAATAGCTTGCGGAAGGAATGTTTCTGGAAAACGAGGAATTTTTCCACATAAAAAAGGAATTTTTCCAGGCAGAAATAGGGTACATATGATTAATTATTAATAAAATTAATTTTAAAAAAGTTGAAAAAAGGGCAATTTGTGAATCACAAATAATAAATATTTCAAGCAAATAATTTTTCCATTTTCTGCGACAAAACTACGAACTTCATATTTGCAGATTTTATCAAACACAATTTGATATATGCATTGGTGTTTTCCTTTGTTTCTTTTTCTTTTTTTCCCTTAAATTTCACCACTGTATATTTTAATATGTAGAATTTTAGGATCTGTTTCTCTACATAAGAAATTCACTCAATTACTATAGACTATAGTATAAATTACAAAATCAACTGATTTTTGTAAAATAACGAGCAACTGAAACATATTTTAAAGTAAAAAAATCTATGCTATTGATATATAATATTTTAAAAGCTGAACTTCTTTATTCTTTAATGTTAGGAATGCGTTCCTGAATTCCAATGAAAGTTCGTCTAGTCTGGCCAATACAATAAAAGATATCATTGTTGAATTCTATTGGTATTTTATAAACACCTCCAGTGGGTTCAATAGGAACGTGGTCATTTAAGCTTAATTATTTTATTGTGATAGGAGAACTAAAAGGGATTAAAATGTTAAATTTTCGATACGTATAATGTTTAAAATTGTTGAATTCATTACATAAAGGAAGATTGTCAGTGAATTTAATTTTGAGAGTTAATAAAGTAGTATATTAATAAGAGACTTGGTGTAGGATTATTAAAACAAAGATAACTACAATGTCTAGAACGCCAAAGAGAAGGAAAAAAAAATCATTTTTCTTATTTTTAGCTTTCTAGGCGTCGTAGTTTTCTTTGTTTTATTAATAAAGTTGTACAAAAAGGTTTATTTTTTATTTAAGGTAAAGGTAAGAGAGTTTGCGCACAATTCAACAAAACTCTATAAAAAAAATCCAAATATTATTTTTTTGCTAAATTAATGGTGCATACTTTTGAATTGAACCTTCTCCTATAACTATTCATTACTATTTTGTTGTTCTACTATAATTTAAAATAACAGCTGTAATAAAAACAAGACAACTATTTTGCTCAATCTCTCCTTATAGGAGTGATTGCGCACATGGATAGGAGAGATTGTGCTTAATTATAACTACAATTAAATTGTTAATAATGATATTTGCATTTAAATGACATTGTTGTAAGGTATTGATAAACAAATATTTTTGTATTAGGAGTGAATATTTCAATTCAATAATTAAAAAATCAGAAAAATAAAAGAAATTTAAAAATAATTTATTTAAAGAAAATATATTAAGGAAACAGAAAAAAAGAATAAAACCAGTGTAAAATAAATTAAGTTATTAGATAACACGTTTAACTTAAACATTAGTACATTTTCTTTTCAGCTTCAATGTTTTCTTGTTTGCTGTCCGAATCTCTCGTTGTTCACAATCCTTGCACTCCTTGTTGGTGAAGCTAATCGTGTAATCACCTGCCACAAGCAGTGTTGCCAGATCTGGGGGATTTTTTATTCAATAATCACCAATACTTTTTAATTGTAACGTTTGCCTAATCACACTGAAGATTGAGAGTCTATTATGTATATCAAATATCACTTCTCAAAATTATTGGTGATTATTGAATAACAAATCCGCCAGATCTGGCAACACTGGAGCAAGTTAACCTGTTGTAAACAGATTGCATACCTTGTGTGCAATGATACATGTCTAGGTCCACCTACTTTAAGTTTAGAATCCACCCTCGGTTTAATATTCAATAAAGTTTTTTTTTTTTTTTTTTTTCCCTCAACACAGATTTCCCAATTTTTATAATTTATTCACGAGCATCTTTAGCCCCGCCTGTTTTTCATACCGGCAATTTTGGAAAATGATTTTCTTCTTATTTAATCGCAGTCACATATTAAAGAGAAATAATCTACAACATTTCTGGTGCGGAAAAGAAGGCGGGGCTAAAAATACTCGTGAATAAATTATAAAAGTTGGGAAAGCTGCCTCAACATCTTCCTCACAAAAATGTTCGAAACACAAAACCTAAATTTCACTTGGCTTAAAGTCTTCTCTTTTTAACTTTAAAATAATTTAAGTTTATATATTTTATTTTATTGAAATTTAGACGATTAATGTCCTTAAAAACATACTTCCCAAACTAACCCGGAAGATTGTTAGTTCTCGCCTCTTTTTGTACAGTCACCCAAAAAAAAAACGCCACCCCCCCACCTAATTTTGCCGTAAATTATCATAGAAACATGCGACTGGTACCAATCAGTTTGTAATAACGTCTAGTTTATAATGTTATAGTTAGATTTTACTTAGGGGGTCGTCTACATATTAAAACTGACATCAACTTCATTTTTTTCAATAGTAACCCCCATTTTTTATAATTTATTTGAATTCTTTGGATCAAATCATCACGGAAAATGGTATAGTTTATATATTTCGCTCAATTTTTGATAGAGTTATAAGCTGTCAAAGTTTGGGGGTGCTAATGTTAAATGAATGTGACAAACATTAAATCATATCTTCCGAAATAATTATGATATTTAAATTCTTTTTTTTTTATTCGTTAGAATGAAGTAACCCAAACATATTCCATGCAAATTTTTGCTAAAAAAACATTTTTTGAATTATGAAAATTATTAATAAATTCATATTTGAAAAAATTATGAATTATGACCTATGTTAATTTTTGCACGAATAGAACGGGCATCATCAAAAACATGGGTTTCCAAATTTACAGCTCGTTCCTAACATTATTTTTTGAGTTACAGTGATATTTCACTTTTTATTCCTGTTAGGGGGCCGTCACTTGTTATAATCTGTATCCTCTATAAGTAAATGCTTGTATATAATTTGACAGAAAACTATTTTAATTTACCCTTATGTTATTTTTATTGTTTCCTAAGCAATATTTCGATGTTTATTATACAAATTGGCATATTCTTGTAAAGTTATCACAATGTAGGCGAGGGATTGTGAAAGAATTTCAAAAGAAAAGAAGCCCCGCCTCTGATTCGCTGAAACACTATTTAAAAAAAAAGACAAATTTGCATATTCCTATTTGACTCTATATGTGACGCTGGTATGCATAAATCACAATGGTATTTACTACATCGATTATTGAAGACAAAACTTCAATGATTTAATTTCAAATATGCAAAATTATTTTGCTTTATATTATAAAGTTTTAGAAAATTTGTGAAAGGCGTGGCTATTTACATTAAGCCTTGATATGGAAGCTATGTTGCTGTTTTTCGATGCTGCGAAATTTACAAAATATATTTGTGTTAATATACTATACAGATAGAAGAATAATTATATAATATCAACAAATCTTCTTTAATCAATATGTTTATATACATTACTGTATGGAAATGTTTATATATGAATATTGTATTTATTTTTAATGAGAGATATAAACACAAAATACTAAAAAAAAAGAAGAAAATGTGTTATAAATTTTTATAAATCAAGCAAAATATATATGCATACTTGCCAACCTAACCCGTAACATTGTTAGTTCCCGCCCCTGTGTGTACACAATTTAATTTTTAGAGTAATTAACTTCAAATACATTTACGATTAACTCATTGAGCGCCACGCGAATTCTTATGGAAATCCCATTCAGGCCACACATGCTGCTTAGAAGCGTGTTATGTTTATCGAGTTTCAATAAACCCCATTAGGCCTTAACGATATAATCCTATAAAAATCCTATTAAAAAAAAAAAAAAAAACATGAAGTAAATTTTAAATAAATTGTCAGTAATTACTTAAAACTATGTAACTTCTGTAGTTTTATATCATATTTTACACTGCCGGCTGACTTAGCCTAAATGGAAAGATCAGTGTCAGCCACCGATGGCTGACACAGCTCTAAAAAGACTGATGTGAAAAAAATGTACGGAAAAGGGCGGGACCAGTAATCTTCCGGGATAGGTTGACAAGAATGTATATGCATAGAGCAATGCCAGAAAATGTTCTTTATTTTTCATGAACCAGATGAATGGTATTTTTTTTCTGAATAGTCTATGTATTAAATATAATGCTGCTTTAAATACCCTTTAAATGAAAAGTTTTATTACATAGAGTAATTTTCTGGCACTCTACAGCTCCCAAATGACAAAACAATACAAAACCCCGCCTTTTTCCAGTGTTTAAAGGGTATTAACGTTTAATATGCTTTATATTCGTTTTGATCTTTCCTTCTCCTCCTTCTCTTCTTCTTTTTTCCTTAAAAAAAAAAAAAAAAGAGTTATGTAACATTTTGACCTTTTCAAGTGAAGATTTAGATTAAGGGTAGTCAGCCTTTCTACAACCACCGTCCACTTCGGTATCTGTGTTAAAGTGTAGAATTTTAGAACATCCCATTAAGTAGTAGGATTTATTATTTTACATATTAATTTGTTACACATTATAAAATATAAAAGCAAAAGAATATCGTGGAGATTTATGTAAAAGTTTTTAATAATGTCATGAAAAAAATAATAATAATTAATTAAAAAAATAAATAAATAAAAATATAAAAATCTGTTTTAATATTTTAAAAAAGTCAATTAAAGAAAATGAAATTACTGCAGTATCAGAACAAACTCCCATTGTCACTGTGAAACGGCCGTGGGAACCAGGTTGAGTGCCGCCGTTTCAGATGAATGGTATTGATGAGTTAAAATAATTTTGATTTTTCAAACAAATTTAAAACCATTCATCTTTTTTTTTTTTTTTTTCTTTTGATAGATATTTTAATATCTATTCAAGCTATTTAATTTTCTTCGTATGAAGTGAACTATCTGATGTTTAATCAATAGAAACCAATAAAAATCTTTTAATTCATAGACTAACTCAGAAAGTTCTGTGAATTAGTCATTTTTTTTATTTTATAATTAACATTTCTGAAATTTTTTTCCGGTGTGAAACTTAATAAATAATGTATACTTGGTGGTAGATCGTGATTTATATTTTCTAAATGTATAGACGGACCCCTAATACATTTTCACGTGTAACTCTATTTAAAATTGATTTAAGGTATATAAATAGGTATGTTTTTCGAACCGCCTTGATCTCAGAAATCTGAATATGAAGTCAAAAATAGGGGTTGCCATTGAAGAAAATGAAGTTAATGCCAGTTTTAATATGTAGACGACCCCTTAGGCAAAATTTAACTATACCGTTATAAACTAGACGTTATTACAAATCGATCGGTATCAGTCAAATGTTTCTACGATAATTTACGGCGAAATTAGGTGGGGGGGTGGCGTTTTTTTTTTGGGTGACTGTACACCACTTAATTTTTAGAGTAATTCAAATATGCTTACGATTAAATAACAAGAAAAGTACTTTAAAAAAAGATTGGTTTGAAATAATAGACGGGAAGGAGCGAGACTAACAATCTCCGGGTTAGGTTGGCAAGTTATGTTAAAAAGAATTTTGAGTAAACTGATATTTTTTGTATTTCTCTATTTCGCAGGACTGTACGATAGAGGCGCCATCTGTAGATGAAATCGAAATCCTCATAATAAGAAACAATTTTAAAATGCGATTCTAAATAAATTTTTGAAAGCAAGAATTATACATTTTCTTATTTTGATTTTCCATTTATTATTAATAGAATGAACGTTATTTCATTATTTTGTAGCCACATTTAACTATGGAATTTCAGTTATGTATGGTAATATAGTTCCGACAAATTTTAATACTTGACTCTTAATGCAAAAATAATTACTCCAAGAATTTTTAACTTAGCAGCGGGGAAAAAATATAAATTCTGAAATTGAGACTCAAGTGGAAAGATTAATGATTTAAAACTAATTTATTGAATAATAGTAATAACAACAACAATAATAATAATAAACATCTCATAAAAAAAAAAAAAAAAAAAAAAAAAAAAAAAAAAAAATCCAGTGATTTTATTTATGAGACTTTTTGAAACATCATACAGGGTATGTAAGTTCAATCCTACGGATGTTCTACGTCAGAAGTATTAGTTTTATTAACAACTTAACTTCCCGGGCATGTATATTCCTCTTTCCAAAGTCCACTTTTTTTTCTATTGTACTGCTACCAGTGTAACTACAGATACGATTTGACACTGCAATAAAATACACTTGGAAATGATCTCTACACTACAGTGTTTTCGAATGATTTACTTATTTTAGAGTTTAAAGAGAACAGTAGCATTGGGAAACGAATTTCTTAAATATTCGTCAGCAGGTAAGGGGGTAGTAAAACCCGAATAAACTACTACATCAGAAACGCCAAAGAAAAATATTGGAAAAATATTGGAAATATTCCTTTTTGCACTGAAGACGGCACGCTTAAGGCTGCCGAAACAGCTGTTTGCTTTTCCAATATTTTTCTTTGGCGTTTCTGACGTAGTAGTTTATTCGGGTTTTAATATTCCAACGCCAAGTCTCCTGTTATTATTATAGGTAAGGGGGTAATTTGTCCATTTTTACTAAACTGTATATAGTATACTTAAGGGCACGGAAGAAGTATGAATTGAAAATAATAATAATAATAATAATAAATTCTGTATGATGTGCATAAGAGGCAAGGATGGGAAAGGGAATATATATATTTATAAGACCATGTTACTTCGAAGCCACAGAAGCATAAGCTGTACTGCTACTCAGCATTTTCCAGCATTTTCCAGCTTTGATACCGTATGCAAAAAAAAAAAAAAAAAAAAAAAAAAAAATGTATCCACCAGACGAAATCTGTATCAATGGTTACAGATGTTACCTAATTACGGATTTTGCCTGATTACAGCATTTTTTTTTTTTTTTTTTTTTTTTTTACAGTTTGAGATATAGATTTGCACAAAATTTCTGAGATAAAACAACAACAACAAAAAAAAAAAAAAAAAAAAAAAAAAAACAGAAGAAAAAAATTCTGTGGAAAAGTAACAAATTTTTATATAATTTTTTTTTTTTTTTAAATATATATGTAAAAAAATATATAAATTTTATTACATTAACTATATCTAGAGAAAAATGTATTTTTTATTTTATTTTATTTTTCTTTTTTAAAAATGTTCGTTATTTTAAATAATAATAAAACTACAAATACTTAATTTAACAATAAGTTAATTAAAAGTTTCGATTTTTTTTAGCTAAATTTTAATTTAATCTAGAACACAAAAAATCCTCGTGTATATTAATTCATTTAGGCTAGTTACAGCGTCAAATTATATAACATGTATAAAAATTACGTACCGTATTTTCTGGCGTATAACGCGCAGGTTTGTTAAATTAATTATATACCGGAAATTTAAATGTACAGTAAAAGCTACTTTTTTTAACAAGCTTTTGTTTCTTACAAATATAGCTTTATTTGTAAATTAAAATTTCTGGTGTGTAACACATTCATGTGACCTGCGTGGTATACGCCGGAAAATACGGTACTTTTGCAGAAATACAAATTAATTTCTTATACTACTGGTGCAAAGCACATTTAAATAATATTCCAATTTCCAAACTGCTATTACACGCTTAATATCTTTAAGAAAAATGTGTCATCTACAAAATTCAAATGTTTTTTAATAGTACATAGGTAACTAACGAAGGAAAAATTACATATACACATATTTCTTTAAAGGGTATTCGTAATTACGATGGAAAAGAAAGGAAATATTTTAATATTCCTACGTAGGTTTTCGTCAAAATTATGATTAATCAATAAAACTGAATATCTGGTGATAATTAAGAGGAAATCCAATAAATATTCATGGTCATATTTTACTTTAAATACAAGATTCTTATTGTTTTCATCGAGTGTTACGCCCTTATAATAATAGCATTTTTGCATTTAATAGATAAACATTACTTTTAATAAAATTTCAGATTAATCAATCAATTAATTTATTTATTTTACTTTACTTTATTTTATTTTACTTATTTATTTATTTGTTTGTTTGTTTTTTCCGTATCAAAGGAAAGGAAAATTTTGTTATACTCGAGTTTATTGATTAAATAATCTTTAAGTAAAAGAAAAATATTCAAGAAATATTTTAGAAACATGTCAGAAACATGTTACATAAAAAAAATAAAAAAAAAAATACAAAACATTACTAATAATCTCACTTTTTAATATACTTCTGTACAAAACGTAGACTAATTTTAACAAAAATTATGAAATTCAAAGCATTAGAAAAGTATTTGGAAAAAGAAAAACAAAGAACGTTAAAAATTGACATTAAAGAAACAGGTATTAGCTGCAATTTTAAATATTATGATTTTTAAAGATCTTTGTCACTAAGATTCAAAAATAGAATTCTGTGTCAACTTACAGGAAAAAAAAAATTTGTTCACTTTCGTTCTGTGAAATGCTTTATTTTACTTTAGAAAAATTTCTTACAAAATGCATCACAGAACATTGAATGCTTTTCGATAAAAATAATCTATAGGAAACTTGATTGTAAAATTATTTTCTCTCTTTAAATGAAAATTGTTCAATCAGTTTTTCAAAACTAATCATTCAATACGAAAGAAAAATATTTATTGAAAAAAAAAAATAAAAAAAAAAAATTTGTTTTATTTCCTCATAAAACTGAAAACATTTAAGGAATGTCGTATGATTATTATTATTATTTTTTTAATGTTACATTGTAATAATAATAGCGACATAGGGAATTATGTAATTTATTTTAATATTATTTTTGAAATCTTTATTCAGTGTTGCATAAAAATATTTCATTCATAGAATTAATATCCGTATGAAAAAAAAAAAAAAAAAAAAAAAAACATAATGTATGGATAAAAAGCGTTCTTATTATCTGTATCCTACTATTGGATTGTTGATTGAGACCTATTTTGTCTACACTAGAGATCATGGTATATACGCGATACCCTCTGTGTGGAATCTTTCTAAGGCATCTTATCCTGTATTGACACGAACTTTCGAGAAGAGTCCAGAAAACTCCAAACAGCTTGACCGATGAGCGCGACTGGGATTACCATAATTTCTGGTAGATAACCCGCGGGTAAGATGTATCATTTCTCCGTCAGAAATTTTATGTAATTGAGAAATCTATACATTTTCGAAGGAAGAGCTAGTACAAATATAAATTTATTTATCAATTGAAATTTCTGGTGCAAAACTGGATTATATAACCTGCGGGGTATCTACCAGAAATTACGGTAAGTCTAGTACTCCCCGTTTACCAGTTTCGAGGGACAACCTTTCGTCTGTAGTGGGACATATATAAGCAAAAACTACGAATTGCAAATTCTGCAGAGTTGCCAGATTTTATAATTTATTCCGGAAAACTTTGATACCCACTTTTTTATTATTATTATTATTATTATTATTATTATTATTATTATTTATTTATTTATTTATTTAGTACGACAGGACTAGATTTTTTTTTCAGACAGCGATTTTGCGTTGTTATACATCCAATATGACAGGATACCTGCCAATAATTAATTTTACCATTTAATTTCTTAAATATTTAGAAATTTTATTCATAAACACATCAACCACGAAAATTTATTTTAAGTAGTTTGGAATATAATATTGATTTTTTTAAGACCAACTATGAGAAAAACGTAAGAGCCGGGAATTGAACCCAGACCCTCTACTTAGCGTACAGATGCTCTTCCATTGAGACATTGTTGCTGATAACCAGCTCGACTTAATAACCGTTACATCTGCGTTTGCAGATACGGTAACCTACACAACAGTTATTATGTCAGAAATGTCGAGTTGGTTATCAGCCAGGGTGGCTCAATGAAAGAGCATTCGCCCGTTAAGCTGATGGCCCGGGTTCGATTCTAGGCTCTGGCATTTTTCACATAGTTGGTATAAAAATCAAACTTGTACTGCAAGTCACTTAAAATGTCCTAAATTATTTTCTCAAATCCGTGAAAACTTTTATACTTTTAAAGACCTACTTTTGATCTAGAGATTCTTCCTCGATCGCGTGTAGAAACCAGTTACCGATCTTGATATACAAGACCATCGTTATTCATAAATTGGATGGCATCTGAATATTTGTTGGCTATCTTCCGAATTTATATTGATGATGGTTTCTGGATGTTGTTCGCGTTATCTTCTGTAGATATATTGCTAATGGCTTTTGCGTATTTGATGGCAGTATCTTCCGAATGGCTATTGATGATGGCTTCTGAATATTTGTTGGCGATATATTCGGAGTACATATTCAGGATGACTTCTTACTATGTGTTGGCGATATCTTTCTGAATATTGGTTAATTATAGCTTATATGTTGGTGATAATTTGAGGATATGTATAGATTATGGTTTTTGAATGTTTGTTGTCGAGGCCTCTAGGATATGCGTGGATTATGTCATCTAATATTTGTTGGCTATTTCTTCTGGATATGTTTTGATTGCAGCTTCTGGATAAACGATGTAGCGCAAGATGGAAACGAAAACTCATAAAACCGAGACATGTAACAAGATAAAAAATACGGCAAAATATTCTAAATAGTATAGTAATTGCCAACTTTTAAATATAATCTGTAGCAATGTTACAAACCGCCTTTTTTTTTTTTTTTCTCTGTTTTCTAGATACTTTCTACATACAGTAATTTTCTCCAGTATATAAATACAGTTAAATTAGGAAAAAAATGCTCTTAAAAAATAGCGGTACAAATAGGAAGCGGATACTAAATATGTTACAAAAATAAAAAAATAAAAATAAAAAGTTGACTACTCTGAAAATAAAATTATTTACTAATTAAAGAAATAGTACAACTTAAAAATGTAAGTGGAATAATACAACGAAAAATGAGAAAGAAATAGAAGTAACGTATACTGTGAGAAGTAAAATTAAGAAGTAAATTCCAATTTCCAAGCATCAGCGAAAGAAGACACTGAAGAAAGATCATTTACAAGAGTTTTAAAAAATTTAGAGTTTTAAAAAAATATACGAAGCTTAACAGGAAATCAAATAAGAACACGAAATAGTATTGAACTTAGAAAAAAACAAAAGCGTGTTCATAAGATAAGTAACGAGAATTACATAACTTAGAAATTTCTTATGTCCTTTCATTTAGATAGTGTTGATTGAGTCTATATTTCAAATACATGTCTATTTGAACAAAACAACATAAATTGTACGAATAATAAGGATGGAATAACCACCAAACTAGCTCTCAGTAGGAATGTAATCTTTAAAATGGAACAACATAATTTTACTGATGCTTTTAAAATACACTTTAAAAATTCAAAATGAGTGAGTTGATAGTGAGTGAGTGAGTGAATGAGTGAGTGAATGATAAGTTTTAGAGATTTTTAAATTCTAGCTAGGAATAAAAAAGTAAAACAGTAGGAATGAGTCAACTGACATTCAAAGAAGATTCAGCGCGTTCAGGTTTATTAAGTTTTTCTAAGGTCTTCATTAAAGATAAAAGGATTAGTACACCCGCGAAAAAAAAAGATACTTTAAGAAATTAAGTTCTTTAAAAAGTTTATAAGAACCAAACGAAATGTATAAAGCACGATAGGAATAAGTATAGGTAATATTATACTTTTAAAAAATTAAAGAACACGCTTTTATAGAAATGTGACCTAAAAATCACAAAATATCTATCTTAGTATTAAAATGCAGTGTGAGAGAAAATCGTGTGAGTGACACACCATAATATTTACATACATTTAAATCTTTAATTAAAATAATTTAGAATTAAACAAAACCATTTTTAAAAAATCTCCCTTGACTGGGCTCGAACAGAGACCTTTAGGTTCGTAGCGCGGCTCTTTACCTCGCAGCCACGGCGTTCACGTAAGAAAAGTCTTTTTTTTTACAATATAGATTTTTTGTTTACTCCCAGAGTGGTTACAAACATACAAACATACATACATATAGGTAAAGCTACTAAAAGCGTGTTAAAAACAGTTATTTTCTGTTAAATAGAGTAATTAGAGAGAGCAATTATTATTATTATTATTATTATTTTTGCTACGCCAGTGTTTTTTTTTTTTTTTTTTTGTGAATTTTATTCAGATATTGCAGGAGCCTGATTCAACGGAATAAAATAATCGCCAAAGAAAAATGCATATTTGCAGGGGAAAACCGATTTCTTTGCTATAAAACTACTGATAAGCTGGTATTGAATAATGAATAATAAGAAAAAAAAAATAATAAAATCGGGTCAAAATGATTAAGAACAACCCATCAACCTTGCATTACTATTTAATGATAACCACGGGATCATATTAATAAAAATGAACTTTAAAAATAATGTAATTATTTCTAAGAATGCTTTTATGTGCATGCGTAATATGTAAAGTTTTGCGAAAGATTATTCTTTATTAAAAAAAAACAATACTTATATTGTATTCTGTTATTCTATATTGCAGAAAAAGTCAGTGTTGATAATGTATATTAAGAAATGTTAAATAATAAACGTTAATAAAACTTTAATAAATATCCGAATTTTCCTATTTATGAAGTATGATTTTTCTGTGACTAAATTTAGAAATAACATTAGAAAATACTGTTTTATAATATGGCAAATCCAGTCATTTGAAGAGTTTTATAATAGCATAGTTGCCATAATTACTAATTATTAAAAATAAATCTGTCATATATATTTTCGACGAATAAATAAAATTAAATAAAGAGAAAACATTTAAAAAATCTTTCTGGTGTGAAGTCTCAACAGAGACTTGGTACCTATGTAATTAGTATATAATTTCTTAAACATTTCCTATCTACATACTTACATACTTGCCAACCATCTCATTATGAACAGTATGATTTTTAGTACCCACGTTTCTTTTCACACCAATAATTTTTTAGAGTAATTTTAGTCTTATTTAATCGTAACAACATATGGAGAGAATTACTCTAAAAGTATAGTGGTGTAAGAAAAGGGTCGTCTTTTCAGGGGGCGTTAATAATTGTACGGTTATTAATGAGATGGTTGGCAAGTATGTACTTACCAACCATCTCATCATGAAGCGTAAAACTTTTAGTCCCAGCCTTTTTTTTTTCACAACAGTCAGTTTTAAGAGTGATTTATTTCTTATTTAATCATAACAACATTTGGAGTTAATTACTCTAAAAATAAAGGGGTGTGAAAAGGGGGCGTTAACAATTTTACGCTTATTAACATACTTGCCAACATATTTCGGAATATTGTTAGTTCCCGCCCCATTTTGTACACCACTTAATTCTTAGAGTAATTCTCTTCAAATATATTTACTATAAATAAGACGAAAAGTACTCTAAAAGAAGACTGGTGTGAAAAAATAGTCGGAACAGGGACGGGATTAACAATCTTCAGGATTATGTTGGCAAGTATCTATTAATGAGAAGATTGGCAGGTATGTATCTAACACTTTTCAATAATTACTTTTAATTATTTAAAGAAATTAATTATTATTATAATTTATTAATGCTTGGAATAAAAAGAATGGTGCGTTAATTCGTTATAAATTTTGATGCGGTGGGTACAAAATTAGTCAATTTTATACGACATTAAGAAAAATCACCAAAATATAGATTCCCTCTCAAAAAGGAGCACTGACACCAGTATTCTTTATCAATAATTTTTATGACCACAAATAACTTGTGCCGTTACATGATGGAAATTGTTGATAAAAAATGCTAATGTCCATGTTTATGCCTTCCTAAGGCTTTCCGTCTGTATACGGACGGAATCGTTCGCACCTTTTTTTTTTTTTTTTTTTTTTTTTTTTGTGGCTACCCGAGGTAAGGCCGGATTAAGCCAGGAAGGCGTTAAAAAATATTTTGTCTTAATGATCCTTTAAATTTATTTTATGAACTAAAAACTTGCTGCATTGAATAATGCTACAATATTTCCGCTGAATTATTTACATTAGGTCTATTGGGAAATTCTGTCAGTCTAAATTAAAATACCAAAATTCATCTCCAATAATACTCAAGACAATCTTTAGTGCTGAATTTCATATAAATATTATTTTACAAAAATTCCCGGTGTCAATATATTAATTTAAACCCAAAAATCTGTTTGGTGAACGTAATATATGTTTTTAGTAATTTGTACAGTTTTTAAAGTAAAGTTTTCAACTTAAGTGAAAGTTTTGTATATTTAATTGTTATATGTTTTCTTCTCAACTTAAAATGATACACTGTTAAGTATAACTATAAAATATAATAAGAATCTCAAAAAAGGTTTATAAAATATTCATATTTAACGAATTAAATATAATTTATTTTCGTATTTTTAATGTTTAAATTTTTAAAATTTAAAATTTCAGCAATTAAATGCAGAAGATATTTTTAACGAGTCTATTTTCTAAACTTTTATATAAAAATTTATAATTATAAAACATTTCATTAATCAACAATTTTCTAAACATTTACTAACTATTTATCTTTAAATCCTCTAATATCCTTGGCATAAATTCGTAAGAAATATCTTAGAAGGTAACTTGAAATATAACGTTTTCGTGAATTAAAAATTATGGTTACAAACAAACCTAACGCTATCATTTAATACGTCATTAGTGAAAAATTATCAAAAACACTTTATCGAAATTCTTAAATAAATGATACTTTAAATTTGCTTTAAGAAATTGGAAATTTATTCTCTCACTTAAATTAAATTGAATTGACCGCTTAGAACACTTCAGACGTAAAATAAATTGCCGAAAAGGATTTAAACCCAAATAATGTACAAAGAGAGGTAAGTTCAACAATGTCGCAGCTATAAATTTTAACTTAAACCCCCCTCTCAACAATGGCGTCTTAAATATTTTTAGAAAACGTTCATTGTTATTTGAAATCTTTATCCCATGAAATTGATTAAATTTAAAAGTAACTAAAATGAAAATGTGCTAGAAAGGAAAATTACACTGGAAGTATGAAAATGTACTAGAAGTAAATGGTTGTTAAATTGTATTATATGCAATATTAAATAGTTTGCATGTGCAAATGATGTATAGTTTGAAATTCAGATATATTTATTTATAAATGATTTTTCATTTTGTTTCTATATTGTATATAGAAAAAACTTAAAAATCCTTAAAGATAGTAATTTTTGCATTGTATGCCAAGTAAATTATACATTATTTTACACTCATACTTTTATTTATTTAAATGATTTTATTTATTACAAAGAAGATACATAAGTTTATATATATATATATATATATATATTCAAACTTTAAGTTGGGTAACCGCAGCGGCAGGTCATTCGAGGACACTTTAAAATAATTTTCTCGGTTATTTATGCGTAATGTTCTTAATTTTTAAGAGTGTATCTGTAAGTACATACAATTTGTTCTTATCCAGTATTCGATACGTAAATTATCTCTTTCAGTACATGAGAGTACTGTGAAAAAACTAATTAAATCATTTTTATACACATATAATTAATTTTCCTGAGAAAATGCGCCAGTCATGCAGAGTTATCAACATTTTAATTTATTCTTGGGTATTTAGACCCGCCTTTATTTCATACCACTTTTGATTTTTTTCTTATTTTATCGTAGTTATATATTGGAAAAAAATATTATATAAATAAAGTGGTGTGAAATAAAGGCGGAACAAAATTTTCTCCGGAATGAATTAAAATATTGGCAACTGCTGTCGAGGGTAATGCAAAACCCAATAGAGGACACTTTTTCTGTTCCAGTTGTGGACAGATTTTCTGTTATGGTAGTAGGCATTTTTTTTTTCTACAGAAATAGACAACTTTTCTGTTCCAGTAGTGAACACCTTTCCTACTCCAATAGTAAATACATTTTCTTTTCTATTAGTGTACATCTTTTTTGTTCCACCAATGAACTTATTTTCTGTTTCAGTCGTGGACGCATTTCTCTTGCGGTAATAGACATTTTTTCCCTTCCAGTAGTGGGACCTTTAATTTTTTCAGAATAAGCGAAGTGATTGAAATATATATATTTAACTAAGAAAAGGAATTTAATGAATCATAAATGCGTTAACAGAACAAAAAAATAACTGGAAATTTGTAACATGAATTGAAAACAAAATATCTCTGAAAACTTTAAAAGCTTCAGAAACACATTGTATTATTTTAAAAGACATTAGTTTCAAAATAACATTTTTATTACCCTTTTGTGTGATAAATTCATAAATAACAAAGCTAGCCAGACTTTTATTTCAGATATTGTCTTTTCAAGGGGGAAAAAATTCAAATATCTTCTAAAAAATTGAAAAAAGAACTTTTACGAATATTTTGAAGCATTCCAATTAAATTTTGAGTAAAATAAAATACTAATTGTTTCAGAATCTGAATTTGTGAGAATACATTGTTAGAAATAATAGTTCAAATTTCACCAAAAGAAAGGTGTTAAATAGATGTTTTCAGTTGCAACTAATATTCCGGAAGAATGCTTCACCACTTCAGTCACTCTCTCTACTGAAATGGTACCATTAAAATTCTGACACATCGCAGAAAAATATAGGTTGCAACTAAATAAGAACCAAAAGAAAATCTGATTTAACAGCTTATTGAGCCATGCACTTAGTTGCCGACATTTTAACTTAATCCGAAACTATTTTAGTCCCTCCCTTATTTCACACCTCTTTATATATAAAATAAATTTCTCCAACGTATGTAACTACGGTAAAACAAGAGAGGGAAAAAAATCTTTTAAAATAAAAGTGGTATGAAATAAAGGCGGGACCAAAAATGTTCCGGAATAAATTAACACTTTCGCGACTGCATAATATGTCTTTTGGATAGTATTAGTATGTTGCGCCTGTAGGCGTTTTTCTTTCATGCTGCATTATTTCAAAACAATGTTTTCTGCGTCCATATTTATATTATATATGAATATACATATTAATTATATTCTTTCAAGCGAAAGATTTTGTATCCATTGTATTTTGATTATATAAATATGAATATAGCGAATATTCTTAAGAAATATAGCAATATACAAATTGCAAAATAAAAAAACGCTCACTGGAGGAGTTACAAATTCCCAAATGACACGAATCCACGTCAGCGATCGCGAAAGTGTTAAAATGTTGGAAACTCTGCATGTCCACTTGTACATTTTGCATTAAAACTCAAATAAGCCATCAGTGAACATTATTGTTCACCATTGCTCATGAAGACATTTTAAGATACCGATGAAAGACGCCTATAAAAACATTATATATTAATGCAAAATTAAAAATCAGCACAATAAATTAATTTTACATACTTATTTTAAACTTGTGAAAGTAAATTAATTATACATGAAATTAATTAAAAGTAAGCAGAGATAAAGCAAGTAGAATTTTATTTCCTTTTTTAAAACTACAAGAAAAAACGAGGGAATGAGAGGCAGAGAAAACGTAGTCTTATTTTAAAACTGATGGCTGGAAATATTTGTAGTTAAATAAATTTAAATTACAGAATTCTAAAACTAATCCTAAACGTTATTCGAATCTGTGCAAGAAAAGGAAAATCTGTTTTAAAAAGTTTAAATTCAAAGCGTCCACTACTAGTATAGTGTCCATACTGGTGCTTTTACCTTAAATTAAATAAATTTAATATGGTTATTACGATCAGTATTTTTCCCTGACTCCTTTCACCACTATATTTATATAGTAATCTTCTATAGTCTCCACGGTCATCTAAATGGAAACTTGATATCTAAATACAGTGGTAGAAGATTCAGTAAAATAATTTCCCTTAATATGGCAGCACTGAATAAAGGCGGTAGATTGTGAAAGAATCGAAAGAAAACAAGTGCCGCCTTCTGCATCGATGAAACAATATTAAACGTTAAGTATTTTGTATATACGTGTTTGACTCTATAAGTGATGCTGGTATGCATAAACGTGAATGGCATTTACTACATCGATCGCTGAGGACAAAATTTAAATGATTTAATCACGAATATATAAAATGATTTTGTTCTGTATAGTAAAGTTTTAGAAAATTGTGTAAAGGCGTTGCTTACTTTACAAGATAGGAACATACCCGATCTCGATACGTTGATTATTTCATCTAAAATATTGAATTACTTTTCCTAGATTTCACTATTAAATTTTTGTTTTAACCCTGCTGTTCTTTTTTTGTATTTCAATATTGTAGAGTTTCTATACCTCAAGTTAAATGTGAGGTTTTAGAAAACGCGATAAGGAGAGGTTTACTGTTCAAAACAGCAATATACATAACATTCAATAATCGCTTATTTTTATTAATATTTCATAATTTTGATAAGTTTTTTACTGCAAATTTTCTGTTTTAATCTTGTTTTCATATTTTTTATATTTGTTTATTGAATGATTTATAAAACTTATGTTATTTAAATTTTATCGCATGATGTAACATAATAAAATATTTACAGAGTGGTCACAGAGTACACTTTTTCTCTGATTCTTCCACCAATATTTTTCTTTCGGAATTTTTAACAGTATGTTTGCACTATTAATTAAGTGAAATTATCATATAAATATTTTGGTGGAAGAATCAAGGGAAAAAGGCGGGTCCGTAATCACCCTCTGATATAATTATAATTATTATTATTATTTTTATACTGAATCAAATTTTGGGCAATAGTTTTTAAAAAAAATTTACCTTACCATACCTATTATTGAAACAAAACCGTATAATTATTTATATATTCGATTAATTCTTATCACGGCGTTAAATTCACGCGTATTATGGAAAAATAATTTAAAACTACGTAACATGACACATTTATTATTAAAACAAAGAATATATTTTCACTTTTAAAGATATGGATACTGATCTTACGTTTTCAGAATTAGGAATTCAAGTACAGTAGACTCCTGTACAATGCGGAAGATACCTGCTGCGCAATAGGAAATCGTATTGTGCGGGACATACAATATCAGACCAATTTATGCAAGTTCAGTCCAACCCTAAAAAAATTTAGTTTATTTATTTAATTATTTATTTATTGTGTTTTTTATTGTTTTCTAAGTAAGGTTTCGATATTTACTGTACAAATAAAGTTATTTTTGTAAAATTAACGATTACAAGCGAAATTTTTGATGACATTCGAAAGGAGTAATAAGCCCCACCCTCTAGCTTCTTCTGAATCAATAATTTACTTAAAAAAATTTCGTATTTCTTAATTTTATTTACGCTGACCTATTTAAACATATGACATTCACTTTTTTGATTGTTGACGATAAAATTGCATTTTTTTTTTTTTTTTTTTTTTTTTTAATCCCGAATTTGCTAAATAATGGGGTTGTTATAAAGGCGCGACTAACTTCTCAAAATAGGAATGCTTATGTACAGTATCTCTTTTTTCAATATTAAATATCCTTTTCAAGTTTAATTGTTTGTTTAAATCTTGTTATCTATATTTTTGAATATTATACATTGTATATTTGTACGCCTCAAATTAAATGTAACACTGTATAAAACACTTTCATGCGGGGTTTACTTTAAAAAATAAAAATAAACCCAACAGAAAAATATTTTTTTTTTTTTTTTTTTTTTTCACAGACATATTTCTTAATTTTTACCGCTGTTAGTATTATTATTATTAACATTATAAAATTTATTATTACTTTATCTTACAATCTACATCAATCTGTTCAAATTCTTTAATGATGACTACTATTTTATCGATAGGATTTGTGAAATCTTTAATGCGATTTAATCTTTTAGTGCGATGTTTTAAAATAATGATAGGAATTTAGCGACCTTGAGAATTTCTTTCAAATCTTTAAAGGTATTAAAAACCTCTCCAATATCATTGGAGATAGTTTCAGTAATGGGTTTTCAGGTTGTTCGGGAAGTTTAGGAAAATCTTTTTCATTATTTAGGTCAACCGGAGAATCGAGAGGTTTTTGGACGTTGTTAGGATTTTCGCAGGAAATCTTATTTTCAGTTTGAATGTAATTAAATTCTTTTAATAATTTAACAAGTATGTAGCTTTGGATTATATGTTTTTGAGGTTTTGTTTTTTTATGATAATTTTACGATTTTTTTTTTTTTTTTTTACGTTAAGTGGATTTTTGGGACACCCGCGGTAAGTGGCCGCAATTAACGCACATGGGAGTTATTTTGCCAGTCGTAGTACAGTCGTTAGATAGATGCGCCCTGGCACATTTTACGCGACGGGGCTTTAGTCCACAGACATCGGAGGCGTGGTGAAATAATTGACAGCGATAGCACTATTTTAGCGATCCTGATCTAAACCTTTTAATTTTAACTTGAATAAAATAAATTTAAATAATTTTACAAATTTCCTCAAAGTTTTTGCAGGGTACAATATTTACCATACAGTATACAGGTATAGGTTTTCCGGTAGCTTTATTTTTTAACAAGGCGACCTTTCTCGATTGAAAACCATGTTTATTCAATCCCTCCATGACTAGGGATCAGTATAGCAGGGAATTCCATTAACACAGATTTTTTTTAGGGCGTTGGTCGTATGGATTAAGATTCATAAATTTACAATTTTTTTCGGTGAGATATTTTTGGATGGCTCTGAAGTAATTCGTATTTTGCTATGAATTTTATAAAATTAGCCTGTAAGTTTAAATAAAGGTTTAATCTTAGAAATTTTCAATAATTTTTAGAGAAATTGTACTAATCACAGTTAATCTCAATAAAAAACGAGTTAATTTTGTCTCTCTTTGGTTCTTTTTCAGATATTTGACTGGTGTTATCACCTATTCTAGTAGTGTCACTCATTGAGTTACAATCAACTTCATTTTGAAGCGAATCAAAAGAATTTTGGGTTTGGATATAATTTTCCTGAACCGAGATTTTATTTGAGTTTTTGGAAGATTTCAAAATATGTTTCCTTTTTCTGCTATTTTTGGACAGTAAAAATTCAGAGTTTTCTTCAGTCATTATTTTTTTTTTTAGAAAGGCATAACTGGGAGTTTTGTATGTAATAATACAGAAATTTTCGAGAGATAGAAGTGTTAGTAGATTTTCACATTAATTGCATGAAGACAATGGGTAATAATTACATTCACCATTTTCTTCAAGTTTGGGTCATCAGGGTTATCTTGAAGTTGATTTACCAAGTGAAGGATTTTGGCATCATTGTATTGTAGGTAACAGTCGATAATTTCATTTAGTTGAGTTGAACCATCGTAATTTTGGCGAAAAGTCGCTTGAAATTCAGGTTTATGTTGTCCGGATAAAATTCCGGCAATTAAAGAGTCTTGTGAGGGAGTATCTCTATGAGAAATACAATTGGGCAGCGTGAAAACCAGCCCTGAAAAGGACCTCGAATCACCTAAAGTATTAATTATGTGAGATAAGATTAAGTTGCAAAATAGCAATTATATGAGAGAGCCGACACCATATGGTGCTCCTCGCTCCGGACTAGCACACGACTTCTTTATTCAAAGTGACCAATAATTCGAGAAATGATATTTAATATATATGAAAGAAGAACCTAACGGAAGACTCGTCGATTATATATATTAAATATCACCTATCAATATTATTGGCGACTGATGAATGATTTTAATTCATAACTAAAGTCTCTGTATATTTTTTCCGGTATGAATATTAATAAATAGTTTATTTTCTATGCGACATTAAAATTTATTTTTTTTTCTAAATATATGTACGGACCCCTAGCACATTTTCGCCTGTAACTGTATCAAAAATTAATTTAGATAAATAGGATTTTTTCCGAACCGCCTTGATCTCAGAAATTGTCACCGAAAAAAATGAGAATGCCATTGAAAAAAAAATGAAGTTTATTCCAGTTTTTTAAATGTAGACGACCCCCTAAAGAAAATCTAACTGTACCTTTATAAACTAGATATTATTACAGATAGATCGGAACCAGTCACATGTTTATAGCGAAATTAGCCCTTTTTTTTTTTTTTTTTTTTTTCTTAAAGTGCAATCGTTGCAAAATTATTAATATCGGACATTTTTAAGAAGTGATGTAATAGACAACCTGCAAAAGAAATGCGATCTGGCGAAGTTACAGATTTCTGTGAAAAACGTAAAAAATGAAACATTTTTATGTTACTATTATTAAAATATCTAGACGGAAAAGATGGCAAAACAGGCTTGGCACTTAACGTGTTAACAGCAGAAAATATTTAGTATATAATATTTTTATTTATTTATTTATTTTTTACATTTATAATAAGCTACCAATTAAAAATCAGTAATATAAATAAGTAACAGCAAGTTAAAATTACCTTTTCTATGCCGCTTAGTTTATTTATTTAAGTTTCACTTAAGATATGAAAAATCATGAGTTAATTTACAAAACATAGCTGTAACATGAAAAGTAATTTAGAAGATACAGATATTTCCTTTAAGAGAAAAATAATTACTGCATGAAATTTAATTAACTAACGCTACATTATTATTTTTATTATTGAAATGATTTTATTATAAACTAATATTGAAAATTCTTATTTTAAAATAAATCTGAATTTCAAATTTTCATTTTCAGTAGAAAGTTCAATTTTAACAATAACAGACAGTAAGTTTTTCAATTTGTTGTAACATTAAATTATGAACTCTATTCTCAAATATGTAAAAAATAAATTGAAAAAGTAATTTTCCGCAAATTTTGTTTTTCAATTATTTTACCCAGCAACTTTGTTTTTGTTTTGTTAAACTTTTCAAACTATTTCATGGAACTTTATCAAAGTATTTATTGAATTTCTTCGTTTTCAATGCAAAATTCTGTTCTAAAAAATTTTTATTAAACATTATAAACAAGTTAATATAAACAGCGTATTCATTCATTCAAATTTGAATGCATAAAGTATGGTAATATGCCTCAAGTAAATGTGTCTGATTTATCGAAGGACTTTCATAGGGTACATAAATATTTATTCAAGTAATTCTTGAATGTGTTTTGAAAGATTAGTTATTAAAGATAATAAATTGTATACTTGTCAACCTAACCTGAAAGATTCCCGCCCCTTTCCGCCTACTTCTCCCCACCAGTCTTCTTTACAGTATATTTCTTCTTATTTAATCGCAATTATGTTTGAAGAGAATTACTCTAAAAATTAAGTGGTGTATAAAAAAAGGGCGGGAACTAACAATCTTCAGGGTTAGTTTCACAAGTTTGAAATAGTTATTTATTTGAAAGCATTTTAAAAATAAAGCAGAAAGTTATTTTGTTTTTAAGAAAAATCATAATAAATAAAATAATTGATAGTTAATTAGATTTTGTTTTAAATGAAAACTAAAATTCTTTTATTTTTCAAATTTTACCAAGCTGATCAACCTTTTGTCATATTTCTAAAATGAAGAGTAATATATTTTGTTATTATGGATAATTTTAAATACCGCTATTATGATTTAAAAAGCAATCTATTTAATTAACACTTTGCCAGTCCAAACTAATTTTACTCCTCTGTGCTACCAAATTTACGGATTTGTTATTCAATATCCTCCACGAAATATCAACTGTATCGTTTACCTAATCACTTCGTAAGTCATTCGTCTATTTGATATATCGAATATCACCTCTCAACGTTATTGGTGGTACTTGAATAAATGCGCAGCTAAATTTAGCAACACTGTTTAGAGTGTTAGGGACGATAAAGGGTTAAAAATTAAATAAATAAATAATTACAACATAATAATTATAATAATAATAATTCTATTCTACAGCTATGTAATGACTAGTAGAATAGAAGCTTCTTCTTTGAAATTATATAAAGTATGAATGTGTTGTACATATTTAAAACACAAACAATATTTTTATTTCCTAACTTTTCTCAAGCATCATATCTCTCTTGGTGATGAATTCTACATTTGCTATTATAAATTTTTGATTAAATTAATGACGGATGTCCTGTTCTGTAATTTAAAATATAAGCTAAGACTGCAGAAATAATGTATTCTATAGTCTTCTAAAATGAATGTGCTAATTGTTCTAACTTAATCCGTAACAGTGTAAAGACCCGCCTTTTCTCATACCATGTTTTTCATAGAGTAGATTTCTCTGATATGTATTTACGATTAAATAAAAAATATATTTCAATCAAAAAGAAATGTATAAAAAGTGATCCTAATACTGTTAGAAAACTGTTACTGTTACTGTTGCCAAATTTTATTGTTCATTTCAGTGCATTGTTATATTCGCCTTCTGTTCAGAAAATTTTTAAAAATATATAATTCTCTTCTTACTTAATTGTAGTTTCAGAAAAAAAGTCTAAAAAAAAAAAAAAAAAAGTGAAATAAAGGTAGTACGAACAATGTTCCGAAAAAAATTATAAAAGTTGGCAACTGTGCTGCTAGGAATAAATTAGAATAAATGGCAGGTGTAGTCTGAGGGAAGAACTGTTAGTATTTTATATGCATTTTTAATTCGAGAAATTTTAAAAAAAATTTTAATGGTTTATTTTAAAAGTTGAATATTGCATTTTAATACTCCTCTATTAAAAAATAATTTTATTGTTTTATCAGGGTTCCCACGGCCAAATTTTTTTCAAGGACTATTTTACCAGTATTATCTAAAAATAAATTTATTCTTAAATGTAATTTGTACATTTAAGAATAAATTTACCTTAAGTTTATTCTGGTGGAAGAGCCAATGAAAAAAATCGGGCCTTAGGAACCCTGTTTATAATACTTGCCAACATACTAATTAATATTTCGAAGTATTGTTAGATCCGCCTTCTTTTTCACACCAGTATCTTTTTAGAGTATTTTTTTTTTCTTATTTAATCGTAATTGCATTTGGAGAATATTACTCTAAAACTTTATTGGTGTGGAAAATAGGGCGGGACTAACAACACTACGGAACATTAATTAGGATGTTGGCATTAATAAGTATGGTTTTATGCTTAGTTGCCAACAATTACATATGATGAATACCCCTATTTTTCGAGGGAATTATAATTATATATATATATATATATATATATTATCATTAAATTGAGGTAATAACAACTATTTTAACTAATGGTGGTATCCAAAAAGCACAAAACTTTGCAATTTAGTTATGGATGATAAGAAAAAAGTCCGTTAAATAGTTTTAAGAACTAATATAAAAGAAAATACGTCATTTTACTATTACAGGGGTCGGCGTGCTCACTTTTTTTCACACCAATATTTTTATAAAGCAATATATGTATTATTCAATCGAGGAAATGTATCTATTCAATCATAGAAAACAGCACTTTATCTTCGATAGAATAATAGAGACATTGCTTTATAAAATTTGTGGTATGAAAAAAAGTGACTGCGCCGACCCCTGCTATTATATCTGGTTAAGTTATATTTTTACAGTTTTGAAGTATTATTAATTTCAAGAAAAAAAAAAACAATACTCATAAATGGAAATAAAAGCTAAAAACACATAAAATGTAATTAACGTTTTAGAATTGCTTATGTTAAACATTGGTGAGGAAATGGTTATGAGCCGTACGAGTGTTGTATGAAAGAAAAGATAAAGGAAAATTGAAATATTATTGTATTTTATGATAAGCTCATCACTATATATTTATAAAATGGATATCTGCTCTATTAGATATTTGTATCATCCATGTAAAATGAAAAAGAATTATAGGTTAAATTCAAATTTTATTGTTAATTTGCAAGGTAATAAATTTCATCCGTTCTCTTAAAAGAATTTTTTCTAATGGGATACACAATGACATTATCGTTATTTCCATTCTACTTGGCGAAATGTCTGTTGCTGAAAGGTACAAGATAGGAAATAAAGAAAACATAATGGATTATATTAGCTAAAAGCTCTACACAATACAATATCGTTCATCTTTATGATAGTGTAAATGAGTTACCATTTTATGAACATTAGAATCATTACTTAAATGCGTCTGGTGGAGCTTCTAGATTATGCAATGATTTAAGACGTTAGTATAATGCAAGATTGTGTTGTGAAAATGATTTGCCATATGTGTTCTTAATATTAGATTGGAATTGATTTCATCCTGTTTCTATTTGTAAGACATTGCTATGTTATGAAGATATTCAGATAAGTAAAAGTAGATTAAAAAATCGCGTAAATTATATAGATTAATATTCTCAAATAAAATAAATTGTTTATTTCTAAAGTGAACGTGAAAGTATATTATCAATTTAAAATATATCTTAATAATAAATAAGCATTTGTGCATAATAATTTTCCAAATATTTTCACTTTTTTTTTTTCTTTTTAATTATATTTGATGTTGAATTGATGTATACAATAACGTTCTAATACATTTAGTTGCGATTTTTTAATAAAGCGGACTTTACCTAATTTCTTTGATTCAATTAAAAAGAAAATTTTCTATTGCATTAAAATATATTTCATAGAATTAAAAAAAAAACTTTTTATGTAAAGAAAAAGTGATTAAGAAACCTGATTTTCACTGCAAATTTTCAACTGAATATAACAAAGCCATTTTTTAAATTATTTTGTTACCGATTGTTTATTTCGTAATATAAGATTTCAATAATTTATAATCTTAACTTTTTATCAGTATTCCCAAACTTCGCTACTACACCACCTTCATCTATAGGTACGTTCTCAATTTTGAGACACACTGCCATATTTGACTTCTTCTCACTGTCCTTGTTACCACACTTGTTGTTGATGTCGTCGTCATGGTGTTCATGAGGAAAGACACAACTTCTGATTGCCGATTCCAAGGTGGTTGTAAGTTGTTGATTATCGGTTTCGATCGCAAGAAGGCTGCTTGTGAATATATATATTACATACTTGCCAACCATCTCATTAATAATCGTACAATTGTTAACACCCCCTGAAAAAACGCCCCTTTTCTCACACCACTATATTTTTAGAGTAATTCTCTCCAAATGTTGTTACGATTAAATAAGACTTAAATTACTCTAAAAAATTATTAGTGTGAAAAAAAAGGCGGGTACTAAAAATTGTACGTTTCATAATAAGATGGATGGCAAATATGATATTATGAGTTCATGGGACAAACTTGGAGGAGAGGTACAGAACATCAGAAGGATTTAGAATTGTATAGGAACCTATGACTCCAAACGTTATTTTAACCCTTTAAGAAATAGATGTTTTGGGCTACTGTATACTATTAGCACCGCTTACCCTCTTGCAGGCTTTAATATTTCGCAAAATCATACACAATGTTCATATTATTGCAATCACTGCGATAAAATACAGCGGAAAAAAAAGAATTTATTTATTTATTTAAAAATTAGCAAGTAAAAAAAAAAAAAAAGAAAAAAAAAGAAAGAAAAAGAAAAAATGCAACAGTGGAGAGCCACGTTCATATCCGCGCAAAATTCCCCGGTTCTTAAAGCGTTAAAATGACGTTTGAAGGCATGCAATTCCTATACAATTCTGAATCCTTGTGCATACTTGCCAACAATCTCACTAATAACCGTACAATTGTTAACGACCCCTGAGAAAACGCCCCTTTTCTCACACCACTATATTTTTAGAGTTATACTCTCCAAATGTTGTTACGATTAAATAAGACTAAAATTACTCTAAAAAATTATTGGTGTGAAAAAAAAAGGCGGGTACTAAAAATTATATGGTTCATAATGAGATGGTTGGCAAATATGCTTGTAATGTTCTTTACCTCTCCTCCAAGTTTGCCCCATGAATTCGAAATCACCCTGCACACACACACATATATATATATACTTATTTATTATTTATAATAACTCCGTTAAAGCTGTTTTTTGCAGATGATTTTCATCTCAGCGAAGTATGACACTGAAAGCCGAAAGAAAATCATTTTTGTGCCTTATTAGACGATAATTGAGGCTACGCTTTTTTCATATTTTATTTATTGTTTTTCATTTCATAATTAAAAATGTAAAAAAATCGATAACTTTGTTTTAAATTATTACAGATAAATGGTTCAGTCATTCGTTTTAAAAATATATGGAAGTTCTTTTGAAAGATACTCATACATACCTGCCAACATTCTAATTAATAGTTCGTAGTATTGTTAGTGCCCGCACTTTGTTAACACCACATTGTTCTTTTTTTAACATTCTACAGATGCAATTAAGATTAAATAAGAAGTAAAATACTCTAATAAAAGGTTGGTGTGAAAATAACATATTTATGCAGGCAAAATACGAAATTACCTATATAAATACAGTAAAGTCTTGAAAATGCGGTGGCAGTGATGACAAATAAATAAAAGAGTTTTATTTTTTAGCACCACTAAATTTTTATAGTACTAATCTATTGGTTCATACAATCGATTTAGTTTTTTGTATAAAACAGTTGCTTTAATATAAAATTAGTGGTGTAAAAAAATAAAATTGTAATATTCATGAGACTAACTTGCATCCGCATTGTACGAGACTTTACTGTATATTATAAAGTTTTACTGCTTGGAATTAGTGATACAAAAAGAATTAAAAGAAAAAGTCGTTTGTGGCAACCTTGCATTGTGCAACAAAATTTTGTCACCAAATGTAAACATATCAACTTTTGCGCTTTTTTGGCTATCTCTTCAATAGTTTCTTTTGGCTTCTTATTGAATTTAATTATTATTTAGTGGAAAACCTCAATAGAATACATATATATATATATATATATATATATATAAATTTGCCGGTGATAACTAAATGTAAAAGGTGGCAACTATGTCTATACTGTCTCGATAAATGCACAGTAAGTAAGACATGTACAAATATAATTTCGTCTATTGCATTTTTTGGTGTCAAACTGATTTGTTTGACCTAGGTATTACGTGCATGTCATTATGCATAGTTGTCAAGTTTGGCGTCTGAAAAAAAATTATTGAAACTTTTACTTCATTAAATCAGAGAACATTAAAACGTAATCTATAAAAAGATTTCCGGTTACCCAAATGCTGAAAAGTTGGCAACTATGATTATGGTACTATAGACAAATCTTTAAAAATGCATTATCCTCATTATTTGCAATAAGTTATGACAGTTTTAACTATTAAAACTGAGAGTTCAATATTTTGTTTCAAATTTCCCTAAATCTTTATTTCAAGGAATAACTAAAATATGAGAATTTCATGCTAATTTGAAATCTGTTTGTGTAAGTTTTCGCAACTCTTGAAGAATTATAATCTTTACGACATTTTTTGAAAGCATTTAATATTATTATTTTAATGTAATGTTCATTAATTCTTTTAGAAAAAAAAATATGTAACTTTTGTACATGCAGATTTGAACATCAAATTTCTAACTTCTAATATAGTTTTGAAAAGAAAAATATATTTGTCATCCAAATAAATATTTCATATCTGAAACTTTTCTGAAAAAGTATATTGAAATCGATACTTTTTTAAAACATTTTTCTTTCGAACTGAATTTTCATTTCTATCTTTAGGCTTTTTTTATGTTTCCCAGTCTAAATTTCTGATAATATATATAATAGCTAAAACAAATTTAAAAGTATAAAATATAAAATATAAAATGAAAAGAAGTGCTGTAAACAAAGTATTTGTTAAAATTTTCAAATGAAATGGCATTGGTTAATTATAATTGTCTCTAGCATCTTCATCATTATAGTAAGAATTCAAAAATTAAAATATAAATCATGTGAAAGTAAACGTAGTTTAACATTGAGGGAGGAGGCTTTGATCCATTTATAAATAATGAAATTCTTACACAGACAATATTTTTATTACTCTTTTCAGTTTTCCTGTTCAAGAATTCAGGGATGGAACACGGGCGCATAATTCATACCACTATGAAAGTAACAAAAATTTCAACCTCTTAAATCAACGATATTATAGGTACAGAAATTT
This sequence comes from Salticus scenicus, assembly GCA_963930645.1. Taxonomy (NCBI): domain Eukaryota; kingdom Metazoa; phylum Arthropoda; class Arachnida; order Araneae; family Salticidae; genus Salticus; species Salticus scenicus. The sequence continues at coordinate 230,756,734 of OZ005656.1, read as the reverse complement.
CTTAAACAGATTCCGGTGTGAATTCTGCGCCCGTGTTCCATCCCTGAGAATTTATTGCTATTTCAACACATCATCGACAAGCCCCCCCCTTTTTTTTTAACAGTACGCTACATGCCTTTAGGAGTTATTCTAAAACATTAAATTATGTAACAAAACTATTTTATGTAATTGTAATTAAATCATTTAAATTTACCTTCAGCCATCGAAGCGTAAAATGCCAATGCCCACACGAATACGGGCAATCACACAAAAGGATGTCCAAAGTGCAAAAGAAGTTCCAATAAAATATTAATTTAAAGGTTTCTAATTCATTGGCCAGTGTGTGTGTATATATATTGGGTTGTTCGATAAATAATGTCGTTTTTTTTTTTCATGTTTTTCAAACTGAATTTATTCATATTAACAACAAACATTAATCAATGATATATTGACCATTTTGTTGGAAGACCTTTTGCCAACTTTCGGTAAGTTGAAAAATTCCACGTTCGAAGAAGCCTTGGTTTTTAGAAGCGAAGGTTTTAAAAAACGACATTATTTATCGAACAACCTAATATATATATATATATATATATATATATACAGAGAGAGAGAGAGAGCACCTGGCCAATCATCTCATTAAAAAGCATAAAATTTTTGACGCTCCTGACAATCGTCTCTTTTTCTAAATTACTCTGAATGTTGTTACAATTAAATAAGAATAAAATTGCACTGAAATATGACTGGTGTCAAAGTACTAAAAAATTTTACGTTTCATAATGAGATGGTTGGCAAGTATGGTACGTATACATAAGAAAACTTTATAAAATCCCACTGTCAGAAATTAAACCTCTCTTTCTTTCTATGCTTTTGTTTTATATTTTAATCTTAAAATGCTAAAAAAAAAAAAAAAAAAAAGTCTATAATCTTACAACATATAAAATTTTGTGGAAAAAAAAAGAAAACCATAAACTTTGTATATAGTAGAAAGTCATAATCTAATATTAATTAAAAAGAAAATGTATATTTACAGTAATTAAAGAAAAAAAAAAGTAAAAGTAGAAAAATTTACTTAAAAGGGGAAAAAAAAAATCATTAAAGAACCTGATTAATAGTTTTTTCCGGCTGAAACAGTTAATCTTTCAATCTTTTTAAATATTAAATGTATTTATAAATGAAATAAAAGTCAAATTTGAAGCAAAATAATAACAAAAAAAAAAAAAAAAAAAAAAAAAAAAACCTTACAACCTTACAATAAATCGTATTACTGAAATTCATTAAAGATTTTTTCCTTCTTGTAAAAAACTAAATAACAACCTTTTTTATAAAAGAAGTGTAATATTACAAGTTTGACGTAACGAATTTTCGCATGAAACATACAAAAATTTCATTTTGAATATACAAAAATTAAATAAATAAATAAAGTAAAATAAAATAAATGAATTAATTAATAACATACAAAATAAATATATATTATATCTTAAAAAGATATAGTGATTAAAAAACACACTTGTAATAAATATTTGTATTAAAAAACACTTTAGAAACACGTATTTAAAATCATTAAATTTAATTAATTTTTTTTTTTTTTTTTTTTTTTTTTAATGTGTACAATCAATTCAAAGCTTTTCGCTTTTATTTTTAAAGCATCTTCAGGAACAACAGAAAATGTTTCTTCTATGCAGTTTAAATAATTAAATAGTAATTTACAGTTAAAGTTACAAAGATTTGACATATTGTTATAGGTGAGCAGTCCATTGGCAGGAAAATATATAAATAAATATGAATAAATTTGTAGGAGCTATTGGAAACATAAGGTTGAAATCTTTCAAGGTCAGCAAGGTGGTGTCGTCGAACTAAAATCCATATGCGTTAGATGCGAAGCTATGGTAGGCATTTCTTGAAAGGTGTTCTTTGAAGTAAGGACCTGGGAAACTTGAGGGTCGATGCTTGCAGAGTTACCAAGAGAATGTCGTAGAAGCTGCATCTATATGCTAAGATATGGAGTAGATTCCTTCAAGAACGAAGACTTATAACAGGAAATATAGGAATTAAAAGGATTTTACTTTTTGTAAAAAGTTAGTGCTATAATCATCATAGATGCCAACATTCGAATTAATGTTCCGTAAAATTTTTAGTACCCGCCCCTTTTTCTACACCACTTTAATTTCAGAGTAAATTTCTTCAATTTATATTCCGTAGCAATTACGATTAAATAATTACAAAAAAAAAAAAAAAAAAAAAAGAAAGAAAGAAAAAAAGGCTATAATCATTGTTTACACTGTTAACACAAAATAAAAATAAGTCCATAAAAGCGTCATTTGCCCCAATTAGTATACTTATTTTCTATTCATAAAATTATATTATACAAAATTAAAATATTTTTAGAACCGTTCCATAATTAAAAATTACGCATTCTAAATTTATTGACTTTTTTAAAAATAGCTAATTTGGTTTGGAAATATGTTTTATAACAGGTTTATCAAAAAGTAATAATTATTCTAAAATGCTGTTATAGTTATTTAAATTTTACATCTTCTATATCTGAAAGGTATAATTTATTTTATTTTCTTTCATTAGCAAAAAAGTGAAAACTTCTTTTAGAAGCTGGCAAAAATAATGGTCATGTTTAAATTTACAATTTTCTTATTAAACATTTTTTATTAGTGTCATTAGTTTTATTATTAAGATATTGCCGTTTTAAACATATTTTAAAAGAATAAATATATATTTATCTTTATATATTTATTATTAATTAGAAGACATTAAATATTTAAAGCGTATCTAATATTTAAAAAAATATTTTCATTTTGTTATTTTACGTAGGAAAATATTTAATAAATCATTTATTAACTTTTTTTTAAAAATCTACTTAGTTGTCATTTGAACAAGAAAACTGCATGTTTTATGATGGCTATTAAAGAATTAACTTATGAAATAAAATAGGGAATAAAGAAAACATAAACGCTTTTTTTTTTTTTTTTTTTACATTACACTTTAATGTTACAGTATTTCTAGGCATTTTCGAAATATATATATATATATATAAGAGAGAGAGAGAATTTTTCAAAATTAGATAAATAATGAAAAACCTTTGTCTATAGTAAATACTTATTATTAAATGTTTGGTTACATTTCTAACGTTATGCGTTTTGATATATTTTTTTCCCTTTCAGTAATGCAGAGTTGCCAAATTCTTTAAACCTTTGCCGGTTAAATTTAAATTTACTCCTCTGGTCAGTATTGCAAAACTCAAGGACTTTTTTTTTTACTCAATATCTACAGGTAAATTTCAAATATAACGGTTGTATAATAACTTTGAAGATAATTCTTCCACTTTTTATATCAAATATCGTTTATCAAAGATGTTGGTGGAAGCTGAATAAAAACTTCCTGAAATTTGGCAGCACTGTTTAATGCGATTTAGAGCGTTAGTGATAGCAAAGGGTTAATTTATTTTTAGGGTTCATTTAGCATTTTATCCCCGCCTATTTTTTTTTTTTTTCTTACCACATTTTTTAAGAATATCTTTTTTTAAATACAGTGGAACCTGTAAAAGTTACCACCTTGGTAAAGTGACCATTTTCTAATTTTAAAGAGACTTTATAAAGTGACCATCTGCGAATAGCGACCATTTTAGCCGGTCCCTAGGGTGGTCACTTTAGACAGGTTCCACTGTATTTTATTGTAGTTGTTTATCATGTAAAATAATTTAATAAATTAAGTGGTGTGAAATAAAAGCAGAACTAAATGTGCCTCGAAATAAATTAAAGTACTCTGATAATATAATCTTGCAACTCTCCTAATGTCACCAATGAGCTTTCATATTATAGACTTGTCCCTCATTTAGGAGTAAAAAATTAAACCATAGCAAAAACAAATTTCCAACTTTTACGCGATTTGGCCGGAAAAGTTTTGCAAATTTTCTTATGTTATTTCATAGCTGCCAACTGTTATGTATTTCGGATACCAGAGGTTTTTTTTTTTTTTTTTTTTTAAATAGGAAATTTTATCTTATTTGTTCACAGAAGGCTGTTACAAAAGTTTATAAAATATTTCATTAAAAATTAAGAGTATCCAAAATACTGAACGATTGGCAGCTATGTTATTTATTCAAAAGAAACTGCAACATATATATATTGAAAACCCTTTCACACATTGCACAATATGAAACCAATTATCATATGATGAACTATAAAAAATGAATGAAGTTGACGAAAATAAATAAATAAATAAATAAATAAATAAGCAACCCAAAATTGAAGCATACAAATTCCACTTTTTCAAGGACATAAACCCTTTGGGTACATTTGACGAGTGAGACTCGTCATCTGCTTACTTCGGCGAAGTTACGGTGGACGAGTCTGACTCGTCATCTGAATTTAAGAAGTAGGCGTTGATGTTTGCGTTACCCCCGCGAGTGGGTGGGGATTGATATGCTGGCGTCTGAGAAAGTTGTTCTAGAAGTGGCGCAACCAATTTTGAAAAAAGGCAACACACTATACATGGACAATTGGTATTCGTCTCCACTATCATATTTAAAATTACTAGAACAAGATACAAATGTATTTGGAACTGTGCGAAAGAGCAGAAAACACATGCCCAAAGAGCTTGCTTCCTTCAAACTAAAAAAAGGAGAGGCCAAAATGTTATATTCCCACGGTTTGTTAGCACTCAGATGGAAAGATAAGAAAGATGTATACATGCTTAGCACAAAACATTCAAATATTGAATTAGTTGATACATGGAAGCGAAAAAAGAATTATGACAATTTTGACCAAATTATCAAACCATCATGTTCGAATATGATACAGGTATGAAAGGCGTTTATAAACAGGACCAATTGCTAGTGTATTTTTCTGTTATGAGAAAATGCATGAAATGTTACAAAAAAATGGCGTTTTATCTAATAAACATGTCTATTTTCAATTCACATGTTCTACATAGTAAAATCAATTGTGAAACCAAAACAAGCATTGTCCAATTTCGTTTAGAAATCGCTGAAGAATTATTGGCGCAAGTGGTCCTGCCAAATTATAATATCCGTTGGCGTCCTACAAGTAGCGATGCGCCACATCGTTTGCAAGCGAAAAATTGGGCACATTTTCCGGAGATTATTCCGGCAACAGAATTAAGAAACACTCTACAAAACGCTGTCGCGTATGCAGGGATGGAACACGGGCGCAGAATTCATACCGGAATCCGCTTAAGAAATTTCTCTACCTATAATATCGTTGATTTAAAAAGTAGAAAATTTTCTTACATTGATAGTGGTATGAATTCTGCGCCCGTGTTCCATCCCTGCGTATGTTAAAAACATAAAATAAGTAAAGAAACCACTTGACAATGCAAACAATGCCAGGTACCTTTGCATTCACCGATATGTTTTGAAAAATACCCCCACGGTACAAAATTATTAGACTTTAAGTTGGTTCTTGTTCTATATAAATATTTTTATTTTGTTTCATTTATATATTTATTTATATTTTGTAACTAAAATGCTGTTTCAAAAATATATTTATAAAACCAATATAAGTATACTCGAGATAAAATGTATTACTTTTACCTATTAATATTCCGTAGTATTGTTAGCCCCGCCTTCTTTTTCACACCAGTATCTTTTTAGAATACTTCTCTTTTTATTTAATCGAAATTGCATTTGGAGAATATTACTTTAAAAAATTACTAGTGTAAAAAAAAAAGGGCGGAACAAGCAACACAACGGAATATTAATCCATATATAGCGACAAATTAAATCCGTCCCATGGGCATAAAAATCTTAAAATAATTCAGTACTCAAAGGGTTAAATGGATATTGTATGCAAATTAGGTGATCTTTCTGTCATGCTGTATGCAAACTGCTGAAAATTTACAGCATGCAATGTCCGAGGTCACCTAAAAGACTTAAAATAATTTCAAACAATATTTGGAAAAAACAAGTTAGACACAAACTTGTGAAGTGGAAAAACTATGAAAGAAATAAACTTATTAACCTTTTGCTCTCGAAGCCTTTATCGCACGGGTAAACCAACAACTCAGACCTATTATCCAGATATTTGGTGTTCCGGATATAAACCTTCCTAATTTTTCCGGTACTGATGGAATAATTTTTCGTACTGGAAAATGCTTTTTAAAAGGGCGTGGCGAGAGAACAGAATTAGAACTGTGTAAGAAATCTATTCAAAAGTATAGAAGTACAGCAAGGGTCGTAGTCAGTGTTGCCAGATCTGGCAGATTTTTTATTCAATAATCATCAATAATTTTTAAATGTAACGTTCGTAGTTTCCGCCTTTTAGCTAGTGTAGCTTAATCTAATCTAGCTAATCTAGCTTAATAAAAGATCTGGCTCTCCTTATCTTATGCTGACCGCGTAATAAAAGGCTAGTATAATGCAAATTTATACCCCTTTTTCGAAGGTTGCGCCTTTTTGTTTTTGTCAGTGGCCTATTTTTTGTCAACCACTTTGTATTTTCCACATGGGCAGGCCTGAAGTGTGATGGAAAATTAACATTTTACATTCGAACTTTCTTTTAGTAAGCGTAATGAGCTATCCGACAATAGTTTTAATAAAAAAAATGCAAAATATAAAACATAAAAATTTTAAATATAAACATTTTATTTCTATATTTGATGTATAACTTATACATTACAACATTATATATGGATATTATGATTTATAGTTTTCCATTGTGTGATATTTTGCAAAGCATTCTTGGCTATTTACCAATGGCTAAGGCAAGCAACACCCAAAGACACTTAATAAAAAATGCAGGTGGAGTCTCTTTCTTAACGAAGTATCACAACTGTGATATCACTTTTAGTTGTAGAACATTATTGGTGAATGTAAGATATATAGTAACTTAATTGGTCAGGGCGCCTCTCGAGCGACGTTCGAGTTGAAGAAATGAATAGAATGTCGCCCGAGAGGCGACGTTCGAGAGCAAACGGTTAAACATAAAGCACAAATCCCTTCATAATACATCAAACCCAAGGGAATTTAATAAAGCTAAATTTTAACTTTCTTTATTTTTGAAAAGGATGCCGAAAAAGGCAAAACACTCCACAACAATCATGAGACCGAAAACAGTTAAATTCACAGTTAATAAGGGAAACGAATTCATCTGCTGAACAATTAAGTAAAATAATTTTTAGTTTAAATTTTATTGTAATTAGATTCTTCTACTTTTAAACAAATAATATATATATATATATATAACTTAAACTTTTCTGGAATTTATAAAAGTAAAAGTTGGCAAATATGTGTGAATTACGCACTTGAAAGATAATTAGAAATAATTATACACATTATTCAAAAAAAAAAAAAAAAGAAAGAAATTAAAACACTGAGAATGCAGTTTGATATAAAAAAGGGCACTCAATTTATTTTGTTTCACGTAAAGAGATCAATTCGTAATCCAACTACCTGTAATGATTAGATATAAATAAATTTCCAAAATTTATTTTGTAGAATTAATTAGTTTTAACTAGTAATGTAGTTTAAAAAATAAATAAAGAATAAAAAACAATGCAAGTACGCTTTTTTTTTCTGACTGATTTCTGTTTATTTTTGGGCATTAAAATAACTATTACACATAACTATTACAATACTGGTGGCAGAAAAAGCGGAACTCTTTCATCCCTGGTTAACGTTGTATTGCTTTCTATATCAAGGTAAAATTTAAAAAGAGTTTTTTAGTCATTGATAATATACTTTTCTTCGACAACTGTAAATATATTTCTTTAAAAGGGTTTTTCCCTTAATATAATATTTCAGAAAAAAATTCAGAATATTAAAAAAAAAAAAATCAGTACACGTATTCTAATTATTCCAATACAATGAAACGAAAAATAAGATACGGTATTTTCCGGTTTATAACGCGATGGTTTGTTAATTGAGTTATACATCAGAAATTGAAATTTACAGAAAAAGCTATTTCTTAACAAGCTTTTCTTTCTTTCAAATACAGCTTTATTTGTAAATTAAATTCTTTGGTGTGTAGCTAGCTCACTTATTTGATCTGCGTGTTATACACCGGAAAATACTTTAGTTACTAGAGTTTTTTCTATAAAAAAATATATTTCATATTTTTTACTTGAAATTTAGAGCTGTTTTTGCAACTAAAACTTATTACTATATATTTAGACGCAAAAAACATCTTATTCAAAACTATTAATTCTAGACAAGATACTAGATGTTGCTTAAAATATAGATGAGAGCATATCTATATTATTAAAATCAGAGTTTTGTCTGTAGATCTGTCAGAATAAAAACATTTTGCGATATCTTCAAGTTTCACACAATATGAAAGCCAAAAATGACTTCAGAAAATTTTCGCCCGTCTGTGTGTGTGTGTCATGGTGCTCGCATGTCTGTTCTCTATTTTTTTCCTAGAATCACTTGAGAACAGCTGGACGGAACTCAACGGTACTTGGCAGGAATATAGGATTATATCCAACTTAAAATTATATCTATCACTTTTTTCGAAATTCCCTCGTGTTCCCCCCTTGGGGGGGTCAAAGGACAAAAACATATTTGTCCAAGCATCACTTGAGAACGGCTGGACGGAATTCAACGGCGCTTTACAGAAACTTAGATCTTTACCAAACTTCTAAGATTCTAAGATTCTAAGACGGAAGGAAGCCGCTCACCACTATGCAGCGGTTTTGAGCGTTTTTAACCTTTAGAGAGGGGCTCCAAAGCCACTGTGGAGATTCAGAAGAGCCCGTCTCCAAAGGTTTAGCCTCCCCCGTTGTTTATTGCATAGCAAATAACAAAAAAAAAAAAAAAAAAAAAAAAAAAAAAAAAAGAAAAAGAAAAAATTACAAAGGTCGCAAGATGCGACAAAAGGCGACAAAGTTGCATGAAAGTGAAGTGGACCGGAGCCAAGTGGTAGTCTATTTACAAAGTTCATTCAGGTGATGTACAAATTTCACAGTCTTTATACAATGTTCTCGCAGTTTTTATATCAAGCCCAAACATCCTATGAACAATGTTGGTTTAGCAACATCATGCGCAGGATGATTGCTTTCCGAGAGCACTTCCGTGGAATACTGTAGCATCAGACATGATCAGTATTCGCCATGTAGGAGAGGAGGAAAAATTAGGGAAAGATAGAGAAAGAATTTAGTTTGTCGAATTTGATAAATCTTGAAGGAAGGCATAGATGCGCTTTAATTTGAGCCGTAGGGGCTTTCTAGTTATTATATTGTTCAGCCGAGTTGCTGGGTTAGGGTTCCTTAAGTTCTAGGGTTAGGGTTCCTTAAATGGTGAGGTATTGTAAGTTGACAGTGAAAGTAGTAACGTTGCGCAGTCCCCTCCTCACCGCATGAGCATAAGGGTGATCGTCGGCAATGAAATCTGTGAAGGTATTTGGGGAAGGGGCCATGACCTGACAGAAAGGCAGAGATTTCCGGGGAGAGGTCCCAAATATTGAATGAGACATTTGGTATTAGCTCGTGAGTGTATCTTCCTTTTGGAGATACACTCCAGAGATCCTGCCAGTCATTAATTAGTTTTTGTTTTAGGTGATATTTTATTTTAGGAAGGGGGAGATGGGAGTGAATAGGCTATGTCACTAGATTCTGTTGCTGATTTTGCATAAGAGTCCGCTAGTTCATTTCCGACGACCCCCGTATGGACAGAAACGTGTGCCAGGGAGATTTTAGTTTTTAATTTTGAGAGTTTTATTTTAATTTCAAGTACTTGTGGGTGTCTGCTCTTGTGGCGAGCTATGGCTTGCAGGCTCGAGAGGCTGTCACTGAAGATTGAAATTTGATTGTAGTCTGGAGAGTTTTTTTCCGACCACTCAACTGCCTTCAGAAAATTTTATCTATCAACTTTTCAGAAGTTCCCCTTGGGGAGCAAAAGACAAAAACACGTTTGTTCGATTATCACTTGAGAACGGCTGGACAAAATTCAACGGCGCACAGCAGGAATTTAAATCTTTACCCAACTTAAAATTATATCTATCAACATTTCCGAAATTACTCCCTCTTCCTCCCTGGAGGGGCAAGATACAAAAACACGTTTGTAATCATAACACGGCTCCTAATTACTTCACGGTAAAGAGACTGCAAATGGGGAGACAAGACATGAGTACAAATAAAACATTATCTGCGATTTAGGAATTTTCGATTTTTAAGGGAAAGTATCCCCCCCGGACAGCATGCAAAAAGACCTTTGTAAGCATAAGCTCCAAAGTACTTCACAGTGAAGAAATTGCACAAGAGGATACTACACATTAGTACAAATGAAACATTGTCTGCAATTTAAGAAATTTCGAATTTTAAGGGGAAGACGAAGGAAAATTCATTTTTGGCAGAAAATTTTGCAAATTCTAGATTTTTCAGTAAAACTTTGCCAAAAATGGAAGAAAGATACTAAAAACAACCATGCGACTTCTTTAGAATATTTCCTAAACGCATTTTTGATTTTTTGTTATCTGCTTTTTTTTTTTTTTTTTTTTTTTTTTTGCTGAGGAAGGGGTATGTGTTACGAAAAGCAAATTCGAGACACTCCTTTTAGTGCTAAATTTGTCCTGAGTAATTTAAGAGAGCTGAGGTTACAAAGTTTGGTACTCGGATTTTTATATGTATTTGACCACTAAAGTAACGGGGTTTATTGAAATTCCCCCTTTTCCCCCTGGGGGGCAGGAAGTAAAAAAGACGTTTGTAAACATAACTCGGCACCAAATTACTTCTCGGTGAAAAAAATTGCACATGAGGAGACTAGACTTGAGTATAAATAAAAAATTATGTATGATTTTGGAATTTTTTATTCATACAGGGGAGAGGGGGAAAATCGTTTTTAAGGGGAAATTTCAGAAATTCCGGATTTTTGTGTAGAGCTCTACTAGAAAAAGTACAAAGGTGTCATGACAAAACAGCCACGTGTCTTCTTAAGGATAATTCCAAAAAAAATTTTTTTTTCTAATTTTCGATTTTTTTTTGGGGGGGGGGGAGGGAGGGGGGCGTTACGAAGGAGCAAATCAGAGACCCCCCAATTTAGCGCTAAATTTGTCTTGAAAAATCTATGAGATCTGCGATCACGAAATTTGGTGCGTAAATTGTTTATATTTATCCGACACTTACTGTAACGGGATTTTACGAAATTCCCCCCCCGCCCCCCTTACGCCCATCGGGGTTGATGTGCAATAAACACGGGTAAAAACATGTTTTCCCGTTTTGAATTCGCTTTGAATTATCTTAGAATGGCGAATTTCAATGTTTGGACGTTGATTAAGTGTACGTATTATTTATTTTGATGGGATTATGCAAAACTTCGAACTTATCCGCTGGGGAAGGGAAATAAGAAGCGGGAAAGTTGCTGCCGAAGGCAGTAGCCACCCGGATTCTTCAGGTTGCAAGCGAAAAACTCTACCGAAAAAGTGAGTATTTAGGTTTTTTATAATGATATGGAATTTTGACAACTCCTTTAAGTACAATGTCAAACGAAGCGGGCAAAGACAGCTAGTTATTTAATATAATCTTTTATTATTATTATTATTATTTTATATGATTAAATTTGAGCGATATTTTAGTACAAACAACTTTCTTTTGTAAATTAGTAATTGGTGCTACGTAAAAATGTTTTTTATAAGACTATTAAAAATGCTAATCTGAAAAAAAACTTAAATATTTCTTTTTCTACCCATCTTCAATGTATTTTTTTTTTCTAACCTTTAAAATTTTTCTTAGGGAAAGAAAAAGAGTATGTAACTTAGGTTATCAATTATTGATTAAGCCATTAGTGGATTCTATTCTGAATACCACGATATTCTACTTTGTTTGAAAATATGTTTCACAGAAAAAAAAAAAAAAAAAAAAGAAAGAAAACTTAATGATACTTTAGAAGTAATTAAGATTCGAGTATCTATTATATTACAAGGAAACTTCTGAAATCTGAGAATTAAAAGCTATTAACTATCTCTTTCCGGCATAAAAAAGTCATTATTTTATGAGAAAATTTGAGGTAAACTAAAAAAGTAAAAAGAAAATAAACAATGGAAACTTCAAAAAAGAAAGATTTTTCAACCTGGAAAAAAAAAAAAAAAAAAAAAAAGGCTTTTTTGTATAGAAACTTAATTCTTTTTTAATTTTTTTTTTTTTTTACTTGTCCTTTTAATATATTCTACTCAATATGTTCTTACCTTTGATAAATATAGTTTTTATCGGAAAAAAAATTTCTGCTATAACATACTATTTTTGGTAAGAAAACGGTTACACAGAATTTTTAGTCATTAAATTAAATTTTGTATAATTTAAACTAATAAGACGATTAACATACCTTAATAACATTTTATTAAATTTCCTATAATTATGATTCAGAGCAGGTCTGTCTAACCTGGAACAACTGGCGGACCGCATTGGAAATCTGTTTTATTCAGGCGGGGAACTCTGTGTATACATATGAATGCATGTGTTTCTTTATATTTTTGTGCGGATATGAATCCTATATGTATAGACTTTTTTCAGATGAGGAAAAGTAAATATTTAGAGAAAAATACGTTAATATTGAATTATTTTCATTCATAAATTTACAATACAATGTATTTATGACTATACATTAATAGCTATAGTAAAAGGAAGGAATCAGAGTTGCCAACTTTTATAATTTATTTCGGAGCAATTTTAGCCCCGCCTTCTTTTCGTACCAGAAATTTTATAGAATATTTCTCTTTATGACAATGGTTAAGTAAGAGGAAAATCCTTCTTTGAAATTTCCGGTGTGAAAAAAGGGCGGAGCTAACAATGCTCCGGAATATATTATAAAAGCTGGAAACTCTGATGAATAATGGCTTTAAGAATGTATTTAAAAAAAAAAAAAAACCGTAGCTTGTTTATTTAACAACCGTTGGTTTTTTTTTTTTTTTTTTAATTCACACAATGTATTTATGACTATACATTAATAGCTATAGTAAAATGAGGTTTAAGAATATATATATATATATATATATACAGGGCCTGATTAAGGGGGAAGCTCGCTCATCACACATTATTTATACTTAAACCGTTATTTTTTAACAAATACTTTCCTCCTATAATAAACAGAAAATTTTCATTAAAAATTATTTTAAAAGAATTCTGGTGTCTAATAACGGTGAGTAAATTGGATTGTTTTACACCGTTCATTTTTTATAAAAAATATTTCCTCGTCAAAGCGGGGAATTTCTATGACATGAAGTAAAAAATAATTGTAAAAATATTCCGGTATGAGCGAGCTTCCCCCTTAATCAGGCCCTGTATATATATATATAATGCGTTGCTTGTTTATTAAAACCGTTAATTTTTTTTTTTTTTTTTTTTTTTTTTTTAATTCAGAATGGATTTATTAACAGTTAACCAAAGTTTTGAAACTTTAAATATTCTTAATTTTTTCGCGTGCCGCATACGCCCCTGCCGCATACGCCCCTGCCGCATACCTGGTAACATTTATAATTTGTTCAGGTGTAACGTTTATACCCGTCTTTTTTTCACACTACTATGCTTGAAGAGCGATTCTCTTCAATATAATGAAATGAGAAGAAAAATGCTCTTTAAAAATAACAGTGTGAAAAAAGGCAAGTACGAACAATACCTGGAAAAAATTAAAAAATGTTACCAGGCATTCTAAAAATCACAATTATAGGAATTTTAATAAAATCCCATATTTTAATCGCTATATTGGAACCTATAATCAGTTAATCTATAAATTAACATTATAAAGCATTCTTATCTCAGAGGTTGTAACAATGTTATTAAAAATCAGAAAATTAGGCTGACCCAATTGAATAACACCTTTTTTTTTCTTTTCTTTTCTTTCCTTTCCTTCTTTATTTATTTATTTTTTAATTAAACTTCGGTTATCATTTGCAGTGATTTTCTTCGTTTAAATCATTCAAAATTTACATAAAAAAAAAAAAAAAGTTCTATTAAAATTAGGGACAACCGAAAGAACTGAGAAGTGTATTCAGGATAAGCACGTGGATTATACATTTATTAATAATACTACTGGAAATAAATCTCTGTTTAGATGTAAGTTTGAGACAAAAAAACAAGGAGATAAAATGTATTTTTTTAATATGTAAAGGAGATTTATAGATTTAATTAATTCGTATTTTGTTTAATTTGAATAAATCAATGAAAATATGTTTAATATTTTTTATTGATTTTTGCTAGCTTTTTAGACGATAACTAAAAAAAAATAAACAATTAAACCATATGGCTAGAAAACATAGCTTTTTTAGACGATAACTAAAAAATTAAATAACTAAACCATATGAATAGAAAACTAAAGCTCCAAGTTCCTTATGAGTTTGGGTTTCAGTTTCTTAGTCTTCTGGTTTCATGCATTTATTTATTTATTTATTTATTTATTTTTAATTTCTATCATGTTTTTAATTTTTCTTATTTTGTAATTTTATTTACATAGTACTGATAAATAAATTTAAGACATTTAGAAACGGCCATTTACTAGTTATATTTATATATCTGAGCTTTTATAATAGATACATTTTTTATATATCTATTATAGAAGATGGCGACGCACACTGTCGCTTTGTTTGCAGCACTCGTCCCTATTTTTTTTCGCCTGACGAAAGGTCGTATTTTTTTTTACCCAAAACAATTGTTGCGAGTTCTTGCATTTTATTATGTTTATTCGAAGTTTTGCACTTGTTACTTTTTAATTGATAGTTCTGCGTTTTTTTTGTAATTCAAAGATTTCACTAATCAAGGCAAAAATAATTAAAATGTTAAGTATGTGAATAAAAATACCTATCACGTGAATTTCAGTAAAAATTTGTTTAAATGAATAAAATTTACATATTAATTAAATGCCATCGAGTTTGTTTCTTCCTATTAAGAACCAAAATTCATTTAAGCATAGAAACAATTGTCTTAAAACTACACAGAGTATATTTTCTTTCATTTTTAAATTAAACTCAATTACATTACACAATGGTTATTCGCACGTTAATAAACTAAAAAAGGTTTAAATAAGTAAGTTAATTTTAAAAATAGTTCAGTTAATTAAAAATCTACATAACCGAAGATGTAAAGCTTATAAACACAATTTTTCAATTATCTTTTGGAGAATAAATGTAAAAAGCTGAATGTTTCTTAAAGAAAATTGCAAAAAATTCAATTGTCTTTCGACGTTTCAGTAACAAAATGATAAAGAATTATCTTTAATTTAGAATCACAAGAATTCAATTAAGACTTTTGGTAATTAGAAAAACTTAAATGAAAGCTGAAATGTAAAGCTTTTTAACTGTAATTATTTTGTTTCATGTGATTAACAAAAAGCTATTTCAATGAACGAATTCATTATCTCAGAGATTATGTAATTTGCGAATAAAATATACGTATGATCAAGAAGTGCACGTATTTTTAAATGATCCTAAATATTGGCGATATTTTCATAATTTATAAAATGTGATTAAAATAACATTCTTAGCTCATTATATTTGCAAGCACTTTTTAGTTTATATCGTTAAATTAACACCATATTTATTTTAATTAAAGTGTTTAAATGATAAACGCTTTTGTAAGCCGTTAGATTTTCCAATTTATTTTTAATGCACGCTAATATTAAATACTTAGTTACATTAAAGAACTATTGAATGGCATAGTGTGTGCAAAAGTTAAATAGTTAAACGTAATTGAGCGATAAAAAAGTATCAATATTAAGCTTTACTGTTGCCCTAAAAAGAATTTTTTTAAATAATTATAATGCAAGAATATATTTAACTTATTCCCTTATATACATATACTCATTATTAATTATTTATACTTTTTTAATTGCGAAAATATAGGAAAATATGTTTTCAAAATTCTTAAAAAGAAATTATAACCTCATTTTTCTAATATTAATTTTGTCTCTCAGTGAAAAATCTCTCTAACTTTGCTTTAAATAGTTTTGTGATCTAAATAATTTATTTAGATTAGTTAAAAGAGAGAGAGAGAGGGATTTAAAAATGTTGATGTGATTTAGAAAAAAATGCCTTTTTTTAGAAGTACAATTAACTGAATAATTTTGTATAGAAAATCTATATTCAATTTCACATACTTTAAAATGTGATTATCTTCAAGTGAAATATTTTAGAGGATAGTCTAAAAGTTTAACAAAAATTCATAAACAATAAAAACATTAGTAAAACTAATATAGAAAATATTCGCTTGTGTAGTGTATTTGTTTTAAGCGATGGTTGTTTTATATGCTTAAATATGGCATATTTGACGCTGGTTAAAATTTATTTGTTCTAATTATTTATTGTTTCTACCATTTTATGAAAATAAAAATTTATGAAACCGCATTTGAATGAATTAAAAAAAAAAAAAAATCATCAAAATATCATTTTTTTTTTTTTTTTTTTTTTTTTTTAGCAGAAAAGTAATGCATATTTAAAGATTAGATATTTAAAATAAGAAATAACCAATAATAAGAAATTTTTTGAAAAAAAAAAAAAAAAAAAGTTTTAAAACTATTTTCTGTAATATCATACTATTTATATTTAAGTTCTTATTAAAAAAAAAAAAAAAAAAAGAAAGAAAGAAAGAAAGAAAGAAAGACAAATACTTCGATAAAATAAAAAGAAAATATTTTTTAAAGAAATCTTTTGAAGTAAGTTTCAATTTATTAAGAAGCATATTTCAAAACATACAGCCGGATTCTTTTTAAGAATTCTTTTGATATATGTTTGACATTTCCATTTGCATCAACATTTGGCATTTTTCGAGCGAATACTTTCAAAAATTCTTAGTGAAATGCATTTATATATATGTTATTTTTTGGCGCATTCGAATAGCAGAAGTAGAAAGCTTGTTAGCTTAACAAGCAATATCTCTCGTTCTTCAGAATCATTTTCAAGAGAGTAAATCGATGGTATAAGAATATATACATGTATAGAGCATAAATTACTGAATATGGAACACGTTGATCTATAAACGAAAGGATTACGAAAAAGGCCTCTGTGAAAACATGGTTTG
This sequence comes from Salticus scenicus, assembly GCA_963930645.1. NCBI lineage: Eukaryota > Metazoa > Arthropoda > Arachnida > Araneae > Salticidae > Salticus > Salticus scenicus. Next base: position 230,739,790 of record OZ005656.1, on the reverse strand, counting down.
AGAAAAAATTAATTTTAAATTTTAAGGAATTGGAGAGTTGGGTTATGGAGGAAAATAATGAAAAACGTGGAAGAAACAATCATATTGCAGTGGTTTAGAGATTATCCGTTTGCATTGTCAACTGCTATTCTGACAAAAAGAAAGTAGACAAAACAGTGCATTTTTCAGCTCCACAGTGTGGTTCTTATATGGAAGCCACATTATAATTGATTGTAAAAACTTCCGTACTGTAAATAAAAAGAAAGACAAATCACTGAGTGATAGGTCGCTAACACTCGTCAATGTTATTATAAACCGGACGTTCTTCCGATCACGGGAACATAACTTCATTTACAATTTCATTTGAAATCACTCACCGTCATCTTTCTCACAGTATACCCATACCCAACTCTTGAATTTCTTCTAATTTCGTAATTACCGTTCTCAAATCCTGCCTCCACAGACGCCTTTTATGTAAATTTTTAAAGCGTGGACCAGAGCTGCCAACTTAATCCGGCAAATTGTTAACGCCTATTGAAAAACGCCCCTTTTTCTACACCACTTAATTTTTAGAGCATTTGTTTTCTTCATTCATCGTAAATCCGGCAAATTGTTAGTAACGCCTACTTTTCTACACTACTTAATTTTTAGAGTATTTGTTTTCTTAATTCATCGAAAATATATTTGAAGAGAATTACGCTAAAAATTAAATGGTTTAGAAAAAGGGGCGGTACTAACAATTTGCTGGATAAGGTTGGCAGCTATGTATACTTATGGAATTGTAGCATGTTTATTCAAGTTTGAAGGTCGTAAGTAGTATTTATAAGGATTCTAGTCCTGTACACAGTTACATTTTTAATCTCAAGTTGAAAAAAAATATATTAATTTAGTACATTAATAAAACTATACAGCAAAAAAAAAAAAAAATTGCAATTTTGCAATTTTGAAAGGATGGTTAAAACGACCCAAATTGCGTAATCCATACTTGCAAATATTCTTATTAACATTCCATTAAATTGTTAGTACCTGCGCTTTTTATTACACCACTTTATTTTTAGAACAAGTTTCTCGATATGTAATTATGATACAATAAGAACAAAAATTCTCTAAAAAAGACTGGTGTGAGAAAAAGGCGAGTACTAAGAGTTTTACCGGAATATCAATTAAAATGTTGGCAGGTTAATAGTGTCTTTTGGAAGACGTCATACATTTAGAAATTAGAAAAAAGAAAACTAATTTTAAAACTAATAAATTTCATTACAGATTTCTTTTCACAGTGGCCAGTAAAACGCATATGCAAGTTTCAACAAAATATGTCTACATGAACGCGATCTACGTGGGTCTAAACAGGGTAACTTTAACCATAACCAACCAGTGTATATATATAATTGCTAACTTTTAAAATTTATTTCGTAGCTTTGTTACTACCGCCAGGGCCTGATTAAGGGGGAAGCTCGCTCATACCGGAATATTTTTACAATTATTTTTTACTTCATGTCATAGAAATTCCACGCTTTGACGAGGAAATATTTTTTATAAAAAATGAACGGTGTAAAACAATCCAATTTACTCACCGTTATTAGACACCAGAATTCTTTTAAAATAATTTTTAATGAAAATTTTCTGTTTATTATAGGAGGAAAGTATTTGTTAAAAAATAACGGTTTAAGTATAAATAATGTGTGATGAGCGAGCTTCCCCCTTAATCAGGCCCTGACTACCGCCCCTTTTTTTCACACCATTTTCCTTTTAGAGTAATATACTTCAATGAAAAACTGCAATTTAACAAGAAGATGATTATTTTAGAGAAAAAATGGTAAGGAATAGGGTCGTACCCTAACAATACTACGGAATAAATTTTAAAAAGTTCGTAGCTGTGTATACAGACATACACACCTATATATGCAAAGCTGCCAACCAAATCCGGCAAATTGTTAGTACCGCCTCTTTTCCTACACCACTTAATATTTAGAGTAATTCTCTACAAATATATTTACAATAAATGAAGAAAACAAATACTCTAAAAATTAAGAGGTGTAGAAAATGGGGAGGTACTAACTATTTGCCGGATTAGGTTGGCAGATCAGTATATGCATTTGCGTTTAAAAGTCGAATGTTTTACTTATTTATATATGAATACGCATATTTGTCTTTAATCTTCACACAGTTTTATCCCTGACGTAAAATGTTGTTTAGCATTGGTGTTTATTTGTGTTCTGCATAGAGAATTGTAAAATGCACCGTTTACTTAGAACAAGAAATGTGCATTAATTTCACTTCACCACTCACAAAATGAATAACAGTTTTGTGTTTACTAGCAACAAATGTCTAACAGTTTTTAACTTTTAGATCACTGTTATTTTCCATTAAATAGAAACTGATTATATTACAAATTTTCTAAGCAATCTTTACGTATTCTTAAACCAAGAAGATAATGCATTTTCAGTGACAATCCTTTTAATTATATAATTACTAAATATCTATTCTTGAAGATAATTTAATTTTTCCAAATGGCTAATTTGACGTTTGGAAAATTTCAATTAATATTCACTATTTTTATAGAATAAATCCATGGGATTACAAAACCATGTTAAAATACTTTTCTTGTAGTTTTACTGTATTTTAATTAACTTAACTGAGATACATTTTTCTAATGTATTCATAAAACAATTCCTTTTGAAAGTAATTTCCCTTTTTAATGCAAAGTATAGAATTAAACGAATAAACAATAAAAGTCCAAAATGGTTTATTGATTTTCAGAAAAATTATTGGAAAGCTGATTTCGCCCATAATCCTATAAACTTAAAGAATAAAGAATATTGATTATTATATTTTGTGAAAAGTATCGTTCTTCATTTTCCTTGGAAAAGTGTCAAATTAATTTAAATAGTGATTTATTTTAAGTAATTTTCATTACTATTTTAGGATTTAAATTTAACACAATTAGATTTTTTATATAAAATATTCTAACTACTTGAAATAAAGAAGGATTTTTACATTGATTTTTCTAATTTAATTTTTTTCTTATAGCAATGCCGTTAGAAGAACTATATTAGAACTTGTGGAGTTATACAAAAATTAATATCTCGAAGATATTAGAAAATGAGCCAATTTGTTCAAGTTTAAAATATGGTATAAAATAATTTTATGTATTATTTACGTTAAGAAACAAATATTTTGGTGTTTAATTCTTATAACGTGTCTCTATGTGGTATTTTTATTGATATAAACAATTTTAAGGTTTGCATCGTGAAATCATAAAGGTGAAAATCATCATCAATGATACTACAACCATGTCCGTTTACGAAAATATAGAAGACAGAAAGAATATAGAAGGTATATCTTTCCACATTTGAAAAGTAATTTAAAATCCTAAATAACTATTTAAGAGTAAAATATACATTTCATTGCTTTCCAAAATGTATCTTGCGTCCTCTAAATACATCATTAACAAAATTAAAGCAAAAAATTTTTTCACAAAGAAATCTGTGTTTTTTTTTTTTTTTTTTTTTTTTTCAGATAGATTACTCCTCCAGTTGTTCATTATAAGATTTTTTTTATATTTTTATTATTAACGAATACCTATAGCTGGCAAAGTGTACTTTTTTTTTTAATTTTTAGTAGAAAGTTTAATAAGTTTTTAGCTACTTTCTGCGATTAAACATAGTGATTTGTTTTTTAAAAGAAATAGTGGTGTTAAAAAACCATACAAGTTAGAACCTACACTGTCAAAAAAAAAAAAAAAAAAAAAAAAAGTCCTGTTTGCTGCCAGAAATTTTCTGTAATTCAGAAAAATACGTTCTATCAACGGAAAAATTGATAGAACGTATTTTGCTGAATTACAGAAAATTTCTGGCAGCAAACTACAGCAAATAGGATTTTTTTTTTTTTTTTTTTTTTTTTTTTGGCAGTGTATGGTGTTCGCAAAATCAAAAGGCCGATTCAGAATGTACAAGAAGATGTCGACATATAATTAAAGCTATTTTCATATAGCTAATTTCATACACATGCTTTCTTATTCTGTCAGTGCGTATATAATTATATACGTATATAATAAATAATCCCCATGTAATATTTTGGCAAGAATTTGCATATCGTCTTAAAGGAAATATCTAAATAATTTATGTGTTCTTATAACTTTCATTTATGATGGAAAACGTAAAAATTTTGGATTATATATATCTATAGCTGTATGTATATATATATATATATATATATATATATATATATATATATATATAGGAATAGATTATCAATGAATAAAATAATTTATTAATGAATAAAATGAAATAAAGCTCCAAAAAACACTGAGGTCTTCATCAGGAAGGCCCCTCAGTGTAGGGGTGAAAGAGAAGTTTCAGAAAGGACAGTAGCATTTAGCTAATAAAAATCCTTAGCCCACAACTCCTCACGAAACAGAAAATTACCATTAACTGAGAAGAAATCTGACATACATATAATTTAAAAATTAAAAAAAAAAACAATTATAAAATTACCAAAATTACAAAAGTAGTAAATTACAACAAATTATTTTTTATGAAATATACAAGAATACTAGAAATTACAAAATACAATAAAATGAAACCCCCTACCTGATAAACTAACCATCTTCGGCCGTCGGGGCTATTCGTCGGTACTTAAATATCGCCCTTGATTGAGGAACTACAACAAACCGAAATAGAAAAAAATTCCCTTTTTATTTGTTTTTCTTATCTTTAAACTCATAAATTCGTCACAATAGTTACATGTATATATATATACATATGTGTGTTTGCGTGTGTGTGGGTGTGTAACAAAGTGACAAAGGTTGATTACCTTCCTTTCTAAGAGATGGCGATATTTGTCATTCTGGTAATGCAACGCAAAAGCTATTTAGCCGGTTGCAGAATTCTGATAGAATAACAAAGAGCTATTTGGACAGTTGTTAAAATAAGATTCTTTTTGCCTTGCTGTTAAGTCAGTTTACCTTGAAATGCTGATGCGCGTGAAAGTTTTATACGTTTTAAGTTGTAAATATGTATATAGTGTTCTGTTTTTATGTTAGTTAATACATATATTTGGAAAACTAAGAACTGTGGACTATATATATGTATATATTTTATTTTTAAAGTAAAAAAAAAAAAAAAAAAAAAAGTTAATTTCTTTATTTTATCGAAAGACGTCTACGATGACGTAGTAATGGAAATTCATTATATCAGTGTAATTAAAATTAATATAAATTATCATGTAAATTATTTATTCAATTAAACGTTGTCGTAAATTCATATACATTTTTATGATATGTTCTATGTGGCATCAATGTGAGTATCAACAATTTTAACATCTTTAATGCTTGTATTAGTCTAAGCCATATCTGTAGACTAAGCTAACATTCTTATTAACGTTCCGCAGCATTTTTAATACCCGTATTTCTTTGACGCCAAATTATTTTGTAGAGTAATTTTATCCAAATGTGATTACGATTAAATATGGAGAAAAAAGATCTCCATAAATACTGGTGTGAAAAAAGCTGGAATTTATTAAAATTACGAAATATTAATTAGAATACTGGCATGAGGGTATAATCATAATAACTTCGTGTACTTATAAAAACGCAGAATATTTGTAGAAAAACCTTTGCATTAACAAAAAGAAATTTAACTTGAGGAATAATGATTTGAACAGAAAATACTTAAGTTTATTTCTTTCCTGAATGCATCTTACTTTCTATAAATACTCCATTAGTCAACTGAACTCTAAAAATATGGTCCTTTCCCGAATAGTTTACTCCCCCAGTTGTCCATTAACATAATAATTTGTTCTGTTATGTATCATATAGGCAATTGTCGAATATGATATACAAACAGATGTCGACAGAATAATAAAGTAACCGTTCGTATATGTAGTTTACTTAATGTGAACAGATATATGTTTTCATATTCTTTAAATGGGTAAATAATACTATATATATAAAGAAACACTGCAATATTTTGGTGAGAATCAGTATTTTGTCTTAAATAAGATATTTAAGTATTTTATATGCCCGCTTAAGATTTAACCCTTTGCGGCGCAAGACAATTTGAAACATTTAAATTATACTGCCACCGGAATTCATGAACTAAATTAAACTAAAAGAAATTTTAAATTTTAAGGTTTAAAAAACCGGCCTTTTCTTATATGTTATAAACGTGAATTCTTGCTAAAATATTTCCGGGATGAATTTTTGCAGCTGGGTCTTAAATTTTGCGTCCTCGTGGCAAGGACACCGCGCGTTAAGGGGTTAAAAAAAAAAAAAAAAAAAAAAAAAAAAAAAACATGTAATATTTCTCTTTTTCTTTTTTCCTTTTCTTTCTTTCTTTTCTTTTTCTTTTCTTTTCTTTTCTTTTTTTTTAAGTTGGAAAGATACATCATTTTTTATTTTATTTATTTATTTATTTGTGTGTGTGTGTGTGTGTGTTAGAATGTTCGTTAAAACAAGTCGTTTTATCTGCCGATTATTAATTTTATTTTTTCCTGTATGATTATAATTTTAATAAAAAAATGTCTACCAACTTTTTTTATGTAATTGCATGAGAGTAAAAAAAAAAAAAAAAGTTTTTGTTATAGCAAAAATTAATAATTAAAAAAAAAAAAAAAAAAAAATGTATAATATCCAGTGACACCTATAAAAATTAGGGATTTTTCCTCTCGTATCCGTGTATTATTAATTTAAAGTAAGGTGTACTGATCCAAATTCATCATTTGAGATAAAAATGTTCTCACCACTTGTGTAAAGTAGCTTTTGAATCGGTTTTTGTAATCATTTTCATTCAATTTTGTGGCCTCTAAAATGGCCTCTTTCTCAAAATTGAATGTCTTCTATTTCCTTATAAAAATAAAAGACATTTTGTAACTGCTCCTCTTTTTTCCAATAAATTTTTTTTGTCATCTTATACGTAAAGAATAGAATAAGTTAATCATATTTTATGGCGAGTAACTTTTTTTTTTTTTTTTTCAGTGAGTGTGATCAAAGTATAAATTGTGTAAATTTCGGGTTCGGTATAGATACTTTTATCCAGTATACGAGTCAAAATTTAAAAAATAATAGATATAAAGTATTCATTGCTTATAATTTTTTTCTGTGTATAAATAAAATATGCTTCTCTCCTTTTACTTATTTATTTTTTTAGGTAATCTTCAAATATTAGTTTATTAATGTATCATAGTTTAACGCAAAATAAGAGTTACCATATATTTTTAAATATTTTACTTCTGTTCATTTTTGAATTTAAACAAAAATTATGTGGTTTATCTTATTCATTTATTCATTCATTTATTTATTTATTATTATTATTACTGACGAACTTATATTCAGTAACATTTAAAAGAATAAAAGTTCTATTAAAGTTTGCTAGAAAATGAAAAATTGATGTAATATGGGTAGCTCTGTATAATTATTTTATTTAAAAAAAAGTACATCAAAACTATCGAAGCATGTTTAATTAAAAATACGTTTAAATGTTATTCTCCTTTTTGAAATAAAGAACTTTATTGACGTTGAGAATTTCCTGAACGATAGTTTAAAAATTTCTTATTCTTATATAATTACGAATATTTAGTTAAAATTTTAATCAAAAGCGAAAATTCTTCAATAGTAAAAAAAAAAAAAAAAAAAAAAACACTAATTTGTTAGAAAGTTTCAAAACATTCTGACATTTATTTCCATAATAAATAAAGATTTTTTAAATTCTTTTATTAGGAATACTTTCAATATATTACACAATTAATAATTAGTAATGTTCATCTTTAAGTTTGAAAATAATAACACAAACAACAAATTTTAATTTTTGGGCATTTTAATAAACATTAACTATATTTGTAATAATAATAATAATAATAATAGAATCAGAAAACTGCGTAAAATCTTTATGGACTATTTAAATAACGACATATAATAATAAAGAGTCTCATTTATAGTAACTGCACAGTAACCCTGCATTAATTTTAGTAACTTCAAACACCCTGTGTTTTAAGGACATGATTAGATTTTAACAAAGTTTTGATGTATGTAAGATAAGGATAAATGTATTTTAAGAAATTCATCTTCATTGTTTGATCTTAGTTCTTTAATCAAGGAAAAAGTCTCGCATTATCTTAGATCCCCTATTGTTAAATCATCCTTCAATGCCTTGCAGTAAGATTTGAATTAGGGCTTCGCGCAGGCCATTTTAAAATTTCAATGTTGTTGGAATTGATCCAAATTTGTATAGTATTCCTTGTGTAGATTGGCGCATTATACTATTGAAAAATCCATGCATATTCTGCTAAATACATTGCAGATGGCAAAAGAAGATCAGTAAGAATTCTTAAATATGTCTCCGACATCAATTTTTTGGAAAAATTGCATTAATTACAACATCATTGAAGGAGATGTATCCGCAAGACATAATGGATGTTCCTCGCATTTGGAAAGAAATAATTACTTTTCTTTTCTGAGGTCATACCTGTAATACTTCCAGCCTTCTAGGCCATATAATACGCGTTTTATGCCTATTAAAACAGAGGCCCCCCCTTTTTTTTTTTTTTTTTTTTTTTTTTTTTTTTTAACTTCGCATATTGTTGAAAATTATCAGACTGATATACATAATTAAATTTGATTATTTTACATGCTTTTAGCCGCCTTGCTTAAATAATTTGTGAACTCGAGTATTTTCCAGCCTACATACTTGCCAACTTAATAATTAATATTCCGTAGTATTGTTAGTCCCGCATTCTTTTTCACACCAGTAACTCTTTAGAGTATTTTTCTTCTTATTTAATCGTAATTGCATTTGGTGAATATTACTCTAAAAATTTACTGGCGTAAAAAAAAAAAAAAAAAAAAAAGAAAACGGTGGCACTAACAACACTACGGAATTAGGATGTTGGCAAGTATGAGCCTATACTAATCGCATAATTTGTTGATTTTTATTGGATGAAAATATTTGTATTCTTTGCAAGAATTTACTCTTTGGTTATTACTTTTAATTTCAAAAAGCTGATGCCCACAATTTTAGATCTTATTATCTTTTCAGTAATATATCTTCAATTGGGATTCTAAAGAATATGTATATTGAACTTCACTACTTTCAAATTCAATTAATTTGTTTCCCATTGCCATATTCGTAAACAGCTACAAAAATTAAAATTTTACCACGTTGTCCGTGTCTAGCAGTGAGGACGATTCTAACCCTTTGCGGCGCAAGACAATTTCAAACATTTAAATTATACTGCCACCGGAATTCATGAACTAAATTAAACTAAAAGAAATTTTAAATTTTAAGGTTTAAAAAACCGGCCTTTTCTGACATGTTATAAACGTGAAATTTTGCTAAAATATTTCCGGGATAAATTTTTGCAGATGGATCTTAAATTTTGCGTCCTCGTGGCGAGGACACCGCGCGTTAAGGGGCTAAAGGCTTGGAAGGGTGCAAGTTGAAAGACAGTTTAGGACTTGATAAGTATTAAGTCACCCGGCGTTACTTTATAGCCTATTTTCTCTTAGCTACAAGGATTGCCCCTCTCAGCAAAAGCGCAGAGATTCCCATGGTGACCAGAAAAGTGGTTGAAGAATATATGCAAATGCTTAAAGTTTCCTTTCTTTTTCTAAAAAAATCTGGATCTTTTTTTATTATTCCCTTGCCTTTAGAAGATAATTTCAATTATGTTATTGGAAATTTTTTACAAGGTCAATTAAAACTTATATGAATTTTTGTTACAGTTTTGTTATAGTACTGATACTGATCACATACAAATTTCGTCTATTGCATTGCATTAACATAGTTCCCTACATATAATCCCCAGGTACTTAAATCGGTTTCACACCGGAAAATTTAATTACCAGACAAAGTTAATTTTAACGAGTTTTTGTTTCGTACAAACTTGCAATTATTTGTAAATAAAACATTCCGGTGTAAAACCGATTTTTCTAACCTGCGGTTTATACGCCGCAAAATACGATAGCAACAAACCCACCATTGAAATTTATAAACATGTTTTCTTTATTTAAGAAAACTGAGATTAATTTTAACTGTCCTTAAAGTTTTTGCACATTTTTTTTTCCTAGTTATTTTTTAAAATATTAGTCAAATTAGTTTCATTGCTAATTGTTTACTGTAATGAAAATAAATTAAAAATAAATAAATAACAGTAAAACTGTTTTTCTATTACATTAAAAAGAAACATATAATGAAAAAAAAAAAAAAAAAAAACTAATGGACTTTCTTTTTAAAAGTTGCGCATTTTTCGGCTTTCTGGTTGTATATTATTTTATGCTACTACTACACTGCTAAAAATCTCCATTAAATTAATGTTCATTATTTCATATGCTAAAAGTGCTTGTTTGTTGAAATTTAAATATATCTGTTTTAAGTTAAACCGAGAACTAATTTACTAATGGAATAAATAGAATGAAATATTTGCATTATTTTTTATTTCAAAAGTAGAAAATATTTTTTAAAACGAATTCAAGATACATTGAGATTTTTTATTTTTTATTTTTTTATTCTTTACTTTTTCGTTAAAGATTACATAAGTGTTTTCTTTTAAGCTGAATTCATTCTATGAATTATGCTCTCTAGAATCTTAATAATTAGTAAAATGAATTTGTTATCAGTTTTTTAATTATTACTTTGTGGTTTCTGAGGCCACAATTTATATTCAAAATGATATTTTAATTTTTATATGCATACTAATGCAGAAATTTAAAATTGCATTTGATTTTCTTTCTTTCTTTCTTCTTACAGAAACTTGTTTTAAAATATTATATAAAAACTGAAAGGTCTATAGTTGAAAAGTTTTGGTTATAAATTATTTCTGAATGATGAATTGCTACGTTAGAATTTGTGAAACTTTCTTCGCCTTCGGCATACTTTCTGAATTGGATATATCCAATTTATATCCAAATCAATTTATTATATATAAAAATAATACTGGAAGCAATAATATCAGAAAATGTTATTATATATATATATATATGTATGTATATATGTATAGATAAGTTTTTTAAATGGATCTAAATTTTAAGAAATTTTGTGACCCACCTAATCCTTTTCCTAATGAAATTGAAAAAAAAATATATATATATAAATATATATATATATATATATTTTTTCTGGTATACCTACTTAACACAGATCACAAAGTCTCCGCCCTTTATCCCATGACACTTTCTAGAATGAGAAATTTCAATCTTTTGCTACCACTATTTTTATACGGTAATTTCTCTCTTTTTTACGCACGACACATTGATATAAAAAGTATAGTATAGGTTTGTCATTAAAAGTAATGGTAGCAAAAAAAGTAAAATAAATAAATAAATAAATAAAAAATAAATAAATAAATAAATAAAAAATAAATAAATAAATAAAAAATAAATTTCTCTTGTAAGAAAGTGACCTGAATAAAGGGCGGAAACTCCAAGCTCTGATTTAATTAGACTTAATTTAACCAGACCTATTTAAATTTTAATATTTCTCATGTTTGTTTTAAAAACCAATATCTAACGGAACCGGTGTATCTTCTGAAGTATTTAAAATAGATATGCTTGTTTAATTCAGTTTGTTTTAAATAAGTAATTTTTTCATCAATTTAATTTATTTTACCGTACAGTAGTTAAGTAAAATTAATTTACGCAAACTTATTTTTTATTATATTTAACTAAATCTAATATAAATAAAAGTTATTGCATGTGAGTATGCGGTTCTGTGGGTATGTGGCTATGTCTTATATCTCCTGCCAAACCACTGAACCGATTTGAACAAAACTTGATGCCAGAGTTGCGAGATCTGGCTGAACTTTTATTCTATAATCACCAATAATTTTTCATTGTAACGTTTGCCTAATCACTTCGAAAATTCATAGCCAGTTATGTATATCAAATATCACTTCTCAAAATTATTGGTGATTATTGTTTAAAAAATCCGTCAAATCTGTCAACACTGCTGAACAAAGTTACTGCTTATGGCATGGGTTGAAGTACAGTGGATGTTTCAAATTTCTAGAATATGTTCAATAGAACGGGGTGAGGAAGAACCCTCTTGAAAACCACATTTTTATATACTTTCTACAGTAATAATGTAGTTAAAAACATAAAATTTGATATTTTGGATATAGTCGGTAACAAAAGTATCCGAACACTAGCAAAAATTTCTATATAAAATAATAGAGTTAATGCTGTTTTGTAAAATAAATCCTTGTCGAATCATGTTCTTAGACTGATTAAGAACATCATTCGACAAGAATTTACTTTACAAAACAGCATTAATTCTATTTTTTTTATATAGAAATTTTTGCTAGTGTTCGGATACTTTTGTTACCGACTGTACTTTTAGCGTATATACTCGCTAGAAGCGAGCGTGTACTTCTAGCGTATATACTCGGTTTATAAAAGTTCGAAAAAAGAATTCTATTTGAAATTATTTTAAAAAGTTTTATTTCACGCTTTTGTCAAAATTCCATGAATGCGATTGAAATATTTTGTTTAGAATGTGTCCAAAAAACTTAGTTAAAATTGTCTTTGAAATTAAGTGTCTTTGAAATTAAGTGTGTCTAAGCGTCTTAATGTAACTAAAGTCTAAATAATTTTTATAACATATTCGATTGACATCACTTTCAAGAAACCTCTCAAACGAAATACTATATAAGGTCATTGTGCCTAAATGCGATAACCCATAAATGCGACAAAGTTCTTCTACTGAAAATCTAAATGCTTAAATCACAAACTTATAAATCATAATGGAACATACACATTTCAAGAACGGTTCGCGAAACTTTTCATTAAATTTTAAAGGTTTTTTCTAGTAGAATTTCTTTTGCAGTAAACATTGTCCATTATGGCTTTCCGACGTCTTTTCCTGATTGCGATAAAATATTTTCAATTAGTAACTGTAATTTTATCCTTTCATCTTTCAAGATCAAATAACCACTGTTACGTCATGTGCTTGAATACCCTTCATACCTACCAGAAGAAATAAAAAAAAAATACTACATTTTTTTAAAAAGAGGGGTTTAAAATTTTTATCGCATTTAAGGGTCTGTTTACACCATTTTCCTAAATGCGACAAATTTTATCCCTTATATAAATGCGGCGAATTTTACAGTTGATATATTAAGGGAAGTATAAGCATTTTTTCCTTTTTAACACTTTCCAACAAGGTTTAAAAGTGACTTAGACTTGTCTGTCCCTCTGTCCGTCTGTCTGTCTGTCTGTCTGTCCGCGCTCTAATTCCTGTAGGGACACCCGAAAGTATTCCAAAGCACTGTATTCTATGAGAGGTATTGCTGTAAACCATATTTAATACCTTAACTGTATACAAATCTTAGTGAAATTGAATCATGTTATTCAAGTTCACTATCGGATGTTTCATATATAAAATGGAATAAATACCACCACTAGTTTGTACACAGGGACACTCGAAAGTACTCCAAAGCATTGCGTTCTATGAGAGGTATTTCTATAAGCCAAATTTTAATAACTTTACTTTCCACAAAGTTTAATGAAATTGAAATATGTTATTCATATGCACAAAAGAATGCTTTGCATAGAATATAGCATGATTAGCATTAGATTTACAGGGCCACACAAAAATATTCAGTTACATTAAGAGCTGTTCATAAAAATTTGCTATAATTTCAATTTCGTTTACATTAAGCGTTTTTAACATTGTCTAACAATTTTCATCTGTGAATATAATTTCAATTTAAGTATCTGTCTGTTCGTCTGTCCGCGCTCTAGTTCCAGTAAATATTTATGTAATTTCTTGAAACTGATATATGTTATTTAAATTCACTATCGGATGTTCCCTATTGAAAAAGGAGTTAATATCTCTTCTGGTTTGTGTACAGAGGCACCCAAACCTTTTACAAAGCATTGTGTTCTATGAGAGATATTTCTATAAACCATATTTTAATACCTTTACTGTACACAAACCTTAATGAAATTGAGAAATGTCATTCAAATTCACTATCGGATGTTTTATATATTAAATGGAGTAAATACCACCACTGGTTTGGGCACAGAGACACTTGAAAGCATACCAAAGCATTGCGTTATATGAGAAGTATTTCTATAAACCAAATTTTGATAACTTTGCTTTCCACAAAGCTTAATGAAACTGAAATGTGTTATTCATATGCACAAAAGACTGCTTTCTATAGAATATAGTATGTTTAGTATTACTTTTACAGAGCAACAAAAAAATATTCAGATACATAAAGAGCTATTAAGAAAAGTTTGCTGGAATTGCACTTTCGTTTACATTAAGCGTTTTTAACATTTTCTAACAATTTTTAAGTGTGAATATAATTTCAATTTGTGTATCTGTGTATCTGTTTGTCTGCCCATCTCTCTGTCTTTCGGCGCTCTAACTCCGGTAAATATTTATGGAATATCTTGAAACTAATATATGTTTTTCAAGTTCACTAACGGATGTCCCCTATTAAAAATGGAGTGAATACCTCTACTGGTTTGTGTACAGGGGCATCGGAAAGTACTGCAAACTATTTTTTTTTCTATGAGAGGCATTTCTATAAACCATATTTTAATACCGTTACTTTACACAAATCTTAATGAAATTGAAATATGTTATTGAAGTTCGCTATCTGATGTTTCCTATGTGAAATGGAGAAAATATTACCACTGTTTTGTGTACAGGGAGACTTACAAGTATTGCGTTGTATGAGAGGTATTTCTGCAAACCAAATTTTAATATACTTTGCACAAATCTTAATGAAATTGAAAAATGTTATTCATATGCAAAAAGGAATGCTTTTTATAAATACAGTATGATTAGTATTAATCTTACAGGGCCACATAAAAATATTAAGTTACATTATGAGCTATTAATAAAAATTTGCTGTAATTGCATTTTCTTTTACAATAAGCATTTTCAACACTTTCTAACAATTTTTCAGCGCGAATATGATTTTAATTTGGTTATCTTTCTGTCCGATTGTCTGTCTCTCTATCTGGCTCTCGTCCCAAGAGTTCTTAAATATTCTCAGAATTTTGAAAAATTGATATATGTTATTAAAGTTCACTATGGAATGTTTCCTATTTAAAATACCATTAATATGTCCTACACAACGTGTTTGTGTACAGGGAACTTCCAATGCTTTGCGTTTTAGGGCAGACATTTTTATAAATCACATCTAAATAACTTTCTACTGGAAAAATTATAAATAAATTGAAATGTATTTTAATATTCTAAAATAATGTTTTGTATATAATATGATATGATCAACTTTCAGATTTACTGGACTACACTAAAATATTCAAATACATTAAGGGATCAATTATAATCTGACGGCTTGATTTTCTTTTGCATTAAGCATTTTTAACGTTCTTCAACGATGTCTGAGAGCGGTTTTCAATTGAATTAGTCAATCTGTATATTTTTCTGTGCTTCTCTCCTTTGTTTGATAATGCAGGCAAAGAATATTGAAAGTTATACGATACAACAACCACGTACAATTGGAGAGTATTAATAACCAGTGCGTACTGCATGATTTTTCGTTCTTTTTTTTAACACTTTCCAGCAAGGTTGTAAAGTGTCAATGACTTCGGTTTGTCTGTCTGTCCGCACTCGAACTCCTGTAAATTTTCATGGGATTTCTTGAAGCTGATATATCGTATTCAAGTTCACTATCGGATGTTCCCTATTGAAAATGGAGGGAATTCCTCTTCTGATTTGTCTACAGGGACACCCAAAAATTTCCAAAGCACTGTGTTCCATGATAGATATTTCTATAAACCGTATTTTGATACGTTTACTTTAAACAAATTTTAATGAAATTGAAATATATCATTTAAGTCCACTGCCGGATATTCCCCATGTAAATTGAAGTAAATACCATCACTGGTTTGTATACAGGGACATCCGAAAGTATTTAAAAGCATTGCGTTCTATAGAAGGTATTTCTAAGCACCAAATTTTAATGATTTTACATTGCACAAGTCGTAAATATATATATATATATATATATATATATATATATATATATTATTCATATGCACAAAAGAATGTCTTCCATAAAATACAATATTATTAGCATTATATTTACAGGGCCACACAAAAATATTCAGATACATTAAGAGGTATTGTTGGAAAATTGCTTGAATTGCATTTTCGTTTACAATAAGCGTTTTTATCACTTTCTAATAAAGTTGAAAAGTGTTAATGACTTAGGTTTGTCTGTCTGTCCGTGCTCTATCTCCCGTAAATATTCATGGAATCAGAGTTACACATACACTACTCAGAAAAGAAGAGTTAAACACGGAGTTACACACTCTGTTATAAAAAGGCAAAGTTACACACACAATTACACATAAACTGTTAATAAAAATGCAGAGTTACACACACAATTACACACAAACTGTTAATAAAAATGCAGAGTTACACACACAATTACACACAAACTGTTAATAAAAATGCAGAGTTACACACACACTGTTAGCAAAAAATTAGCGGTACACACAGCGTTACACACATTGTCAAAAAAAAAGAGATTTACATACGGAGTTACACACACTGTTAATAAAAAGGCGGAATTATACACAGCAAAAAATCAGTGATACACGCAAAGTTACACACATTGTTCAAAAAAAAAAAAAAAAAGAAATGAACATTGAATTACACACACTGCTAATAAAAAGGCAGGATTATACACAGAGTTACATGCACTGTTAATAAAAAGGCGCTGTTAATAAAGAGTTACACACAGAGTTACACACACAGAGTTAATAAGAAGGCAGAGTTGCACACACACATTTAATTACGTACAGGGTTACGCACACTGTTAGTTACACATAAGTAAAATTACACACGTTTTTTGCTAAAAATCAGCGATACACACAGTGTTACACACACAATGTTAAAAAAAAAATTGTTAATAAAAAACAAAATTACACATGGAGTTACACACACTGTTAATAAGAAAGAAGAGCTACACACACACTGTTAATTGCATACAGGGTTGCACACACAGTGACAGTTTCACATAGCGTTACGTACACTGTTAGAAAAGTTCAGCAATACACACAGAATTACACACACACTGTTAAAAAAAAGAAGAGTTACACACTGTTAACAAACAGCAGATTTAGACACAAAGTTCCACACACTGTTAATATAAAGGAAGAGTTACACACACTGTTAAAGGCAGAGTTGCACATAGAGTTATACAACATTTTATCTTGAAATAGTTATGCGGTATTAAGTATTTTATAAACTATAAAAAAAGAACGAAAAATCATGCATTACGCAATGATTATTAACACTTTCCAACTGCACGTAATTGTTGTATCTTATAACTTTGAAAGTTCTGTACCTACGTTATCACACAACAAACAAACAGTAGTTCTGAAAGGCATACAGACAGACTAATTGAATTCCTAATCATTCTTAAACACTGTTTGAAAGTGTTAAAAATGCTTAACACAAAAGAAAACGTCGCCCTTCGATTGTAATTCCAGCCCTTAATCTATCTGAAAATTTCAGTGTAGCCCTGTAAATTTGAAGGTTAACAAAATCATATTTTATACAAAACATTATTTTAGCAAATTAACAATAAATGCCAATTTCTTTATGATTTTACAGTTGAAAGTACAGTATGAAAGTTCTTTAAATGTAAATTATAAAAATGTATGTCCTAAAATGCAACGCATTGGCATTTTTTGCGCGTTCTTGTACATAAACATGTTGTACAGTACCTATTAATGCCCTTTTTATTTGGGAACATTCAATAGTGAATATGAACAACATATATATTTTTTTAAAAATTCAGAAAATATTTCCGGACGCTAAGTGCGGTACACGGACAGATAGACAAATGGAGATTCGGGCACATAGATACAGAAATTGAAAACACGTTAAGACTTAAACAAGAAAGAAAAATCATGCAGTACTCATTGATTAGTAACACCTTCCAACTGTACGTAATTGTTGTATCGAATAACTTTTAATATTCTTTGCCTACGTTGTGAGGTTGAGACGTCAGAACGTCACCACAGTTGTTTTAATTAAGCTGGATCCAGCAAAGTAGAAAGTGGGGATGGTTAAAATCGCTTCGTCGCCAGTGACTCGGCGAAAGTTGAGGTCGAGTTAGCTTTGTGTCGGCAGGGTGCTGCAATGAAAGACTTAGATTTTGAATGTTAGATAAATTAGAAGTGATTTTAAAAGGACGGATTGAAATGAAGAGAGAGGAGGATGTAGGAAGAAGTATAAAATGACGATGGTTTTAGTAGATGGGAGTGGATGTTGGAGGATATTATAGTGGATGTTGGAGGATATTATAGTGGATGTCGGAGCATATTATAGTGTGGATATTGGAGTATTATAGTGGATTGTTGAAAGTCTTATTTTGGCGAGTATTGAGTAGTAGAAATTTAGAGGAGTGAGGAATAAGTCATGATGAGTGTTAGTACGAGTATTTGCTAGCGCTCGTGAAAGTGAATTTCGATCTGTAGGGAATCCTCTGATCGAAAGTGAAGTCGCTGCAGTGGAGTTACGAGTGCAACCGTCGCTACACCTTCAATTGCTTGCTGGGGTGAGATATTTAAGATAATCTAATTTAATTGTTGATATATATATTTTGATTGAGTAATACACTGACTGAGCTAGTTTAATTGCCAGGCCACCTTCCCCATTAATCTGCTCAAATAAACTTTAGTTATTGTTAATTCAAGTCTTGTGTTCTTTTACTTATCCATTTAGTGATCTAATTAAGTTAAGATGGAGTTTGCGTCAACGCAAACTTTACAACGTTATCACACAACAGACAGAAGGACTGAAAAATATACAGATAGACTAATTGATTTTAAAATTACTCTTAGGCATTTTGGAAAGAGTTAAAAAGGCTTAACGCAAAATAAAATGCAGCCATTAAATTATAATTACAGCTTTTGACCTCTCTGAATATTTCAGTGTAGCCCTTTAAATCAGGAAAGTTAATCATACCATATTCTATACAAAACATTATTTTAGAATATTAAAAATTTTTCAATATTTTCAATATTTTTATGATTTTTACATTTCAATATTTTTGTGATTTTTGCAGTAGAAAGACTTAACTTTCAAAAAATTCTGTCCTAACCCTAACAGCACAAAATATTCCACAAACGTAACAATCATATAACATTGAAACATTATGAAACCTTCCGAAACGTTTAAAACCGTTCAGATTACTTTCCGATTAGTTTCAAAAACGTAGAAATGTCCGCGATCGTAACAAAAAATCAGATACGTAACAGAAACATTACAATCACTTAACAGATAGAAAATCAAAAAGGGCGAATGTTTCAGAAAGGTATCAGAGAGCATACTAAAACGTGTTACGTTTTTGAAAGATTGTAAGCTTTTTGCAACATAACTGAAACATTCTGTGCTGTATGGGAAACCGTAATGCATTGGCATTTTTTTTGTTGTTGTTGTTGTCCCTGTAAACAAACTAGTTGTACAGGACCTATTAATGTCGTTTTGAATGGGGAACATTCTATAGGAATAATGTTTATAAAAATAACACTCATAAAACACAATGCTTTCGAATGCTTTTGGGTGTCCCTGTACACAAACCAGAAGAGATATTCACTCCATTTTCAATATCGAACATCCGATAGTGAACATCAATAAAATATATCAGTTTCGAGAAATTCCATAAATATTTACAGGAGTTAGAGCGCGGGCAGACAGACGGACAGACAGATGGACAGATACACAAACTGAAATCATATTCACACTTAAGAATGTTAGAAAGTGTTAAAAACGCTTAATGTAAACGAAAGTGCAATTCTAGAATTGTTTTATCAGTAGCTCTTAATATAAATGGATATTTTTGTGTCACCCTGTAAACCTAATGCAAAGCAACCTTCTATGCAAAGCATTTTTTTCTGCATATAAATAACATATTTCAATTTCCTAAAACTTCGTAGAAAGTAAAGTTATTAAAATTTGATTTATGGAAATATCTCTCATAGAACGCAATGCTTTGGAATACTTTTAACTGTCCCTGTACATAAATCTGTGGTGGTATTTCCGCCATTTTATACAGGAAACATCCAGTAGTGAACTTGAATAACATATTTCAATTTAATTGAGATATGTCTACAGTAAAACCAATAGAAATACCTCTTATAGAACACAATGCTTTGAATTGCTTCCGGGTGTCCGTGTACATAAACCAATATAGGTATAAACTCCATTTTAAATAGGGAACATCCTATAGTGAACTTGAATAACATATATCACTTTGAAGAAATTCCATAAATATTTATGAGATTTAGAGCTCGGACAGACAGACAGGCAGACAAACCGGCGGACAGGCAGATACACAAAACTGAAATCATATTCACCCTTAAAAAATGTTAGAATGTGTTAAAAACGCTTAACGTAAACGAAAGTACAATTCTAGCCATTTTTTTTAATAGCTCTTAATGTAACTGGATATTTTTGTGCCACCCTGTAAATCTAATGCTAATCATGCTATATTCTGTGCAAAGCATTCTTTTGTGCATACAAATACCATATTTAAATTTCCAAAAACTTCGTGGAAAGTAAAGTTATTAAAATTTGATTTATAGAAATATCTCTAATAGAACGCAATGCTTTGGAATACTTTTGAGTGTCCCTCTATATAAATCGGTGGTGGTATTTCCTCCATTTTATACAGGAAACATCCAATAGGGAATTTGAATAACATATTTCAATTTCATTAAGATATGTCTACAGTAAAGGTATGAAAATATGGTTTATAGAAATACCTCTCATAGAACACAATGCTTTTGGGTGGCCTGTGCACAAACCAGTAGAGGTATAAACTCCATTTTCAACAGGGAACGCCCGATAGTGATCTTGAATAACATATTTCAATTTCATTAAGATATGTCTACAGTAAAGGTATGAAAATATGGTTTGTAAAAATAGCTCTCATAGAACACAATGCTTTGAAATACTTTCGGGTGTCCCTGTACACAAACTAGTTGAGGTATGAACTCCATTTTCACTAGGGAACGTCCAATAGTAATCCTGAATAACATATATCAGTTTCAAGAAATTCCATAAATATTTACGGGAGTTAGAGCGCGGACAGACAGACGGACGGACAGACAGACGGACGGACAGACAGACGGACAGACGGACAGACAGACAGAAAAACCGAAGTCATAAACACTTTTCAACATTGTTGGAATGTGTTAATAACAGTTTTCAACCTTCTTTGGAAAGTGTTAATAACATTAAAGTAACTCCCATGCATTAAATCCATCATCGCATTTAGGGAGTTTGAACATCGCATTTAGGATATAGTACCTTAAATGCGACAAAAATTTCCTAAATGCGACGCTGGTATATATTTTCAGAAATTACTGATATTTGTTTAATTTCTTGAAAAAAAAAATGACTCAAAACACTAGTTTAGAACTATGAGTATAATATTCAACCATTTTTTCTTTCTTTTCATTATTATTTGTTTACTAAAATGTCATAAGTTCCCTAAATGCGATAAACTTACCAAAAATCACGTCGCATTTAGGCACAATGACCTTAGTCTTTAAAAGTGACATCATTTCTTAGAAGTCGTTCAAAACAAAAAAAAAAAAATTGCATTGTAAAAGAGAAGACTGCATTGTGTGGGGCTTTTTTGAGTAACGATAAATTAAGTAGTAAGAAATGATAATCCTAACTCCAAATTATAATACAACTAGCAGTTCTAGATGGGGAAAAATAAAGCGAAAATTCATGCTTTGTGCATTTGTTATTAACATTTTCCAACTGTACGTACTTGTAGTATCGTATAACTTTTAATGTTCTTTGTCTACGTTATCATACAACGAACAGACAGAAAGATAGAAAAGCAAACAGATAGACGAATTGAATTCATAATCACACTTAAACTTCGTTAGAAAGTGTTAAAAAATCTAAACGCAAAAGAAAATAAAGCCCTGATATTCTAATTGCAGCCCTAAAGTATCTGAATATTTTAGTGCATCCCTATAAATCTGAAGGTTTAACCATATCATGTTTTATAAGAAGAAAATATTATTCTAGCATATTAACAATAAATGTCACTTTCTTTATGATTTTTACAGTAGAAAGTTATTTGAATGTCTGTTCTAAAGTGCAATGCATTGTCATTTTTTTTAGTATCCCTGTACACAAACAGGATATACATGACCTATTAAGGCAAATTTCAATAGGAAACTTTAATAACATACATCATTTGTTAAAAATTCTGAAAACATTAACGGACGCCAAAGGTGAGCAGACGGACAGATAGACAGTCGGACAGTCAGATATACAAATTCAAAACATATTCACACTTAAAAATTCTTAAAAAAAAAAAAAAAAAAAAAGGTTTAAAACGATTAATGATAACGAAAATGCAATTTCAGCAAATATTCCATAATATCCCTTTATGTAACTGAATGTTTTTTGTGTGGCCCTGTAAATCTTAATGCGAATCATACTATATTCCATAAAAATCATTCCTTTTTACATATGAATAACATATTTTTATTTCATTAATATTATTTGTGCAAAATAAAGTTATTAAAATTTGGTTTCTAGAAATACCTCTCGTAGAACGCAATGCTTTGGAATATTTTTGAGTGTCCAGTACACAAACAATTGGTGGTATTTACTACAATTTCAATGGAAAACATCCAATAGTGAATTTGATTAACACATTTTAATTTTATTAAGATTTGTGCGAAGTAAAGATATTAAAACACGGTTTATAGAAATACCTCTCACAGAACCCAATGCGTTGGAATATTTCGGATGCCCCTGACACAAACCAGTCGAGGTATTCACTTCACTCCATCCTTAATAGGGAATATCCGATAGTGAATTTCAATAATATATATTAGTTTCAAGAAATTCCATAAATATTTATGGGAGTTGCAGACAGACGGACAGACAGACAGGGAAACCGACGTCACTAACACTTTTCAACGTTGTTAGAAAGTGGTAAAAATAAAAATTGAAAGCAAAGCCAATTATTTTGACCTATTAGTAAGATATTATTATTCTGAACTGTAATGCAAACTAAGCTTTCTTCAAACTCGTTGAAAAATTATATTGGGGACAACTCAATTTTCCCCGTGTGAAGAATGGATAGAAATGCCGTAAATCGTCTTTCATAGCCTTAAATGTTAATTTTTGGAAGATTCTCATTTTTTATCTTAATTATGAATTGAAAAGGGACATTTTACTAAATTTAAGGCTTTTTTGGAAACCACAGCGATTTCCCATGTGCGAAGAACGGATAGAATCCGTGAGACTTCGGAAGATTCGTCTTTTACCTTAATTAGGGCATAGGGGGAGACACACTGATAAACTTTAAGCTCATTTAAAAAACACAGCAGAGATATGGAGGGGTGGGGGTGGAAATGACATCCCGTTTTAATTCTTTAATTGTTAAATTTCATTAAATATGTTTATAGCGTGCCACTACGTTGGAAAATAACCTATGGTCCAAATAGAATGTTTTTAGCTTCAACGATTTACACTCAACGTTGATAGATAAAGTGAATCAGAGGTATTTCGAGTTAACATTTATAGGTGTGAAAAGTCTTTTCCCCGTTATATTCGTTTGCATAACAAATACAACCTTTTTTTTTTTTTTTTTTTTTTTTTTTAGCGTTGCCATTTGAGGGTTATGTTACAAATGCATTATGTAAAAAATAATTCATTTTTAGCAAACGGTAAATGTTCATATTTTTTAAACTTATTAGTAAATACAGGAATAATAATTTAAAAAAAAATGTTATTATAAAAGAAGATTAATTTAAATATTTTTACCAGCGAAACGGACAAAGACAGCTAGTACAAAATAAAATAACATTAACTTAACAACTAGTAGATATTTAATACATACATCCTCATTATTTAACCTTTAAGGATTAAAATTATACTTTGTTTTCGAAAAAAAAAAAGAAGAAGAAGAAGAAAATATAATTTAAGAACTTGGTATATATAATAATATATTTTTTTTTTATTTAAATTCCTAATTAAGAAATCATGTAATAAATTTTATCTTTTTCTTATTTTAATTTTACCTTTTTAAATTTATATACAAAAATTTCTTTGAAGAAATTAATTTTTCTGAAATTAAAATATATAGTGAAATCCATTTAAAAAGTTAAAAGGGAATTGTCAAAAATTTTAGAAAGATAAAGTAAAATCCTGTAAGACATGTATTAAATGTTGAAGTTTGTTCTATTTACTCTATAAGACATTTATTGGTTAATAAATTTTGGGTTTTTAACGATTCTTTAATTTTAAATTGAGTTTTAACTTTCAGGGAAGAGAAAAAATAAATTAATTAAAAATTAAGGAATGTATATTATATTATTAATTAAAAATATAATTTTATATTAGAATAAATTAAGAAAGAATTTTTACTTTATGGAGGGGAAAGAAGCAATTTTTGGTTTTTAAATAGAAATATTAGAAATCTTGATATTTAGAATGGATATTAAAAATTTAAGAAATAATTTTTACATAAATGATTTAAATATTTGGTTTTCCATACAATTTTATACTGTTTAAAAAGATCTTTATTATGAGTTCTCAAATATAATTATTAAATATATATATATATATATAGTCCATTTATTTTTTTTGTAAAATTAACAGCTAAATATTTGAAAAACAAAAAATCTATATAGCAAATGCGCCTTCACACAACTATCTTTTTTAAGTTATTCTCCCGTTGTTTAATCACAAACTTTCGTAATTAATGAAAGCTATTTTTGTTTTAAAAATTTATTGGTGTTCAAAAATCTATATCTATATCTATCTATTTATCTATCTATTTATCTATCTATCTATCTATCTATATACATATATATACTCAATTCCATTAGAGTTTCAAATTTTAACTATGCCTTTCACATTAACTTGTTTTTCAATGCAAGATTTGTTGCTTCTATAGCATTTTACTTTAAATAGCTTGGTATGGAATAAAATCTTGCATTTTGATACTCATTGAAGAGATGGACGGCCCTGACGATTCATTTCTGCTGTTTGAGCATTTTTTCCAGTAATTAGGCTTCGAATGAATTTTTATTTTTACATTTTTGTTATAAGTTGAACTTGATGTACACATTTAATCATTATGTATTTGTAATTTGACATTCTTTTATAAAATTAGCCATTTCTTATAGAAGTATGATAAAAATGGATATCATTAATTGTTTAATAATATTCTAAGTATTATATTCCTGTAAGTGTTGTGAGTGTTTTTATATCTTCATTATTATAATTATTAGTGATCAGTCTTTAAACACCTTTTCAATATTAATTATTTTTTTTTATTTTAGTAATTTATAAAATAAGTTAGGTAATGGAATAAATATTTAGTACTACACAACTGGGAAAAGTCTGTAATTTAGAAAAGATAATTTAATGCAATTAAACATTTAAATAATTAATAAATGATTTGCTGAAATGTTTTCAAATATTTCATATCAAATTTATCATGCCTGAGTGCACATGTAATAATGCAAATCTATATCATTATATAAAGCGCAAAAAATTGTTTGTTTGTGGAGGGTAATCTCTGAAACTACTGAACCGATTGAAAAACTTCTTTCACTGACCGAAAGCTACAGTATGCCATATTGTTATAGGCTATATTTAATTTTGATAAAATAAATTTTAGTTTAAAATCTGAGCATTTTAATTAAAATCCCCATAGAAGCCGTAATAGAAATGGAAATAATGAAATATTAAAAAAATTAGCTGCTGCCAACATAAAAGAAACATTTACATATTCATTTCGTTTTTAAAATATCTTGACGTGAAAAGAAAAGAAATATATTTGCACGTGCATTAAATTGAAATTCATACAAAGCTTTTTTAATTGTTAAACTTACACGTTAAATCTGACGTCATTATAGAATTAAAAGTGTTTATTTTTCTAATAATTTAATTTGATATGATATGATATAATATCTAAGCATCAATGTTTAAACCACGGAGTCTTTATTACTCCGTGGTTTAAACTGATGTGTGTAAAAGAAATTGGAATTTAAAAATAAATAAATAAATAAAATAAAATAAAATAAGAAATTCTATTTTATACTATTATTTATTTTAATTTATAATTGTTGCCAAAAAGATTTACGAATTAATTTATTTTTAGACATATAATAAAATATATTTTCACGCGAACAATAATATAAAAAGTGAACTGGATTTTTTGTAAAAAAATAATAAAGATTTCATTTTAGAAAGATAAAGTAAAATCCTGTAAGACATGTATTAAATGTTGAAGTTTGTTCTATTTACTCTATAAGACATTTATTGGTTAATAAATTTTGGGTTTTTAACGATTCTTTAATTTTAAATTGAGTTTTAACTTTCAGGGAAGAGAAAAAATAAATTAATTAAAAATTAAGGAATGTATATTATATTATTAATTAAAAATATAATTTTATATTAGAATAAATTAAGAAAGAATTTTTACTTTATGGAGGGGAAAGAAGCAATTTTTGGTTTTTAAATAGAAATATTAGAAATCTTGATATTTAGAATGGATATTAAAAATTTAAGAAATAATTTTTACATAAATGATTTAAATATTTGGTTTTCCATACAATTTTATACTGTTTAAAAAGATCTTTATTATGAGTTCTCAAATATAATTATTAAATATATATATATATATATAGTCCATTTATTTTTTTTGTAAAATTAACAGCTAAATATTTGAAAAACAAAAAATCTATATAGCAAATGCGCCTTCACACAACTATCTTTTTTAAGTTATTCTCCCGTTGTTTAATCACAAACTTTCGTAATTAATGAAAGCTATTTTTGTTTTAAAAATTTATTGGTGTTCAAAAATCTATATCTATATCTATCTATTTATCTATCTATTTATCTATCTATCTATCTATCTATATACATATATATACTCAATTCCATTAGAGTTTCAAATTTTAACTATGCCTTTCACATTAACTTGTTTTTCAATGCAAGATTTGTTGCTTCTATAGCATTTTACTTTAAATAGCTTGGTATGGAATAAAATCTTGCATTTTGATACTCATTGAAGAGATGGACGGCCCTGACGATTCATTTCTGCTGTTTGAGCATTTTTTCCAGTAATTAGGCTTCGAATGAATTTTTATTTTTACATTTTTGTTATAAGTTGAACTTGATGTACACATTTAATCATTATGTATTTGTAATTTGACATTCTTTTATAAAATTAGCCATTTCTTATAGAAGTATGATAAAAATGGATATCATTAATTGTTTAATAATATTCTAAGTATTATATTCCTGTAAGTGTTGTGAGTGTTTTTATATCTTCATTATTATAATTATTAGTGATCAGTCTTTAAACACCTTTTCAATATTAATTATTTTTTTTTTATTTTAGTAATTTATAAAATAAGTTAGGTAATGGAATAAATATTTAGTACTACACAACTGGGAAAAGTCTGTAATTTAGAAAAGATAATTTAATGCAATTAAACATTTAAATAATTAATAAATGATTTGCTGAAATGTTTTCAAATATTTCATATCAAATTTATCATGCCTGAGTGCACATGTAATAATGCAAATCTATATCATTATATAAAGCGCAAAAAATTGTTTGTTTGTGGAGGGTAATCTCTGAAACTACTGAACCGATTGAAAAACTTCTTTCACTGACCGAAAGCTACAGTATGCCATATTGTTATAGGCTATATTTAATTTTGATAAAATAAATTTTAGTTTAAAATCTGAGCATTTTAATTAAAATCCCCATAGAAGCCGTAATAGAAATGGAAATAATGAAATATTAAAAAAATTAGCTGCTGCCAACATAAAAGAAACATTTACATATTCATTTCGTTTTTAAAATTTCTTGACGTGAAAAGAAAAGAAATATATTTGCACGTGCATTAAATTGAAATTCATACAAAGCTTTTTTAATTGTTAAACTTACACGTTAAATCTGACGTCATTATAGAATTAAAAGTGTTTATTTTTCTAATAATTTAATTTGATATGATATGATATAATATCTAAGCATCAATGTTTAAACCACGGAGTCTTTATTACTCCGTGGTTTAAACTGATGTGTGTAAAAGAAATTGGAATTTAAAAATAAATAAATAAATAAAATAAAATAAAATAAGAAATTCTATTTTATACTATTATTTATTTTAATTTATAATTGTTGCCAAAAAGATTTACGAATTAATTTATTTTTAGACATATAATAAAATATATTTTCACGCGAACAATAATATAAAAAGTGAACTGGATTTTTTGTAAAAAAATAATAAAGATCGAGGAAAATTATTTCCCCATTTTAATCCCCATATTTGGATACAGATATGTATTAGTTATCATGTGCATCCGTTAGATTAAATTGTTTTTGTTGTAAAATTGATAAAATTGGAATTTTAAATTTCAAAACTCTAGAAAAAAAAATGGCAAACTTCCATATTCGATTGAAAACATAAACATTTCATTTCAAAGGATGATATTTACACAATAAAGATCCAACTAATAAACTAATTAAAAGGGAAAGGATAAATATTCTATCATAATTTGAAGTCAAATTTGTTTTCAAATGTCTAAATAAAGTATCTGATATAATATACTAATATGTTGCAGCGGAATAGATTTGATATCCGTCATCCTTGGCAGAAAAAAAAATATCGCCAAATTATCTGGCGAATATAATTTAATTCCTTTCAAAAATCATGGTTATTTTAAAAACTTACATTAAGAGTGTAACGAATAATATGAAACAATATTTCGTACAATACATATTACGAAAATATACATCTGGCATGTATATTTTCGTATTACGTTTTTGATCGCCAAATACAAAAAACGCCAAGGGTGACAGTTTTGAAATTTAAAATTAAAATTTTGTCAATTTGACAGCAAAATAACTCAATCTAACGCATGCATACAATAACTAATACATATCTATACCCAAATATGAGGATTAAAATCGGGAAATAATTCTTCTAGAATTTTAATTAAAAAAAAAAAAAAAAAAAGAAAGAAAAATCCAATGAGCGATTAACATGGAAAATAACTAATACATATCTATACCCAAATATGAGGATTAAAATCGGGAAATAATTCTTCTAGAATTTTAATTAAAAAAAAAAAAAAAAGAAAGAAAAATCCAATGAGCGATTAACATGGAAAATCTTTTCTTGCATCCACGGGCGGTCAGTGATGTCATACTTCGCTTGCGTATTGAGATGTTTAAATTTATTTGGCGACTATTTTTAGCAACTAACAGTTATGGCAAGTAGCTTAATATACATAGCACATACAGCCATTACTGAAATGTAAATAGCATTTAATTATTTGTGTTACATTATGTTGACTGGAAACCTATTTAATATACCTATGCGTTATAGCTATACTAATATAAAAAAAAGAAAGGTTTATATGCATATGTAGAGAACGATCGCTAGAACTAAAAAGCCGATTGCTTTTTTTTTTTTTTTTTTTTTTTTTTCTTTCAATAATCAAAAGTTACAGTGTCTCTCTCTAAGTGCTAGAAGCTATAATAAATTTTGGTAAAATAAATTTTTAATTAAAATTTTGAATATTTTAATTGAAAACAAAGCATAGATTTGATATCTATCGTCATTGGCGATTTTAGTATTTGGCGATCGAAAACGTAATACGAAAATCTGTATATTATCGTAGTAAATACGAGATGTATGTGTTTACTTCAATTACCCTACTACCGTAGGTAGTGGAAGTATTGTATAGGTTTTGGCAATTGGTCAGTGTGTGTGTGTATATGTGCACGTGTGTGTGTAATCTTCTGGCTGTCATATCTCCAAAACTAATAAAAATAGAACTACTAAACTTCACAAGTGATTCAGGTCTGGTGTACAGATAAATTTTCCAAATTTTCGTGAAAATTGAAAAACCGGAATTGGGTCATCGAAAACCAGAAATGGGACCCTAAGCCCATATTCAAAAACACCTCTAATGATTTTCTTCAAAGTTGCTATATAAATAATATATTAGATGCCCTTTCGATTGAAAAGTTGCTTAGTTCAGGAAAATTGATAGGCGTGCTCTATAAACAGCTCAATTTCAGACTTCGCAAGTGCGTTCCTTTAAAAACGCCTGTACGGATTTTTTTCAAACTCGCCATGTTAACTTCCTATTAAATATCCTTTTGTATGTAATTATTGTTTTTAGATGAATAATTGAGTATGTTAAGTTTTGGTAAAAGTTGGTATCTCAAAAACGGCTCTAACGTATTCTTGAAAAATTTTTCTTTAATCCAATTTAGATAACCTTCTCAAGTATTACGTGCTTATTACAGGAATATTAACGGCCATCCTGATTAGGTAGTTCAGTTTTAGATCTCGGAAATGCGTGTTTAAAAAAATAACTATCTATTTTTTCCCCTTATTTTTTAACTCGCTATGCAAACTCTGTTGTATGTGTCTTTATACGTGTATCAAGTTTCTCTTACTCGAAAATCTCAAAAAATGCAAGTAATATCTCCAAAAAATTGTATATATTACGTGTAATAGTGGGTAATGGAAGTCGTGTGGTTGTTTCACACCAGATACTGTAATAGTATATATTGTACGAATATTGTTTCATATTATTGATTTCTCCTTTAATATACATTATTAAAATAATAATCAATTATGGAAAAAATTAAATATATTTGCGAAATGAAAAAATCAATAATAATTAAAGCTATTATGACGTCAATTTTATCAAAAACATTTTCATGTCATAGGTTTATTTTTCAATAATTTTTTTTCATGAGTAAAGAAATGTTTCTTTTTATGAAATAAATAAATAAATAAATAAATAGCATTAAGTAAAAATTGTCAACATTTAACAACTAATTAAAAAAAAAATAATTGTAAAATTATATTTTGACTTTCCAGTTAATAATATTGCCTGACTATAACATATAAACTGATATATTTCTTGATTTTTTACATATCAATCCATCTTTAACTAAAATTTGTTCATCAGTGCGAAGCCGGACGGGTCAGCTAGTCGTGAATAAACCTCAAAAAGCCTAAATAGATAAAAATCATTCTAGGTCAAACATTTGATTATTTTGTATATAAAACATTACGCAAACAGTAAAGATATAATATTTAAATACAGTAAAAAATTTTGTAGTATAATTAGTAACGTTGTAAAAACAATAAAAAAGTAGAGTTGTTATTAAGCTTAAGTATAAACTGGAAGTTAATTTATACACTAAATTACACAGCATCGTACTATACTACAGAAACAAACAAACAAAAAAGCTATATATATATTAAACCAATCATTTGTTTTGTTTATTTTCAGAAAACACTTTTTCTTGATCTTGCATTTTCTTGATTCCGCCCATTTTTTGCGCCCGTGAATACGCAATGTATACAATTACACACAGTATTATACGCAATGTATACATTTACACACATATGTATACAATTTATATATATATATATATATATATTATTACAAAATTGTAAATAATTGTGTTTATTTTTGTATAAATCCTTTCAAAGAGGCTTAGTAAGTTGATAAAGTGCTAATTTTGTGCATTTCTAGTCGTTTTAGCGTTGAAATAGCCTTATTTTCCCTTAAAAACGCATTAAAAAGCCCAATAAGGCAAATAATGGATTTGGCGCCAAATTTGGCGACTTTTTTTCCACCTTGGCGATTTTTTTGGCTACCTTGGCGAGAAAATCTTTATTAGGGATATAAAAATATGGAAGCTCTAATCCCATTGGCTGATGAGATATAGAGATTTCTGGAACGTTCCACACTTTTCTACAGGGGTATATAAGCCCTGTTTTCTTCGCCAAGGCTAGTTCAGTTCAGTTCTCAGCCAGCTTCGCTAATGCTTGCATTGTTTTGAGCCTCTTTGAAAGAGACTTGCTTTAAGTGTTATTGCTATACAGTTTGTACTGTGGATTTGCTATCGACAGCTGTTGTTTAAGCTGTGTTTACTGGTTGAATTGAAGCTGATACTTGGTTTATAGACCTGTATTTTTCTGGAACTTTCTGTGAATAAATAACTGAATTTTTGTAAGTTTGGCCTTTCATTCTCGGACAACTCACGAACTCCCAAGTACGCAACAATATATATATGTATATATATATAGAGAGAGATACACAAACATACACACACACACACACACACATATATATATATATATATATGTATATATATCTTTTTGTGAATGGGATTTCTGTACGGAGTCAGAAAAGCTCTATACCTCATTTCTGGAACATTAAAGAGCGCTTTTCCACTTAGTACATTGAAAATCTTAGTTTGGTAATAATTTAATAATTTTTTCCATCTGGTAGGTTAAAAAGCAAAACAAAACTGTCCTTCCTTTTGAAATAGATTTTTTAAAATAAGATTTTTATTATTATTATTATTATTATTATTTGTAAAAATACACTTTTTACAGTATAGCTTTTGCATTAATTAAAAAAAAAAAAAATCATGCTGAAATTCAGCAAAAATGATTTCTAAATTAAGTAATTATCTACTTCAGAAATTTGAGTTAAAATCTATTTTTTGTCCTATCAGTGAAAAAAATTCTTTGATATTAAAGATAGCACATTGAAAGTTGAGTAAATTACAATGGATATCAATGAAGTAAATGGAAATTTGTTTTAAGTGTGGTTCATTCTTATTGTGCTCTTTTAAAACGAGGCAAACTTGAAATTGTTTACAATTTCAACACTTTTTGGAAAGTTTCGTGAATAGAACTCATTCAAATGCGTTTCAAAATAAGTTTTTATCGATTGATCGCTTTGGAGGAAAGGTAATTCTTTTGAATTTCTGAGTTCTAGTAATTCATGGAAAAAATCTGAATGTATTGAACGTATTTTTTTTCTTTTTTGTAGTGGTATATGAGTAAATTAATCTGTTACATTGAATATGACAGTAAATTAACTTCCTGTGAAATGAAATTCTTCAATTCGGTATTGTCAAACAGGAAATGCATTATTTATTTACTTTTTTAGCATTTATAAACAAACAAGAAATTTAAAGCGTTTTTCAGATTAAACCGGAAAGTTATATTTTTAAAAATATAATAATTAAATATTAAAATTTATAACTCTACAAACAGTAGAGCCGCGGTTATCCGAGCTCGGATTAACCAAGTTGCGACTTAACCAACGTAGTTCAGAAAAGGCCACGCCTCGGAGGCGTGGCTTTCCACAAATGGCGAGATAACTTTGACAAACTGTACTATACAGTACTGTATCTTATAATTTATGTATGTATGTATTGTACCGCATTTTTCACTGACTACATTTAACCTTTTGAAAGGGGCTCTTACGAAATCCTATGGTGAAGCGTGACAGATGCTGTCACAGCCCCTTTCAAAAGATTAAATAAGTAATAGATTTATTATTTTACTTCATTAACTACGTTTTTATCCATTTTAAACTTTGCCGAGTGTTTCCCCTCGATTTAAGACAGAGTACGTGTTACCCAAATTCTCGATTATCTGAAGTATCCTCGGTTCGCATTACTTCAGATAAGCGAGGATCTATTGTAATTTACAATTTTATAAATTTGTGAACTTAAAAAAAAGTACATATATAATTTTTTTAAGACACGAAAATATATCTAGAGTATTTCTACATTAAATGTTTTATGAAACTTTAAATTACACTGCTCGACGTTAAAATTGCTTCTGACACCATTTCAGTATATTCTTATGTTAAATAACCTCCTGAATCCGAATATGACGCCCATTTTGCCCTATCGTCCACCGTTTTTCAGGAACGGCCCCCTATTTTTATCAAATTTTCGGTGGTTTTATGGCTATAAACTTGATTTTTAGGAGGGGAGGGAGGATTATTTTATTTGTTAAATATCTTCTGAGGTGCTACAGATTTGGAAAATTCTAAAACATGGATATTTGCAACAAAGGATTTTTTTTTTTTTTTTTTTTTTTTTTGATGGGGGGGGAGGGGTGATTTGCCACTGAAATTATGTATTAGATATTTTATATTTTTTTAATCTGTTATTAACGTTATTTTTTAAACTTTATATATTTTTTTTGTTTTTAGGTGTTAAATTAATTCTTTTTCATTCTCCAAATCAAATTCATGGTCATATTATTATCGAAGAGGGAAAAAATTGAGTGAGTGAGGGGTGTTTCTAGAAAACGGCGGATGACTGGGCAAAATAGGAGTTATATTCGGATTCAGGAGGTCATTTTACATAAGAATCAACAAGACTGGTATCAAAACTCGATTTTTTTTTTTTTTTTTTTTTTAATTGCAGAGCAGTGTTATTTTTCTGCGTAATAAAATTATCTTTCGTGAAATGTTTTGAAGGTTCTATAATGCTTATCCACCAGTAACCACAATTTAAATGTAACACTTACATTTACATTTTTTTTTAAATCAAAAGCAATATACTACAAGCCATTTCCTATGAAGAAAAAATCCTATATGTTTTAATATCATGATGGTTTGTTTATTTCTTTATAAAAATTAAAATGTACTAAAATATAATAAATTATAAACATAATAAAGTTTTTTTTAATAATTTATCAATTATTGATCTAATTTTCATTTATTTAAAGTTTAAGAACACCTGATTTATTCATTCATGTAATTTTTTAATGTGATAACAGACATTCAAATTATTTTTCGCCATAGTTTTTTTTTTTTTTTTTTTTTTTTTTTTAATATTTAATGCAATAGAAATTTTGCTTTCAGGTTTTTTAACAGTATTATACCCTTATTATTTTATTGTTTTCTTTTAGTGCCATCTCTACTATATTCAAAGCTGCCAACATCCTAAATATGTATTATATGTCCGTAGTATTGTTAGTACCCGCCTCTTTTTCACACCAGTCTTTTTTGAGTTTTTTTCTTCTTATTTAACCGTTTGAGTCCCAGGGAGTATTGAAAAAGCACTGTCGAAGAATCCCAAACAGCGAAACAGCGCTTTTTAAAAATGAGTACGAAAAGACCCAAGCAGCGCGATAGCGCTTTGTTTATTTTACATCCATGAAACACAATCGGAGCAATAGCGCTTCTTGTATTTGTTAGGTAACGGGATTCTCGTCTTTTTCTCATCGGTCAGTCACATTTATTGCTGTTTGCAAAGCGATCGGACGTATTCTTGCGTAAGTGTTTCTCATTGTTAATAAATGTGTGCTTCAAAATGATTAGACGTACTTGCTTCAGCAAATCTGAGCAGCGCGCGACTTCAACAACCGGTAAAGTTGTCCGTCAATGTTCGAAATGTACTGGGTTTTCTCGACATAAAATCTCAACAGCGCGATTTGGAGAGAATGATTCTAAAAATAAATTGATGTGGAAAAAGGGGTGGGTACTAACAACACTACGGAATTTTAATTAGGATGGTGACAGCTATGTATTCTCCAAACGTATTTTGGTTCTCATCATCATTTAATACGAACATTTTATAAAAATACTAAAAAAATCATTAAGAAATATTTTTTTATTGCATGATAATCAATTACATGTGATTAACATTATTTAGTTTTTTCTATAATTCATTTAAACCGGCATCACGTGCGCGAAAAAAAAATGGAATCACACATGCTGATTATATCATACCCATGATGAAATCTTTCTATTTTTGATCATACATCTGCATAAATTATAAGAGAAACAAAAACGCAGTTGGAACACGTGATTTTGAAAAACGGTTGGGACGAATCAGTTAGAAAAAATAGAGGCTGACAATGACATACCCTGCGCGGTCAATCTCGGGTTAACATTTTCAGTAGAAATTCTAAAAAAGAGGATAATTTTTTTTTTTTTTTTAAATATACATATGATACGATACGAGATTTATGTAATATTATTCTTTTAATCATACGATTAAAAAATACTTTTTTTTTTCAATACTATTACTACTAATAATAAATAATAAATAAATAAATAAATAAAAAGAAAAAAGAAAAAACATATATATACATATATATTTAAATCTTCGATGAAATAGATTGTTTTTTCTAAAACATAAAACATTTAGGCTGCCTTTTCCCAAGTAAATCACGCGCAGGAATACACACGGATAATTTAAACTCTTTTATAAAATACTTTAACATAATAAAATATTCAAATCCGTTTAAATCCGGATTTTTTCCACTTTCAAAGAAATTGAAATAAAGAAGTAGTTTTAAATTTTTTATAACCTTAAAAAACTTTTTTCGTTGTATAATATGTTTTTTTTTTTTTTCTTTGTGTGTGTGTAGGGGGGGGGGGGTAGTTTTAAAAGACTGCCCATGCTTTCTTCTTTCTCATGAGTTTTAAATATTTTATTTATTTATAGAAAGGATGTACTTTTTTAAGATTTTAAAATGCAACTGCTTATTTAATATATAAACGTAGATGTTTTCCTTACAGGTAAAATTCTACATTTACATATAGAATTCACTGAAGACAGAACTATTGAAAATATATTTCAGCAAAAATACATCTACCAAATATATTACGAAAGATACTTTAAAAACGCCAGTTTAAGTGTGAATAATAATAGAACTATTAAACTCTTTAAAACGCGTTTTCTATGATTATCAAATTGCTTAACATTTCGAGTTGCTAAATATATATTCTTCTATACAACAAATATGACACTCGGGTTTATGACAGACTGTCATATGCCATACACATATTAAGTGATACGATAAAAAATCAGTTAACCGGGTCCACTGGTATTGATTACATTTGGGGATCAATCGCTCAACAGGTGGCGCTGTCATCTCATTTTTTTTCTAATTTTTTCACTGTAAAGTGCAAAATTGCATATTTGTGCACTATGAGATTATTTTTAATGAACTATTATGAAAGTAAACTGAATTATTTATAATAGTATAGTGATAGTCAACTATGAAAAAAAAATGTAAATGTGGGAGTATCACTTCTCCACCTGAGGGTGTGTGTGTGGGGGGGGGGAGCAAGCACCCCTTGAGAGGGACGAATTTTAAATATGTGTATCATTTAAGAGAATTCGTGAATATTTTAAAAACGAATGGTTGAACCATAGATCTGTGATAATTTAAAATAAAATTATTGATTTTATTTATTTGTATACTTATATATTTTTTACTTAAAAAAAAAAAAACAACAAAAAAAAAAAATGCTTAAGGGGAAAAAAAAAGCATTTCTAAAGATATCTTCTGTAATACAAAAATTCATTTATTTCTTTATTTTATTATGTTTTATTTTACTTCATTTATTTATTTATTTATTGGACATTTAGTGTTATACTTCTCAGTGATGAAAATCGTCTGCATTCCTTATGGAAAATAATTTTGGTAAATAATAATTTCAATAAATAGTATGTACTGCGGGAATTTGCCTAGGAAATTATAGAAGAATCTATCTTGATGGTCACAACGTACTAGTATTTTTTGTAAATTCGATCTTACGTATTTACCTCAATTTTTAAATATGTCAGATTGCCTGCTCTCTTTTTACTTTCTCTTACCCATAGGGTCGAGAAAGTACTGTTTTAGGGTCAAATTTTCGAACGTTATATTTTCATGTTCTAAAGTCTCCCGAATACGAAAATCATGTTTTTTAGCGAATGGTCTGTGTGTCTGTTATCAGCATATCTCAAGAACAAATACTAGTAGCAGAAATACCAAACTCAGTATTCTAAATGTGTATCATATAGAGATGCTACAGTAAGCTTTTCGTTGATATGAAGCAAATGGTTCGTGTACAGGGACACTCGAAAGTATTCAAATACATTACGTCTATGGGGGAAATTGCAGGTAAGTAGATTTTAACATCCATAGACTGCACTAAACGAAATGAAACAAATATATATTTTTTGTAATAGAGATAGTCAACTGGGAAAAAAAATTTGTGTATGTAGGAGCCTCACCTCCTCCCCTGCGGGGAGAGTCCCCTCTCGAGGGGAGTAAATTTTCATGATGAGTATCTTTCAAAACAGCTCGCCAATACCTTTAAAACGAATGGTTGAACCATCGATCTACGATAATTTAAAATAAAGTTATCGATTTTTTTTTCATTTTTAACAATTTCCTTTTCTTTTAATCTAATATTGAGAATAAATTCAACTTATTTTATATAAATATTTAGTGTTATACTACTTCTCATATATGGAAATCGTCTGCATTATCATAAAGGATATATTTCTTAAATAATAATTTTAATAATTTTTTTTTTTTTTAAACAGAATTATTTTTTAATAACGGAATTAAATTCTATATAAATATAGGTGCATTAATGAAAAGGGGGTTCAGGGGGGCGATAGCCTCCCCCCCTCACGCAGAATCAATTATCATATAAAACTCTTCCGAAGCCTAATTTGAATTGTTTAACACAGGTTTACATAGCAATACTCGTTATCTTACCTCCTAATCTGCAACCTGTATTTATAGTATTTAATTTCATGGTAAGAGAAAGTCGTGTGAGTGACACACCAGATTTTCTTACTTTCTTTTGCTCATAAGACGGAGAAAGTGTTGTTTTGGGGTAAATTTTTCAAAATTGAGTTTTTGTTATATTTACATGTTTTCGGGTCTCCTGAATCCAAAATTCATGTTTTTAGCAGTTGGTCTCTGTGTGTGTGTGTCTGTCTGTCTGCCTGTTATCAGTATATCTCAAATACAAATTATAGCAGAAAGTCCAAACTTGCTATTCTAAATGTGTATCGTATACGGATGCTACACTAAAATTTTCGTTGAAATCAAGCAAATGGTTCGTGTACAGGGACACCCAAAAGAATTCAGATACATTATGTGTATGGAGAAATTGTTGGTAAGTGCAGTGTGACATCTATAAGCTGACTTAAACAAAACAAAAACAACAAAATGTATAACATACATAAAAGTATGCTTTGTAAAGATTGTGAAAATACCATTCATCATTCATTTACAGGGCTACTCAAAGTATTTGGTTATACTTGAAAATTGCTGGAATTGTAATTTCTTTTGCGTTAGATGTTTTTCAAGTAAGACTAAATTTAAGAACACAATATTATTATTTACAGTGCATAATGG
This sequence comes from Salticus scenicus, assembly GCA_963930645.1. Lineage (NCBI taxonomy): Eukaryota > Metazoa > Arthropoda > Arachnida > Araneae > Salticidae > Salticus > Salticus scenicus. Next base: position 230,700,813 of record OZ005656.1, on the reverse strand, counting down.
TTACAGACAATATACAGTGCTACCCAAAATTAAGCAAAATGTTCTTTTACATTGAATGTAACTGATGGAAGTGCTTTGCTACATTTTATTGCATCGACTAACAGTGTTCAGAAAGCAAAATTAATTTGTCCTATGCGTACTGTAAAAAAAATACTTTTTGAATTTTGAAATCTGTTTTTTGCATACAATCATGTTTTGAGGTGCGCTGATTACGAAAGTCCAATTTTTATCGGCCGATTTGTATGCATATATGTTATCAGCATAACTTAAAAAGAAATTGCTGCAGGAAATTCAAATTTGGTATTTTGAGGTCGGTATAAGATTGCTTCTTAAATTTGAAAGCCAATAAATAACAGCTTTGATATTTTCCTTCCCACACAGAATTACATGTTAAAAAAAACTGTTCCTAAACTTATTTTAGATTATTTTATAAGTACATTGAACTTTATTATCTTACGCTATTATTCATAAGACTTAATATTCAATCTATCTTTATAGTATTGAAATGCAGGGTAAAAGAAAGTCGTGTGAGTGACACACCAGATTATTTAATATAAAAAATAACTGTTCGAAAACCTACACGTCTGCCATCTGCTATTTAAAATGTCACCGAATTTCAGTGCCTAGCTCATAGGCAGTATTGGGCATAATTGATTAAAAAGTAATTGAATTACAATTAAATTACAATTATAATTATTTTACTGTCAATCAATTAACAATTAATTGATTGGAAATAAATTGAATTACTTATTCAATTTATTTGTAATAATTCAATTTATTTGTAATCAATTACTTGTTAATCGATTGGCAGTAAAATAATTATAATTGTAATTTAATTGTAATTCGATTGTAATTCAATTACTTTTTAATCAATTATGCAAAACACTGCTCATAGGTCATAAATTCGCCTGAAATAGAATATGAATTGATCTTTGAGTAATACAGTGCAGAATAACACCGCATTTATTACCCCAATATTTTAAGTAACATAAGTTGTATACATAATACCATAGCTGCCAATATTCTAATTAATATTTCGTAGAATTGTTTGTCCCGCCTTTTTATTCATACCAGTATTTTTCGAGAATATTTTACTTCCTTTTTAATCGTAATTACATTTGGATAGTATTGCTGTACAAAATTATTGGTATGAAAAAAATGGAGATATAAACAAAACTGTGGAATATTAATTAGGATGCCAAAAAGTATACATAATCATAGCCTCCTAAACTAGATGCCTTCCGCATGGCTCGGAAACTTGGCGGTAGACAGTGCCACCAGGTGCAGATTGCGTAAACTTTTTTTTTTATTCAACAGCCACAATATATTTTTTTTTAAGTGGGATTTGATATACATAAAAGGAGACTAAAATCGAAAAAACGTCAATTATATATATCATATGTCACTTCTTAAAATTACTGGTGACAGTGGAATAAAAAAGTCGCGTAATCTGTACCAGGTGGAGCTCTCTACTGCTTGAAGTGTTGCCAAGTTTCCGAGCCATGCGGAAGGCATCTAGTTTAGGAGGCTATGACATAATACATGTTGATAAATACGAACTTAAATAAAATATTCATTCTTTTTTTTTTTTTTTTTAATGATTAGAGCCACAAAATGAAACTTTGTGTGTGTGTACATATTTAAATGTGATTTTTAAGAGATCCCGATACAATTTGTAGATATATACAGATTTATGTGTATATACATTATATATGATGGATAAACAGTTTTTCGGCAAAAATATAATTTATAAAAAATCGCAACAATTATTTTGAGTTAAAATAATTATGCAATGGCTTTTATAATTAAAAAAAATATTAATAACGCTCTCAGCATTAAAAATTCAATGTGTTACACGTATAAAAACTGTTTTCTAGTGATGAACTTTAGTGCGCATTAATTTGGGTTGCAAACAACAACTATTGGTAGTTTTTACAATTTACGATGCTTACTTACAAATTCTGTATTTATTTATTTTATTTTATTTTTTAACATCACTCTTTTTCATGCGTTTTGCTGCAATAAATTACTAAAGCCCTGGTTTTTAAGAACACAAAACACGAACGTCAATGTATTCAGTGTTGAGATTTTCAATTTGCGCATGCGTTACGCCGCTCTGTTCTGCAGTTTCAACGCCAGTGCTTATATCAAGGAGAGTCTTATTGGAGCGTCGCGGCGTCGGAAACATTGACGTTTGCTTCTTGTGTTCTTAAAAACTAGGGCTTTATAGGTTTAAAAGCATTTTGCACATGTATATAAGATTTTTTAAAAATATGTCTTTCAAATTATTTTTAGCTCAGCACTGGAAAAACGTAAAAATGAATAAAAGAGGGAAACTTTTATAAAATGTCACACCGTCACAAAATTATAGAAATCGATTTTATAAAATTCTGCTGTAAAATTGTATTGTAATTATTTTCGTATAATACCTTAGTTTCATACGTTGTATTGTAGAATTCTTTTAATATTACGCCAATATAACACAAGAGCTGCCAACCTAATCCGGCAAATTGCTAGTACTGCCCCTTTTTCTACACCAGTCACTTCTTGGAGTTTTCTTTTTCTTCTTAATTCATCGCAAATGTATTTGAAGAAAATTACTTTAAAAATTAAGTGGTGTAGAAAAAGGGGCGGTACTAAAAATTTGCCGGAATAGGTTGGCAGCACTGTAACATCTTAGCCTTATTGTATTCCAGAACAATAACAATCTTCATTAATTGTTTGTAGTACTTATTTTCAAAAGTATAATAGAAAGATTGCTTTATATAAAAAGTGGTATTCAAATAATGACTGCTGAGAACTCTGTACTATTTAATTTTCTAAATTTAACCCTTTGCCGGATCAATTTAATTTCACTCTTCTGATCCGTATTGCCAATTACGTAAATATTTATTCAATATCCACCACTAAATTTTAAATGTAACGGTTGCCTAAGCATTTTGAAGGTTATTCATCTTTTATGTAGTACATCAAATATCACTTCTTAAAATTACTGGTGCTATTTGAATAAAAGAGTTTTAAATTTGGTAATACAGTCTAGAAGGCTTTACAGCTTCAGGGCCAGAGTTAAATTTTAAAATTTCATAACAAGTGTAATATGTTATAGAATGAACCATAGAGTTTTTCTTACATCCAGTGTAAATTTGGCGATAAAATTTCACTATGCATTCATTTTATGCATTTTTTTCTAAACAATTCATTGACATTACTTTTCCTAATAAGCTGGGTTTATCAATTTCGGAAAATATTTTCTGCATTATATTATTTTTTTCACTCGGACGATTTCTTTAATCTAATCTTAGGGGAAAAAAAAAGAACTTTCTTTATGTATTTTTCGAACATCTTTCTAGGTAGAACATATTTCGATGCAAGTTTCAGTTCAGTTGGTTTTAGAAGGTGTTTATTTTTTAATAAGAAATTCCTTTGTTGAACGGAAAAAAGAATGCAGGTGTCTTTTTTGATATTGACTAAAAAATTGTGATACTATCGAGATTCATATCACTAACATTCCGAAAAAATATATATATATTTTTTTTATATATATAATTTGCACAATTTAAAATATAAACAGCATATTAAAAGAAAAGTATTATATACTCTTCTGTTTGTGAAAATTGTAACACCATGAAAGGATATTGCAAATCTAACCAAACGTACAGGGAATGTAAAGTGAGGTAAGGCATGCAAATGATTAGAATTATAAAGCGATTGCGCCTGCGTAGAACGAGAAACGACTCCTTATCAGTCGCTTGTTCCATGTATATAAATTACAGTAAAGGCGCATTGAAATCTATTTATTGTTCTCTGTCTGCGGTAAACGTTTCATTGGTGATCCATATGTCTCGTCAAAAGCGGAGTGTGCCATACCAACAACTAACGGAATTCGTACGAGGCTGCATCGTTGGTATGCGAGAGGGTACATTTTCGTATCGAGAAATCGAAGCCCGCACGCAGTGTAATGCCACTACAAGGTTGCATGTTTGGAAGAAATGGACAGAGGAGAACCAAACAAGCTGAAAACCTGACAGTAGGGTACGCAGTAGAACAACGGCACGAGAAGACAGATATATCATCCGCATGGCTGTGACGGACCGTACAGTGTCCTCTTGTGTGTTAGCACAACGTTGGAGCACGGCTACAGGTGTTTTGTTGTCTATCTCCACGGTTCGTCGAAGTTTTCTGCAGCATGAACTGCGTGCAAGGTTTCATCTACGCAGGATTCCCCTCTCATTGAATCACAGACGCCTCCGACTTTAGTGGGCTCAGCAACACAGCACGTGGCGTGCCCAGTGGCAACAAATTGTTTTCTCCGGTGATTCTTGCTACAATCTGGAGTTCAATGATGGAAGAGTACTCGTCAGACGTCACAAGAGGAACGTCTGCTCTCACAGTATGTTATCCAGCGTCATACTGCCACAAATACCGAGCATCATAGTGTGGGAAGCTATTGGGTACAATTGTCGATCCCATCAAGTGCACATTGCGGGCAACCTCAACAGTAAGCGCTATATAAGGGAAATTTTGGAGCCAGAGGTCCTTCCCATTCTTCGATGTATTCGGGGTGCTGTATTTCAGCAGTCTAATGCCCGTGCACATGTTTCTCAGACTGCACAACCATTCTTGAATGCACAGTAGGTTTCGTTTCTTCCATGGCTCGCTTATTCCCCGGATATGTCACCCATCGAGCATGTCTGGGATTTCATCGTTCGTACAGCTCATGGCGCGCACAGTAAGATTGAACTTTGGCGTCCAGTCGAGGCCATCTGGAATGTCATTCCCCAGGATTACATTCAGAACCTGTATGATTCAATGCCCCGACGTGTACAAGCTCTCATCGCTTAGCATGTAAGACACTCAAAGTACTGATTTCAGATGATCTTTTTGTTTTTTTTTCTCTTGTACATTTGATCGTTTATTTCTACCACTATCAGTAATATGTCGAATAAATTTCCTTAATTTCTAACAATTCTTTCATGGTGTTGCAATTTTCACAAACATGAGTGTATTTCCTTTGGCAAAAATTATAATACACTTGAAAAATTCCTTTAAGAAAATCTATTTTCATTTATTTATAAAATAATCTGGTGTGTCACTCACACGACTTTCTCTTACCCTGAAATTTAATACTATAAGTACAGGTCGGAGATTAAGAGATAAGATAACGAGAACTGTTATGTAAACCTAAGATAAACAATTCAAATTAGGCTTCGGAAAAGTTTTATATGATAATTAGTTCTGTGTGACGGGGGGCTACCGCCCCCCTTAACCCCCCGTTTCAATAATGCACCTACATTTATATACGATTTAATTCGGTTATTAAAAAATAATTCTGTTTTTAAAAAATAATTTATTAAAATTATTATTTAAAAAAATTATCTTTTATGATAATACAGACGATTTCCATATTAATGAAGTAGTATAATACTAAATATCCAAAAGAAAAGTTGAATTTATTCTCAATATTAAAGGTTTCTTTTTTTTCTTTCTTTTAAGAAAAACATCGATAACTTTATTTTAAATTATCGCAGATCGATGGTTCAACCATTCGTTTTAAACGTATCGGCGAGCTCTATTGAAAGATACACATCATGAAAATTTATTCCCCTCGAGGGGGGACTTCCCCCAGGGTGGGCGGTGAGGATCCTATATACACACATACAAAAAAAAAAAATCCCTGACGACTATCTCTATTACAAAAAATATAGATTCTTTTCATTTGGTTTAGTGCAGTGTATAGGTGTTAAACTCTACTTACTTGCAATTTCCATCATAGACGTAATGTATTTGAATAATTTTGAATGTCACTGTACATGAACCATTTGCTTCATCTCAACGAAAAGCTTACTGTAGCATCGCTATATGATACACATTTAGAATACCGAGTTTGGAATTTCTGCTACTATTTGTTCGTAAGATATGCTGATAGCAGACACACAGACATCCACACAGACAGACACATAGACCATTCGCTAAAAACATGATTTTCCTATGCAGGGGACCTCAGAACAAGTAAATATAACAAAATCTCACGTTCAAAAATTTGGCTCTAAAACAATACCTTCTCGACCCTATGGGTAAGAGAAAGTAAAAAGTTCTGTGAATTGTGGCAAATATGGGAAGTTTTATTAAATAATGTATTTTTATTTTCATTATTAATTTTTTTTTTTGATAAAAATTGAGCTGAAAAAGTTAAAGCAAATATCAAACTATGATACAGTATTAGTAATTATTAGAATTTTTCTGTTACTTCGTCATCTTGTGAATAGTCAATTTTAATAGATTAGATAGCGCATAGCGCACACTAGTTCTAATACAGTTATATAAATAATATTTTATTTAATATTCTGTTTTTATTAGAGAGCTGATGTGTTTATAAATAACTTAAAAGTTAATGATCATAGAAGCTTTATAAGAAGGCAAGAATTTGTACTCACCTTCTCACCAGTCCGTAATGTTGTATCCAGAGAGACTGCAATAAAACTTCTTCAATCGGCATCTGAAAATAAACTGTGTGTTGGAGAAAATATTAATGTATGTTAAGTATTATTTTCTCATTTCAGATCCATCATAAAAATTAGCTTCTTATTGACATAACATTTTATTCTTGATTAATACGTTATATGATTTATAATAGAAGATTAATTATAATAACTAGTATCTCGGAGCGTTTTAACAGAGCTCCGATCATAGCGATTACATTTTTATCAGTGAAGATACATATACATTTTCGCAGCACGCGGGAGAAAGAGATTAGAAAGTGATGACTAAACAGTTTGAAAGTTAGGAGTGGTACATTCTTGTTAGCTACCCGTACATTGATGAAAATCGTCTCTCTTGGCTAAAAAAGTTTATTCGCATAAGAGTTATTTCTTTAATATTGAAATATTAAAACACAAATTGTTTGAGTTTTTCTTACACTTTTACGACACCCCTACTTGTTTTATATTTCGCTGTAATCTAGTAAGTTCAGTTTCTTTCTGAGTTTAAGTAGACTTGTCTTTGGTAATGGTTTCGTCATGATGTCGGCAGTCATGTTGCTGCTATCAACATATTGTAACTTTATTATCTTATTTTCATACAGTTCTTTTATATAATGGTATTTCAAGTCCACATGTTTCGTGCGTGATTGGTATTTGTTGCTTTCGATTTGTTTGATGCATGCTTGATTGTCTTCGAAGATTACAATTGGCTTTTCTTGTTTCATGTCTAAGTCATATAGCAGTTGCAACAGCCACACAGTTTCTTGAGCTGCATTGCTGGCAGAAACGTATTCTGCCTCAGCGGTAGATAATGTTATATTGCTTTGTTTTTTGGACACCCAGTATATTGGGTTCTCTCCAATGAAGAAAATATTACCTGTGACAGATTTTCTGTCACCTGGATCATTTGCATAGTCTGAGTCCGCATATACTGTTAAAACTGGTGCTGCGTTTTT